>LPNX011132417.1:147857-263324 GCA_001517045.1 Pseudotsuga menziesii
GAAAGCATACAATATGTATGGGATGGAGGGGCAATGGAATCAATCCTAAGTCAATTGAAGCCTTGCAACACATTGCATGTATGAGCCTCAACAATCCACCTTTTAAATTGAACAAAAATACCAAAAGAAGTTTACTAATGGCTAGATTTGAGAAATTTCTAGGTGTGAGTATTTAAGGGCTCATGGCTCTCAAATTTGCTATGTTTTGTACCAGTCCATGATTCAGTGAATCGATAGTCACAAGTAGGAAATTTAAGTTATTTAATGAGAACAATTAATGTGTATACCTCTATGTCAAAACTATTTTCCATGTTTTTGCAGGACTCTACCCTCCTTTTTGTCTTACCAAAAGGCATGATAATTAGGGAGAAGACCTAAAATTATAGACTTCACCTTCAAAGAATTCATTGCAATCACATTCATAAGGAGTGATAAGAATATCACAACAATCCAATGTGTCAAATCTCAGTTGATAGTGTCAATTAAATTCTTATATGGTAAATTTAATATAATACTTACTTATAGTTGTCTCTTACTCTTTGCATCTGGACACATTTGATATTTTATGGTTGTCTTTGCACCTTGACCTAATTGATATTATAATGTGAGGATGTGCATGCATAATAATCCTTAGTTATGACTATGAGATGAGGATTATAGAGAAGAGGATGTAAACATAGGTAATTTTAATATGTATTTTGGTTGTGACCGTTGAGGACAATCGTTGCGAGAAACCACAAATGTATAAAAGGACGGAGGGAGATTACATCATGATCATGCCACCCGTCAAATTGAAAGACTATTCTTGAGCCAACAATTGTTTTTTTAATTTTATTAATAACCATTGTGCAGGTGCTTTGGTCCAGATGTTTTTTCTAACTCATTGTTTCTCCATATCATGTGCCCAATGACACCTCTCTATAGCATTTCATAAATTGACCTATGTACAGTTTGTGATCTTAGCTACATGCCATTATTTGTATTTAATTGCATGACATCGAGTGTTGTTTATAGTTGTCATGAGTCCATGATATTCATGCAAGAAGTGAAGTCTTATAGAGGAGGACTCATCAAACTGGCCTTTTGAATTTCATTTTGATTAAAAAAGAGTGGACATTGGTAGCGAGGTTCACATCAGTAGTAGTAACAAAGTTTAGAGCTTGTTTTGGGCCTAGTAGTAGACTAGTAGTTGCTATCTATTGTTATAGTCGTAGTCATCGACACATTGCCATACTTAGATTGTAGCCCCATTGGGAGTCAGAGTGACATCTTGATGGCTAGTGCCTCATAGTGATCAATCATTACTGGTCATCTTGCATAGCTATGCAGTGAGTGCATGACATTAGTGAGTGAGTTATTATAATTTATCAAATTTCCAATATTTTGAATGACGATTTGAAATTTATAGCATAGGAATTTCAATAACTTGAGAAATTTATATGGATGGGTAATTTCAAATGTTGCCCTTCTTTTGAAATGTTGACATAAATTATGCCCTTCTTAATTAGAAGGGTAAAATTTAGATTTTAACTTTTTTTTGAAGGGAAATTTTAACTTTACACTTCTAGGAAGGGATAGAACCCTTTGGAAGGGCTCAAAAGGGTTCAATTTTGAACGTTGCTCGCCACTCCTTCACACCTGCTTAATTCCAAAGAGGAACTTTCACATACCAAGCAAGTGTTTTCTCTGAAATTAAGTGGCCTGTATAATCTTATTTTCAATGAATTTCAAAGTAGATATCATGAACTCAAGTCCTTTCCATGGATTTGTAAACTAAAACAATAATTTTTTTTTGGGGTGTAAATATAATTATTATTGTTCTATGATAATAAAAATAATAATATTGAATTTAAAGTTTCTAGTAATTAATTAGGTTTAAATTTATGTAAATCATTCTAGTAGCTTATGATTTAGAGTCTAAAACTTATCTCCCAATCACTTGAGGTGTTGATCTCTTGAGAATAATATATGGTTTCGATTAGGTAGACCTATTTTGCTAAAGAGATTTTTTGTGTACTTCCATTCCATTTGTGTTGAAGTTATTTCCTCATTTTCAAGAAATAATACTAATATATTTTTAAGATCACACTCAAGCGAGACACTAATTTTGTTGTATGAGACCCCCTTATTTGTAGGACAAGGAACCTCCTCTGTGCAACTATTTAACTGCTAAAGTCTACATAGGTGTACATACCCTACCCCCCTCCAGATTTGAATATGTTACCTCCTGGGAGGAAACACATGTTCTTAACCATTAGACCCACTCAAGATATTACTCTAACAACTAAAGTTGGGGATTAAAGATTGATATATTCATTCATGATATTTAACTTTTCTTTTTTTTTCAAATAAATATTGTGGGGAAATCCACTGGATGTGTCCCCACATTCATGAATGGAATCCCTAATAAAATTATCGACATAGATTAGTGTGACTATTAACCCAAAAGGATTCAACTTACTAGCACATAACTAGACAAATGCCCAACAACATTGACAACAATCAGTTGAACTAATTTTGAGTGTACAGGTTGACAACAATAGTGCACTTAGAGAATAGGCTTGATGCCAACAAACACATCTACTAACATCTGGATTTGTAGCTAGAGACCTCATTGGATGTCTCTAGTTGTGCACATCGTGAATTAGGAGGGTGGTGCTGTCAGATGCAAAATTTACCTTGCCAATAATGCATAAAGGAGGTTTAACTTGATAGTGACAAGGAGAGGTCATCACTGCATTATACATATCATATTCTGTGAGGTGAGTACTATTAGAGATCGAGGAATCGAAATATTTACCTGAAACTTTGAGATGGGGTCAGGCTTCTACCTTTTTACTGCATATGAATCCGAGACTAGTTCTGGGTCAGCACCCCAGTTTAATTATAATTCAGTCTTTGATTGGTTAAAATATTTTTCTTGGTGATTCCATCAGTTCAATTATTATTGGATCAACTGCTTCAATTTTTAAAGGAATTGATCCTGGTGAAGCTACGTTGAGCTAGTTCGACGATCACAAATCATGATAGCTATATTGAAGTTAGAAAAACACCTCAGTATGGGACTTGGGACTCTTACATTGAAGGATCAACAACTAGCTATGATGCTTCTAGGTATCGATATGGTACTAGTTTGAGTACCTAATTCGTAACTGTAGGAACCTAATTTCCTTTGACACACGCTTAACAGTTTGCTTCAATGGTGCAGCAGGGATAAATATGGTCAAGAGAAAATTCGTTCAATTGCTTTGCTGGATCCTGAAGATGGAGGTGCATGGCACCAATATTACTAATAGAAGGTAGACAATTTACAAAATTTACTAAATTGTAACACTTCATTGTCACAATTGCAATTTTCCATGACACAATTAAAAATGAGTAATTCATATTCTTCTAGTTAGTTATTTTTTATGTCGTGACTAAATTAGTCATTTATGTTAGTCATTTTAACTCTATCACTTATTGTCTAGTCATATTTTTTAACTGGTGACTAACTTAGTCATTAATTTTAGTCATTTATAGTTGGGTTAATCAAAATTGCTCATATTTAGTAGTAAATCACTTGAAAAACCTCTGGTGACTAGAATTTTTAGTCACGCAGTAGCTAATTCCTAATTTTGTACTAGTGCATAATCAAGGGTATATGGTGACACACCTAAGGAATTCTTGGGTGTGACCCTATCAGCCCAAAGAGCATTTGGTAATGGTAAATGCCAACTTCTTTGGTTTTCTATCACATTCTTTTTTAAGATCCTAATCAGATTCTTGTTTGTCAATTTTGCCAAACCATTTCCTTGTGGGTAATAGTTTGCAAAATATTGCAACTTGATTCCTCTTTCATGAGCAAATGCAGTTAATCTAATAGAAGAAAAATAAGTAGCATTATCAAAAACCAAGGAAATTGGAACTCCAAACCTGGTCATAATATGATCTTGCAAGAAATCCATGACTGCATCTTCATTCACTTTACGTAATGGGATGGCCTTGACCCATCTAGTGAAGTAGTCAGTTGTTGTTAAAATGTATTTGTGTTGCAAGGAAGAATTTGGTTTTATCTCTCCAATGATATCAATCCCCCATTGATTGAATGGTTTAGTTATCATCACATGCTTCAATGGTCTTGCTGCTTTGGCTTGATTTCCCCCACACCTCTGGTAGATATCACACTTTCTGACACAGGCATGTGCATCCTTGAACAACATGGGCTAATAGTATCTGGCTTTGAGAATCTTATGGGCTATTGTATCTCCAAAAAAATGACCTCCAACAAACTCATCATGTAACTCTGTTATTTACTTCTTTGCATCTTCTTTCTTTAATCATTTGAGAAGAACTCCATCATAATTCTTTCTGAATAATATTCCATAAGTGATCTGATATGCAATGGATTTAAGGTGGAATGCTCTTCGTTGTTTGGAATTCCAATGTTCTAGCAACAATCCTTCTTGAAGGTAATGAATAAGGTCTCGGTACTAGGAATCTAGAGCTATGAAAAGAGGACATACATCCATCATATGTAATTCAGCTTCATTTTTCCAATTGTTTTCTTCATGGCCTTTACCTTTAGTCATTAGTTTGCACAATATTTACCCCTTTACTATAGATTTTGGTTTAAATTCAATATCATATTCTTGTAAAGTTGTTATCCAGTTGCCTCTTCTTTCTCCTAATTCCTTTTGTACAAAAAGAGACCTTACAGCTGGGTGTGGAACTACTACCTTAGTCTGGTTCTTAAGTATGTATGGCTTGAATTGATTTACCTCTTTGAATACTGCATAAGCTTGTTTATCAATAGCTGGGTAATTCAATTCAGCCCACTGCAGACCAGTGCTCATAAATGATATGGGGTACTCATCTCCCCCATCTTCCTTCTAAGTAAGCACTGCTACTAATGAATCATCTGCGCGAAAGTGTACAAAATCAAATCTTTTACGAAATTTGGACTTTTAAGAGATGGTACATGTGCAATATATGTCTTTATATTACTGAATGCATTCTTTTCCACATCAGTAAATTTGAATTGTACACTTTGTTTCACCATTTGCTGCAAATGTTTGACAATTTGAGCATAATTCGGTACAAACCTTCGCATGAAATTAATTGTCCCCATGAATGATTGCATACCTTTTTTGTTATGGGGTAAAGGGATTTTTTCGATGGCCTTAATCCTTTCTGGGTCTATGGAGATCCCCTTTTTAGAAACAACATGACCCAGTAGCTTTCCTTCTATAACCGCAAACACACATTTCTTGGGATTCAGTGAGATACCATATTTTCGACAACACTCAAAAATTTGTTTTAGATGGAATGTGTGTCCTTCTCTCTTTTCCAAAAATATCATGATATCATTGAGATATACCACAACACTATGTCCAATCAGACTGGAGAAAGATATATCCATGGCCCTCTGGAAAGTAGTTCCAGCATTTATGAGTCCAAAGGGCATTCTTTTGTAAGCAAAAGTTCCCCACCTTATTCTGAAAGTAGTTTTAAGTCTATATTCTTCAGCTACTAACACTTGATTATAGCTAGAGAATCCATCTAATAATGAAAATAAATTAGAACCCGAAACCATATGCAATATCTATTCCATGGGTGGGACTGGGTAGTTGTATTTATCCAAAGCATGATTTAGGTTTCTGAAATCCACACATAGCCTGATTTATCTAGATTTCTTCCTTACTGGCACCAAATTCGAAACCCATTTCAAGTGTCTAACTTTGAATATAATTTTGGCATCCAATAATTTTTTTACTTCACTCTCAATTAAAGGTTCCAGTTTTGGATGCATCTTCCTCAAAGGTTGCTGATAAGGCTTGACTCCAGCTCTAATAGAGATGACATGTTGTATAATCTTGGTGTCATATGTTTTAAGCTCTTTATATGTCCAGGAAAACACATCTTTGTACTATTTGAACAAACTAATGAACTTATTTCTTTCACTAGGAGACAAACACTTTCCCAAATTTACATATTTGGGTTCAACTTCAATTCCTAAATTTATCAGCTCGAATTGTAAAGACGAGCTATGAGTCTTGACATTTACTGGTCTTCTGAACTTGTTGTCTAAATAAAAAATCCACTCTAAGGTCCTGACCCCATTAGGAATAAAGTTGTTGAATTTTAACTTAGCTTGGTGTTCTTCATCATCAATAATTTCCCCTTTGAAAGTCTCATCATTCGTCAAACATTCCAGGCTTTGTTGATCATCATAAAAAAATCGTAGATTGGTAATCATGTCTGGAACTGAAGGCCTGAAAAGTAATTCAATAGAACATTTTTTATTTGAGGGTACAAGCCTTGTAGCTCAGGTAGCTAACAAGTCAGTTGCTGCATTCTTTATTCTGGGAATGGATACAGTATTAAATGCATCAATTTTTTTAAGAAAATCCCACACTTCATTCTAATAATCTTTTAAATGAGGTGAAATGCAATGTATCTGATTTGAAATTTGCTTTACAATTATTTTAGAATCCCCATACACTTTCATATTTTCTACTTTTAATTCAATTTCTTTTCTTAGTCCCTAAACTAATGTTTCATATTTGGCTATATTATTGGTACATTCAAACTCTAATATACATGAAAGAAAATGTTTATTTTTCTTTGGATCAATCAGGAGACAGCTGGTTCCTAATCCTTCCAATGTTTTAGATCCGTAAAAAAAATGTGTCCACAAAATATCTACTTCTACTGGAATTGAATTAAAAACTTCATATGAAACTAAATATACTAATTTACAATCAATCTCATCAACACGTGAAAATCAAAGGAGATCGGGCTGGGTGTTTGGTGTACCTCTGGCTTCTTCCACTTGGTAGTTTCCTGGCTCTAGTTCAATGAAGTAATTTCCCAATACAGATATCACTGGTTCATTCTTACCCTCCAACTGAGTAACATTGTGCTTCATGTGGGGCTCTCTTAATACTTTTATTTAATTGGGACTTCCCTTATAAGGAAACCACAGATGTGACCAATCTGATGCAAAATACCCATTTAGCTTTGCTAACCAATCTCGACTCAAAACAAGTCCATAAGCCTCAAGTATTTTTGCTACTACAATATCGATGAATTGACATACCTTTTCATTTGAAGATAATTGAATCAGAACATCCTCCATTTCCCCAATAACCTTCACAGCTATTCTGTCTAATTGAATAACCTTCCAAGTAGATGGTTTAGGTTGTCCATTTATCTTCTTGCAAACTGAAAGTTGCATAACATTGACTGATGCCCTTGAGTCTACTAAACAGTTGTGCACATTATGGTTGAAAATTTCAAAAGTTAGGATAAATGGTGGGTTTTTGTATTTAGACTTACCTCCCACACTTGCTTCACCAATTTCTTCTTCTTCAGGTTGGTTGTCAGTGGGAAGTTTTTACTCTGGTACTTCAAGTGCTTTAAACAATTTTTCTTTCTGCTGAGGCACATTACACATTTCAAACAGTGAGATATTTGCCTTATCCCTTTTAATATCTTCCACAATATTATACTCCATCTTATGTTCTTCGAGATTATTTTTTACATTATCAATGTTCTCTTCAATAGGCTTAATAGGCATGTTGATTTTCTTTGGATTTTGATTCGTAATGGTGAATTCAGGCATTTTATCAGCTGTAATTCTCTTCTGAATTTTCTTTACATTATCTTGAAGTCTCTTAATTTTTGGGAGTACTGGCCTGTCTTCTTTTATCAAACCCCGACTTCTTGTTGTCACGTTTGTTTCTGATATCTCCTCCTGTTTCAAATAACCTTCTTCTTCGGTATCAAACATCGAGACACAGTCCCATAAAACTAGAGCATCCTCTTCTTGTTTTTCTGTGGGTTGATTATTTTTTTCTTCCTGCTCATCATCTTCTGTTAGTTTGGAGTCCAATAGCTGATTCATTACTAATGTCATCGAATTTATCCATTGGGGACAACTTTTTTCAGAATGAGGCTGCTGATGAAAGGTGCAAAAATTATCCATACCTACCTCAGTTAAATTCATTAATGTAGGATTGTTTGGAGGAGGTTTAGATTGATTATTGTCTTCTCTCCTTTTATAGTAAGGCTTGTATGCTTTATGATCCTCCTTTTTTTTTTCCAAATCTATCACTCTGTTAGATAGCTTCTGCATCATTTTCAACATTCCTTCAAAGTCATGTGACTGCTCATCCTTGGGCTTAGTTAGTAATAAAGCTTTTTTACCAAAATGTTTTTCTCCCGACTGCTCAGGATAATCTTATATACTCTCTTTTTCAGCCTCTACCATCTCAGCTTCTTCATAAGTTTCTGACAATGTAGGCTTGACTAACATCTTGGAAAACATGGCCAATTCAGGCCCTAGAGCTGAAGTATAGTATTCAATTAGAACTTTATCAGAGGGCTTATCAGCTGCATAATTTTTTTTAAGATAAGCAGCAAACCTTTGAGTGAAACTATGATTTTTTTCTTTTCTTTCTTTCTTTAAAGTGCATAACCCTTTCATTAGAGCTGCATGAGTTTTCTAGACAGCATATTTACTCCTAAATATTCTTTCAAATGTGTCCTAGTCTGTGATTGAGTTTACAAGCAAAGAAAAATACCATGAGGTTGCTGCTCCTTTCAGGGTATGTGGAAACAATCTATAGACTACATCTTCATGTTCTCCAGCCCGTAGTCCTTTTATAGCCAAGTAAAAGCTTTGCAAATGACCATCTACCAAAATCTTTTCACTTGGGTCAAACTTAGGCAACATTTTCTCAAAAGTTTGAGGCAAATCATGCAAAGGAGGTGTTAGGTTTAATGATGACCTAGCCCTCCAAGCAGGTGGTGGATTTGGTGGGTTGGGTGGCTAATTTGTGTTTACATTTGCCATGATTGTAAGTGGAGAGTGAGGTGGTGAATGAACAGGGGTATGAACAGGTGAACAGTAAGGTGTATCTGGTTCCAACTGATTAAGAGGTTGAACAACTTCCTGTAAGGCCATTTCTACCAGTTCTTGAAAATATTCAACCAACACCGCGTCTTCAAATATAGGGTGGTTTTTCTTCCAATATTCTCTTCTGGGTAAGACAGGAACAATTGGTAATCCTCCAATCTTCTTCGCATATGCCCTAGTAAATCTTCTCAGATCATTGACTACTTTGTTATTGACATAATATAGATGCTCTTTACCCTTTTCTTCTGGAATTGGATTGGGAAACCAACTTCTTTCAGAACTTTCACCGATGGAATAATTTCAAGGAAATGGGTTTCCTCGGCCAGCCATGCACTGGCTGCCCTCCTTCTAGCGCCAAAAACTGTTGAGGCCTGGAAATTCACAGGTAACAATAGTTAGGGATTCTCCCTAGTAAATGTTCCCAACTAGCTCGTTACTCTTTGGTATGGGGAATCCATCCGGTTTACAGTTCGACTACCGTAGGCCAAGTAACAAAATAAAAGGTTTTACTGGTTACAGCCCGGTCCACCATGTATATTTTATTTTTTTTGACTTTGAGTATGATATGCAAGGGCCTATCTAAAAATGCATATTGATAGAGAATATAGCGAGCAGTCACAATGTGATGCGCAGGTTCTTACCTCTCCTCTTAACTCTCTCGCATCTAAATCACACACAACAAGAAACTAAAACTAACTATCTAGCCTATCCCTAGGGAGCAAGATTATCATTTATCAATGAGGAATGTATTTTGGTGCATCCATTAATAAAAATCACAAATAGTTGTTACTTATTTCAAAACACATGAACATTAATAGATATATGAACAACAAGATAGCTTATTGTTTATGAAAAGCCTTCATTACTCACAGTGGAAATTTCATAGAATAAACTAGAGCACATTCATAACAAGAACATCGGTTCAAAGAGTTAGAATGATCTCACAGTTTATGGACACAAGCTAAAAATGAAATAGTTCACATTCAACAAATCCATAGCACAGCATTTGAAAACTTCCACCAAGCTTTCTCCAACAGGAAACTTGTAACTCTTTATTGCAAAAGGAAATAGTTCTTCTTACAACATAATCTCACACATCTATCTGGGAAAAAAGTCCTAATTGATGTCTAACTCTCCTATATTTATACAAAACCAGCAAAACCTTTTTTCTGCCCCCTTGGTGACCTTTGGGCTCCCCCAACCGTTTAATCCCACAATTTTGTCTTTTAGCAAGTGCTCTTGATTTATACAATACGTTACATTTCAGCTTAAGATTTAAGAGCACTTTATAAAAAGGGACCATCTTGGTGACTAATGAACTTTTCCCAAGCCTGGGACTCTACTGTTATCGATTCTGCTCAGTAATCCATTGGTCTTTTTGAGATCCTATTGATCTCAAACCTTCACTTTCTTCTTTTTTGAGAAACATCTCTGCTTCTTAATTTTCCTTTCCTCAGTCAACTCCCTTCTTATTTGTCTTTTATATATGTCTTCTTTGCAGCAGCAATCATCAAACTAGGTCTAAAAAATCTTGTAAGTCTTTCTGCAGTTAAAATGAAAAACTCATCATTAATCTGGACTGCATTCAAGATCATCTAGCTTTTCAATCAAAACGTAAACCCCACTATCAATAAAACTAATCATCAAAACTGAGGCCCTGTACTGTGTTCTCATCACGAAATCCCTAACTTGATAAAAAATAAGAAACCTCTGTTGCCCATGAAATAGGGTAAAAGCTCACAAAAAATGGCAGGAAAAATACTAAGTGTCGGGTTGACAAACTCCTCATCAGTGAATGGAAAATCTATATGTCAGATGATTAGTTCACTAAGCAGCCACAACGATGGAAAACATACAAACTATGGGTTCTGCAACCAACTAAAACCCTCAATGATTGGAGAAACTAATGACTAACTCATTGGAACCTTGAGATGCAAAATAATCCGTAGTGTCGGCGAGAAAAAAAACAAGGCCTCTGAAATGGCAGTGTCATTAAAGACTAAAACTTTGTCTGCTGTCAAAAACAAAAATGATGAAAGTAAAAAAGTAAAAGATTTTTTGAAAAAATAAACAAAGGAGATAAAAGCCCATCGACGAAAAACATGACTTTCCATCAGGACATTCATTAGTTAGCTTCCACAACAGCGGCTATGTAGAGAACTACGACCCTGATTCATTGTTCAAATGACTTCTGACAGCGAAAAAAACAAAAAGAAAATCATCACAAAGCAAAATGTTTGAACCAATAAAACCATGGAATCGGCGAAAGTAGAACTATCCATCGGTGGCATAGAGGACTAATGCCATGATTCGTTGTTCAAGTGACTTCCGAAAGCAATCATTGGCAAAATCAAAACAAACGTTAAGTACTCAAATAAAACAAAATTCTTTTCAGCTGGGCAACGGAAATATTAGTTCGCTTCACCTCTAAAACAACGGCAGGAAAGAGAACTAAAGCTCTGACTCAACATAAATAGACTTCCAATAGCGATGAAAGAAATCATCCAGATCAAAAGGGCATGATTTTGAAATCAAACTTTAAACTCCACAGTCAAAAGCATTGGCAGACAAAAATTAGTTTTCCGAAAAGCATGAAAACAGTTGACCTCAATTCAACTTCAAACAATCCAAATTTGTAGTAGAGGAAAAAAAATTTCAGCAACCCAGGCAAGATAAAAATTAAAATGAGGGTCCAATTTTTTTTTAAAATTTGGGTAAAAGTTGGATCTACAACACAATCTTAGCTCTCCTAGATTTTGACAAGGTATTTTCAGGTCGAATGCGATGCAAGTTATTTAGCAATTAGAGAAATGCTAATCTAGGAAAGCCAAACAATTGCATTCTTCAACGAGAAGTTGGATTATGCCAATAAAATGTACTCAGCCTATGACCAAGAGTATTATGCCATAGTGGAGACAGTGAATAAGTGGAAGCACTACTTGTTTCCCAAATATTTTTTCTTTGTTCACCTACCACTAAGGTCTGAGATATTTGAATACTTAGGTAAAGTTGAAGCATTGACAAATGAAATAGGTAAAATTTCTGTAGAGTTCCACCAATTTCTGGAAAACCAAGAAATACTTGTTTGTCTTTCTTGACTTGCATTAAAACATAAGTCAATAAAGAGCAACAAAGTGATTGACTCATTATGTTGTATAGTTTCACCGATGGGAACACCAATTCTTTAGTCGACAGGGTTGGAGAGGATCAAAGTAAACTATGAAGTCAACAAATATTTTGATGAAGCATGGAAGGAATGAAAGGAACCATGGATTATTGATAGGACTCCATACCTGGATTATTTCATCCAAGAAGGATACTTGTTCAAAGGACATGAACTATGCATTCCCAGAGGATCAATTCGAGATAATTTGATAAGGGAGATGCATAGTGTAGGAGTATGAGGACACTTTGGCATAAACAGGACCAAAGCATTAGTCGAGGAGAAATATTACTATCAAGGATGGATGACGAATGTAAAGAAGTGCATCTAAGAATGTAGAGGATGTCAGTATTATGTGGGAGGATATGGGATTGTATCCACATTTACCAATGTCAACATTATGTGGGAGGATGTCAGCATTGGTTTTTTTCTCATATTTTCGAAGACACGGTAAGTGAATGAATCCATTTTTGTAGTAGTCTACAAATTTTCAAATATGGAATAGGTTATTTCATATTTCAAGAGAAGTGATTCCATGGGTATTGTTTTTTTTTTATTTGAGGAATTTGTGAGATTGCATGGGTTTCTGAAGAGCATTACTTCGGACAGTGACACCAAGTTCATGGGTCATCTATGTAGAACCACATGGAAGAAGGTTGACACAAAGATGTATTCCATTTATGCATACTATATTTCGAATGATAGGAAGAATAAAGTCGTGAACAAACTTTTAGGAAATTCACTAAGGCATTTAACTAATGATTGACCGAAGTAGTGCGAAAATGTGTTAGTGCAGGAAGAATTCATGTACAACAATTTAGTGAACAGTCCGTCCGGGATGATTCCATTCCAGATTGTGTAAGGTAGAATTCCACATGGAGTGGATGACTTAGTAAAGTTTTTGATGTGAGTATAGAAGAGTCCAAATGCAGAATCATTAATCAACCATATGAAACAAGTGCATTAAAAATTGAGGTGACACTTGGAAAAGAGTAACATCGAATACACATTGAGCGATGAACGAAAGTGACAATTGCGATATTTTGGATAAGGTGACTTAGTGTATGCACACTTGAGAAAATAAATTTTCCCACGAGGGAGATGATATATGATGAAGCTAAAGAAGACTGCACCTTGCAATATTTTGAATAAGATTTCATATAATTCTTATGATTTGGAGTTCCCGAATGATATGGGTATATCATAACCTTTTAATATTTTTAACTTATATAAATATGAGTAAGGCTTGATAAGTGAAGGCAATATGATTGTGGACTGGTACAATAAGATACTAGCTGAATTGATAGAAGAGGTCACAAAGTTGCTCCGTTGAGAGGAGGTTGAGAAAATGAGAAGTGGAAAGAAGGATATTTTAGTCCATTGGAAGGATAGGAGTTTGGAGGAAGTGACCTGGAACTCAAAAGAATATATTGTAGAAGTACAAAACCATGGGCATATTTCTTTTCAACCTAGGGAGATTGATGCAATGCGATTAAGGCTTAAGAAGACTAGTCGAAGCTACAGATATTGAATTTTTTTGGATAGTAGTCAAGGACCTCCAAATAGGTGTAGGTAGATAAGTCAAGAGGAAATTTGGAATTCATGGAAATTCTAACCAATTGAGGTCAATCACAAATGACCATCCCAAGGATGGAGTGAGTCATGAAAAGGAGACAGAACACAGTTGGAACTTGAGCCAATGATGATGGGTTTCCATCAATGATGGATCAAAGCATAGAATTTAAAGTTATTGGAGGTAGTTGGAGCATTTCTTATGTAGTTATGATGGTTGTTGCAAAATTCCAAATGGAAAAACCCACCAATAGGAGGCATATGAGATTAATATAGGTACATCAAACTAGAAGGAATCCAAATATTTCTAGAAGTTCGATTGAGCATGAAATTCTACTTAGGGACATCTACAAATACTGATGAGAATTCAGAGAAGGGGATTCTAAATTCTATCGTGTTGTTTTTTTCGAGGATGAAAAATACCCTCATACTTGTAATTTTCTAAGAATTGTAAGATAATATTTGATTGAGAAATGAATGGAATAGATCATTAAATATGCATTTTATAAACATTGTATTTCCTAATTTAATAGAACATAATTCTTGGCACTTTATGTTGTTGAGTGTCCATCATTTTCTATTATGCACCTGATTTGCAACCAATCCAAGTGGATGTTGCATAAAAAATACATAATGGTGTGGTGAAAGTGATTTTATATTCATCATTTTCATATATCTATATTTGGTTGTAGCCAAAAAATACATCCATAGATTTAAAGACTTAGTGACCGACACAAATATTGGCAACTTAGTAAATTAATTGGGAACATAAGTTTTATTTTAGATAATATTTGTTAATATCCCTAATATCTATGCAAGTGTTCGGTATTATTTGTTCATAGAGATGGGATTTTACACCCACAATGTGTATGTGATGTGGTAAATGTGGTAAATGAACCCTACTTGGTGAAGCTTATCAAATTCTTCTTTCATATAAGTTGCTTTGTAAGTGTTACAGAGAGAAATTCCTATGACTTGGGGTATTACAATAAATAGCTTGACTCAAGAAATCAATCCTTTCCTATATGCAAGAGAAACTAAATATCTAACACTAAAGGATCTCGATTCGCACCTTATTCTAGATGGTTGATGTAGATCCCCGTTGAGCTTTCCAACTCCATCTTGAATTGATAAATTGCTTCCTCAACATTCAGCAAACAAGACAAGCAAGATATATATATAATTGTGTTAGACCTACTCTAGCATATATAATCAATAACATATAAGCATTTAAAAGCATCCATGGATAAAATACTCATTTAAACATACATTATTGGACACGAAAATATATTTCTATTAATATAAAATAGAGATTACAGTAGTGAAAACCTCTGTCGGCACGTCTGTGAATCAAAGAAACTGAGTCCCCCACTTGGGCCTCCACCACTTGAATCCTCCATCTCTCAATAGCAAGATCACAAGAAAAAGGCAAGCTTGGGAAGAACACAAAAGTGCTCCAAGGGAAAAAGGGATGCAGACTCAAGTATAAGCTTCGACAACAATGGACTATAGTTTTCTTGCTCTTCAATTCCTCCCTCTTCGATGTATCCGAATGATTCCTTATATAATTTTTCAATGGGGTAATGAAAAGTCGAATTTGAGTGATATCAAGGCATATGGAAGGCCAAGAGACAAGTGATTTGGATCCACATCAAGGAAAACTCCAAAAGAATTTGGCCTTTTTCACACATCCTAATGTACATGGGTTTAAGGGTCAAATCCGTGTATATAGGTGAGAAAGGGATTAAAAGTCGCGTATGAAAATTATTGCATGTTTTTAGGGATGATATTGGAAACATCAAAGGTACAAAAATGGTCCATGGGGTCTAAAGAGTCTACAGACGGACAGGGAAGGCCATAAAAGTGTGATTCACCATGTGTGGTAAAATCAGTTGTAACAGATGCCCCCTAATGTGTGAGGTTAGAGGGGTCATACGATGGCTGAAATACATTATAAGTCCATCCCAGAAGTGAAGTGATGAAGAACCCAGTGGAAGAACTAGCCATCCAATCAATACAATACAATGATCAAACTCTGCACATAACTGCAAGTAGATGTAGCAGTCCTGGATACATAAGAGTACAATTGCCATGAATAGGCATGATACAAAATATCACATGTGTGGTCATTTCCATGTACAATATAAATAGATTAGAATCTCCATGATGAAGATATACAAAGGATCATGATCTCCATGAAAGCTGAAGATATATAATGGATTAAGATCTCCATAATGGCTGGAAATGTCTGACATATACTAGAATCATGTCACGAGAGCTGAAATATCATGAACACTAGCATGATCAAGGAGGTAGCATATATGAGATGCCACCAGTATGGAAGGTATTCTACACAAACTTCTATGAGAACATGTCCTACTATGTGAATAGAGGTGTCGAGGTCGAACATAGTAGTCCATCATTTGATTACTGGTCATTGATATATAAAGTCGCTTTAAAGTTACAGAATAGGAGGAGACGAGTGTCAATGGGAAAACAAACTAGTTCCAAGCAGCGGAACATACCTGTGCTCAATGCAAGGACACATGTGTAGGATAATGACACTCGGGGGAAAGTCTCCTCCCAGAAAAAATGAGGAATCAAGTTGCAAAGGATATATTTAATGGCTCTACATGGCTAGACATGAGACAAGCTCGGGCTATATGGCTGATAATCAAAGTCAGAGAAGCTGGCATAAGGCTCAATAAGGCAGGAAAAACTCATGATAATGCAATTACAACTTGACATAAAGGATTCCTGGGGGGAGAAGGCCAGCAAAAAGATCAAGAGGAGTATGAGGCTCTTACAAAATGTCATGGCAGTACTATACAAAGGACTCTCGGACCTAAGAGAGGACTCACAGCATGGGTACCAAATGCAAAGGGGAGCTAAGTAGGACACCCATGTATAGGAAAGCTCTACCATTCACATAGTACCACTTCTAAAAATAGCATGAAGGTTCTGTGATACCATGGAATGGGTTTATACTTTAGGTTAATATGAAATAGTCGTAAGGTCATGCAAAATGCAAGCGGATGTGAAATCCTAACCTATATGCCAGTTTAGACATGATACCTATGATAGGAACGAATGCATTGAAACCTCAGAGAGAGTGTACAAAAAATGGACCCTACATGACAACGATATTAGTCCAAAACAACCCAAAATAGTCAATAAAGAACCCCAACTATAGGGAATAGGGAGGAATTATCATAACAAATAAATTCAAAGGAAACAGTGTAGTGGATGATGGTCCATAAAAAGGAATGTAAAGTGTAGACCCAACGTTCACGTATCCACTAGCACCCCCGTGAGGGTGACGACTGGTGTAGAGACTGAGCGAAGGGAATAAAAATCCTCCACAAATGGAGTAGAGGATGGAATATGATGATTCCCAAATCTATGAGCACGTTAAGGGCTTGTGATGCCCCCAAGTCTAACACCAGGGTCAATACTAGGACCAAGATGAATGATAGGATACCAGGCATGCCAAAAATAAAAGGACCCAAACTCAACAGAGCATAAATATACTCGAGTAACTGTGATCTCAAAGGCCAACTAGTGCACAAAGAGCACACTCCTAAGAAAATCTACAGCCAAAATACAAGAAAACCAAGGGGAGGATATGTGAGATCCCAAATGTAGCAAGTATGTCTCACTTAGGAGAGGCTTGAGACTCCCATACACAACAAGCAGAGGTTCGTAACCAATTATTGTGGCCCTCAGCTTCAACGCATATAGTGACTATGTTATTCGACCCCAACCTGGCTGGGACACCTATAGAATAACCTCTGCAAAGTACACCCTTGATAACCTAGGTATTGACCATATTAACCATATGGGCATGGTAGCAAAGCTCAAAACTCTCGAAAGAGCCCCTAGATACAAATGCAATCCTGGAAATATCTCCAGTGCTACTCAGTTATGACTGGGGGTCATCCCAATCATTAACTGCTCACACTACCTCGTGCTTAACTCCCTTGTAAGAGGAGGATCTTCATAAACACTAATTATACTAAGGAATTTCACACTCTCACCTGGACAGACACATACATGTTTTGTTTAGTGGTCTTGGAGAATTTACTCACAATGAACTATTCCAAGACCCTAAAACCTAGTCTTGTTGGTGCACCCTATAAAAGAAAAGAGTGTAATTCATTTTATTATGCATTGATTTTAATTGGTTGTAATTACTCAAAGGGAAATGGCCATGCAACTAATGACATTATGACTCAGCAGTGAAATAAATATGCACACCATAACAAACAATGCTAAGTGCAATCTTTGTCAAATGAAAAATAGGGTATGCCACTACATGAGATGCATAAAAAATCATTTCTTTGATGTCAATGCAATCCTTCCTATATAAAATCCTAAATACAACTCTCATCCAAGCAATCCAATGCAAGTACCTCCTCAAATCCATATCTAAGATGCAACTAAGAGTGCAACTACTTGTATTTTTCAATATAAAAGAATGAAAATGCAATAAAAGTCATCTAAAACTATCAGTCTCTGTAGCAAGTATAAAACACAAGCCCAGCAAGACACCGAGACAAAAAAGGGTAATACTCTAATGGAAAAACAAAAAGGATAAATGACTAAAACTAATTTCAAAGAAAAATCAATGAAAAAGCAGTCTCTAGTCACAAAATAAGCATCCAACAAACAACATCAGACCCAAGGATAACCCAACCACACTCACAACCCACCCAACAACTTCCCGCAACACCAAACTCACCAAAGTGGAGGATGTGCTCGACTGCTTAAAGAACAGCTACATATATACATGACTTTTGGCCAAAAAAGCTGCATGTATACATGGATTTTGGCCAAAAACCTAGGTGTATACATGATTTTTGGCCAAAACTCTGCGTATGTACATGATTTTTAGCCAAAAACCTGCGTATGCAGAGAAGACAATGGTAAAAAGTAGGCCAAGGGTCAAACCAATAAAGGGCAGTGTCAATGGATGAACATACTATAAAATGCAACACAGAAACAAGGAGAAACAAAGAGAAAGTTAAGAATATCAAGCACATTGTACCCCCAAACCCCAAAGAAAAACAAGGAACATCCCCAGTGGAGTCACCAATTTTGTTACAGAGAGAAATTTCTATGCCTTGGGGTACCACAATAGATAGCTTGACTCTAGAAATAAATCCTTACCTATACGCAAGAGAAACTAAATATATAACACTAAAGGACCTCGATTCGTATGTTATTCTGAATGGTTGATGTAGATCCTCATTGAGCTTTCCAACTCCAGCTTGAATTGATAAATTGCTTCCTCAACATTTAGTAAACAAAACAATCATGCTATATATATAATTATGTTAGACCTTCCCCAGAATATATAATCAATAACATATAAGCATTTAAAATCATCCATGGATCAAATACTCATTTAAACATACATTATTGGACAGGAAAATATATTTCTATTAATATAAAACATAGATTACAATAGTGACAACCTCTGCCGGCATGTCTGTGAATCAGAGAAACTGAGTCCCCCACTTGGGCCTCCACCACTTCAATCCTCCTTCTCTCGATAGCAAGCTCACAAGAAAAAGGGAAGCTTGGGAAGAACACAAAAGTGCTCCAAGGGACAAAGGGATGCAGACTCAAGTATAAGATTCGACAACAATGGACTATAGTTTTCTTGCTCTTCAATTCCTCCCCCTTCAATGTATCCAAAGGGTTCCTTATATAGCTCTTCAATGGGGTAATAAAAGGTTAAATCCGAGCGATCTCAAGGCATATGGAAGGCCAAGAGACAAGTGAGTCAGATCCACATCAAGGAAAACTCCAAAAGAATTTGGCCTTTTGCACACATCCCAATGTACATGGGTTTAAGGGTCAAATCTGCGTATATACTCGAGAAAGGGATTAAAAGTCACATATGGCAATTATTGGATGTTTTTAGGGATGATCTTGGAAATATCAAAGGTACAAAAATGGTCCATGGGGTCTAAAGAGTTTACAGAGGGATAGGGAAGGCCATAAAAGTGTGATTCACCATGTGTGGTAAAATCAATTGTAATAGTAAGGGTTGGTTGGACACTATTGTTGTGATATTGATGAAGCATTAGGAAATGTTTTCATATGATGTTTTGCAATGGGAGGGAAATATGCCAGATTTCCATAATGATGATGAAGCAATTACAAATCATACCTTATCATTTCCAAGAACCTTATCGAAGCCAAAGGTATGATCTCTCCACTATTGGACTCTAATAATCGAACCTCAAGTCTACTGAATTTAATGAAGGAATGGAATCACATGATGGAAACAACTTCCACATGTAGTGATATATTGATCAACAACAAGGGATACTAATGTGGATGGAAATAACGGGTGTGATGAAGAGTGACTCCTCCAACATTATCTTACTATATCGAGTCTCCCTTCCTTGGTCCACATGATCTCCTTTTAAGTTATATTGAGATAGTTGTATATGGTTACCAAGTCATTCAATAGGTCACAAGTTCACAACTGAGTCAATTAGTTTTAGAAACTTCCATAACTCCTCAAGTTTTTAAATTTTTAAATTTTTGGGGGATTTTTTCAAGAGTTTGTACCTTGCGAAAGGGAAAGATGTAAATGGTTCACACCTTACTAGCATGTAGGGTATGAATGGGATATTTTTATGGTTGAAACTTTCTAGGATGAAGGGAAATGTGTTGGGATCTCGGTTTTAATTCTTAGCGACATCATTAGGGATCATGTAGGGATCAAATCAAGGAAACTTCCATCCAAAAGTTTCATTTTTTGAACAATCAGTGACACTTTGAGTGTCATCTTTTGAATTTTCATCATAGATGAAGAAATGTTCGTTTGATCTATAACATATATTAAGAGCTAGTATGTTCAAAACCTATCCCTAGGAAAGTTGAAAAACATATCCTTCCCCCCTACTTAGGCTATGTGATTTTGATATCAAGAAATATGTAAAAATGGTTTTTATTTTGAACTTCAATTCCCTATCAGGAGTGGACATCTCAATGGACTACTATCTTTTTTGAAATCAAGAAAAAATTGAAAAAAATTGAGACAATTACCTAGGCTTTCCCCAAAAAGTTACAATGTTACCTAGTTAACATGTTACACAATCCACATTGATAAACTATGTGAGATAATGAAGACATATTTGCATTACCATGTGGATGTATAAGAAGAAATCACACAAATCCATGGATAATAGACATCAAGAACAACATAGGCATAAAAATGAATGGAGGTAGACATTGAGCCTAGATATTGCATTGGATACACTATAAACAACAAAATATGATCCTACAAAAGGCACCAAATCAGTTAACAAGAAACATACAACCTATAGATAAGAAGATAAAAAAAAATAGTGGAGTTTCCAATATTGTTTTGGGAAAATTGTCACAAGGGTGAGAAATTCCTCATCTCTTTGCATGTTGCAACCAATGAAACAATGTAAGTGATTATTAGTAATATCAACAAGATCCATATTAAACATACATCTATTAAGAAACAAGAGAAATCCAATTTCAAGGTGTAAATTTTGTTGTGTTAATTTTCCTACACATTAAGAGAAACAAATTGTTGATGTATTTGTAACTTCAGAATGTATTTACTTGTATATCTTATATTGTACCTTGATGTTCCTATCGAGAGAATCTTGTGTATTTCATTATACCCTGATGTTCCTATCGGGAGAGTAATTAATATAATAAATTCATGTAACATCATTGAGGTGAACCCTCCATTGTAAGTTGGGGAAATAGTCCCCACAATTGATTTAAGGTTAACCATCTTTGTTGATCAGAGGAAAAAGTCCCCACAGTTGAGGGGCACTAGGGTTATTAGACTCTCCTAGAGATGTTGACCCTAGTAAGTAATTGTAATAGTAATAAACTAGTATAAATAGAGAGTGAGACTCTCTATTTGATACACACACTCACTCAACTAGGGTGCATGAGTGAGAGAGGAAGTGCTCACACAAGTGAGAGAGAGAACAACTGTTGGAGATCATATTTTTTGTCTTTGGGTTTTACTACTACCATTGGTGCTCATTCTATCTCTGGGGAATTTGTGGGGTTTTCTCCTTTATGGTTTCCCAGAGGAAAATATTTGTGTCTCTTGTGTCTTTTGATTGATTGTTGTGCATGTTATTTTCTTAGATAAGATCCTAAGATCATATTGCTTAAATGATAAAAATATGACATGGTATCAGAGCTAACTTCAGAAGAAGACACTGTGCAACTGCAGAAGCTAGGGATTCTTACCTTTTTGGTCTCTCTCCACATTCCATCAACAAAAGGATTCTAGGTTAACTCTCTATTGAAGGGCACATCTTTCTGTCGAAGCAGAATTTGATTTTGGGCATTTTTAGTTTTTGCTACGGGAAATTAGGGCTTTTCACAAAAGAGGAATTTTTTAGTGAGCCCAGCATATGATTTAACTCCCCATCAAAATATTATTTTAGAGACCAAGGTCAATATTTTTTGTTGGGTAAAACTATGGGAAATTCAAACCCTAGTTTGACCCCCGACCTAAAAAACCCTAAAATACTAAAGCAGGTAGTTTTGGTACATTCGCTATATATCGAGATTAAAGAAGTCTCAAGGGCCGAAATTTTGACAGGCCCAAGATACAATCTTGATGTACCTTGTGCAAGTATTTTAGCCTCAGATTCATTATATTTGGGGAGATATGATTCCTCTGAATCAACGTTCCAGCCTCTTCCATGATTCATCCCTAAACAGGACACCTAGGGAGAATTGCTATATCTCAGGCTATGAAGGTCAAAATGAAAGAAGTCACCTTTGGAAAACTTTCATAAGTCCCAATTGGTGAAACCAATTCTTCTCAAACCTATGGTGTTGGAAAGAAGGAAAATGAGGCTACTTCAGTACAAAATTTTAGACATAGGGGAGTAGTAATTTCATAGATACCATAGAAACAGTATCAAGAATTTCTGTAGAAGAAATTGGTAAATTATGGCTTCCTGTTTCAAGAGCTTCCCTCCACTATTTTCAGAAAAGGAGTACATTGGAAAGCTCACCTTGAAGAGACCTATATTTATGTCCAATTAGAAGTTTTAAATTCCAAGTTTTGAAAATTAGGGTTTCATGACAAACCCTAGATCAACCCCCTCCGAAACTAGGATGGACACCTCAAATCGGTAAGATCTAATATTTTTCTATTTACAGTTGAGGTTCTCATTTCAAAATGAGTAATCACACCAGCTTGATGACAAGCTTAGTGAGGCCAACAACTTCCAAGCATGGAAGTATAGTATCTCACTAGGGAATGAATTGGACAACTACATAAGTAGATAGGTTCCAGTTCCAGAGGGAGATTATGCTAAAGCCTTACACAGGAAGAGCTTGGCCAAGGCCAAGAATATCATTGCTGATTCAATCAAGGATCAACTTATACCACACGTGTCTTCCCTAAAGACACCTAAAGAGATGTTTTGATTCCTTGACCAAGCTATTTGAAGGGAAGAACGTAAATCGAAAGATAAATTCGAGAAACCAGTTGAAGAATGTGAAGAATGCTGAGACCATACGGTCATACTTTACAAGGGTCTCTCAAATAAAAGAACTTGAAGCAATAGAAGAAGAAGTGGAGAATGCAAAAGTTGTGACAACCACCTTGAATGGACTCCTAGGATCATGGGATTCATTCATTCAAGGAATGTGCTCTAGAAGGAAGTGATTACTTTTAGTAGACTCTTGGAAGAGCACACACAAGAAGAAGCTTGACTCATAGTAAGAGAAAAGAAGAGGGGAGCAACTGAAGATCAGGATTTCATGATTCAAAGAAGATACCTCAAGTGACGAGGAATATGAAGAACTCAATTCTTGAAGAACCTGTTATCCTTCTTAAGCATTTGGATAAGAAATGATGATTTTATGAATGAAGAAGATGATGAAGCTGAAAGAAGGAGTCTACCCATGAAACAAATCAAGATAAGTATTCAATTGTCATTTCATGATATTTTTTGTTACGCATTTGTTTATATTCAGTTGATGTATTATGCATGATAGAATGTTTGCATTAATGACATTATACTACTAATATGCATGTGATGGGTAAGTAGGTCATGGTTCTATACAAATCTCCATTGATATTTATCTAGAATGAAACCTCTTTGCTGAAATATTGAATTAGTGCACAATCTCAATGATGTCTTGTTAGAGATGGAAGGCATCTAGAAACGTTTCCGTGAGATATAGAAAAATGTTGTATTAGATAAAATAGTTGCATGATTATATCTTTATGCATAATAATTTTCCATTGTGAATATGCCTTATGAAATGTTTATAACCATACAAATGCATTTGACTTGTAGGAAAGATCGTGTACAATCACTTACAAGAAAAGAAGGATGAGACTTGTTCCAAAGAACAAGTGACAACAATTCAAGAAAGAATCCAAGATGAAGAATAATATGACGATAATTTCCAAGAAATAAAGAGGCCTCAAAGACACTGCAGTTATGTGACACCGTTGAGCAACATCATTGATGCAGAGCCTTCCAGCTATGAAGAAGTAGTCAAGAAGAAAGGGAAGGAGAATACTATTTGAAGAAGAATGATGTCTAGGATGTAGTATCAAGACCTGAAGGGGAGTCAATAATGTCTTCCATATGGATATACATGATCCAACATGCAGCATATGGCAACATCATGGGATACAAGGCAATATACATAGCACGAGGCTTCTCACAGAAAGAAGGCATAGACTATGAAGAGACATTTGCAGCCACTAGAAGTTAAGACACATGACTGGCAAAATCATGTGTGCAAATGAAAGAAGGCCTTGTACAAGACTAGAAGACACCCATAGGATAACACATACATGAGGAGCTTGAAGATCACCTAGAGTGATGAATATCTTAACCTTTGCTGCAAGGTTGAAGATGAAATCCTATAGAGGATGACAAGATCACAGATAGGTGCGAGAATAACTTTTGAAAAGTTTCAAGATAGAGGATCTTGGTATCCACTGACACTACATGGATACATTGAATATTAGTAGTAGAGGAAGCTACTTGTCACTCTACTACATAATGTTTCAATGCATAGAGTAGGAAAGGAAAAGGAAGAATGATGCTTTGCTTCAGAGGGAGTGACTGTAGAAGATCCTGAGGTTCGACATGATACAACAGGATGTACAACTTACTGATAACTCTAGGATTTACTGAGAGTAAAGAGGATTCCAACCTTTTCTTCAAGGTTGAAGGTGGAAGACCAGTGATGCTCCCATTATATGTCGATGACTTGTTCCTGACAGAAAAGAGGAACCCATTAAAGTTTCAAGAAGGAGACTTGCTGCCGAGTTTGAGATGAAGGACTTGGATATGATGCACTACTTTCTAGGCATGGAGGTGTGGAAGAATGGGGATGGAATATCCCTGGGATAAGGGAAACATGCAGTAGAGATCCTGAAGAGGTTCAGGATGATGGAATGCAAGGCCATGACCACGCCTATGGCATCGAACCTAAAACTATTGAGTGTTGCTTCATCATAGTCGGTTGATGCTACAATGTATTGTTAGATGATTTGCTCCTTGATGTATTTGACAAATAAGAGACCAGATATTTTCTTTGATGTGAACACATTGAGACATGTTCACCTAATTGTTGCGAAGCATATTTTGAGGTACCTGAAGGGTATAGTTGATAATGGGCTCAAGTATGACATGAATTAGAATATTAACCTAGAAGGTTATGAGGATTCAGATTGGGAAGGTAGTGCCATTGATAGGAAGAGCACTTTGGGGTGCTGCTTCAGTATGAGATCAGGTGTGATCTCTTGGTGTAGCAGTAATCAGTCCTGCGTGGCACTAAGTACAACCGAGGAAAAATATGTTGCCAGTTGCTTAGATATTTGGGAGGTAGTATGCTTCTTTTGAAAACTACTATTTGATTTGATTGATCTGACTTAAATTTTTGTATGATGCAGAGAGGAGTAGTGAAGCTCTAGCATGTGATCCAGATTGAGATCTCTCAAAAGAGGGAGTTCTAGCATAGCTAGTGAGATAGGTTTTCTAAGCAAAAAATCCTGGAAAAGCTTGTAGGTGACTCAGACATAAAATGGTCTTGTAGGTTGTCCTTGGATGTAATCGGTCCTGGCGAAGCTCACAGGTTATCCTTAGACGTAATCATCCCTGATGTGATTCTATGCTAGAAATGGCTAGAGTGAAGTTCAAGTACTTTAGGGAGAAGCTTGGTGTTATCCATATCAAGGTTCCCTCCAAGGGGAGGTGATGAGTCCGAGGCATGGTAGGATTGGCTCCCACATGATCAGATGTTAGTGCAAAGCCATTCTGATATGACTGTGGGACTAGCTCCCACATGATCATATGTAAGTGTGGAGACGTTCTGATATGACTGTGGGATTGGATCCCACATGATCAGATGTAAGTGTAGAGCCATTCTAATATGATCGTGGGATTGGCTCCCACATGATCAGATGTAAGTGCAGAGCCATTCTGATATGACTATGGGATTGGCTCCCACATGATCAGATGTAAGTGTAGCGCCATTCTGATATGACTATGGGATTAGCTCCCACATGATCAGATGTAAGTGCAGAGCCATTCTAATATGACTGTGGGATTGGCTCCCACATTATCATTTGTAAGTGCAGGGCCTTTCCACTGATGATAGTAGGTGTTTCCTATCATGCTGATGGTTGTAAGTGCTAGGCCTTTTTACAGATGGTAGTAGGTGTGTCCTACCATGCTGGTGATTATATGTGTTGGGCCTTTTTAGAGATGATAGTGGGTGTGTCCTATCATGGTGGTGAATATAAGTGTTGGTCCTTTCTAACATGGTTCTTGGCTATGTTCCTCCCATTGTCATATGTGAGTGCTATGTGGGCCTTTCTGACATGGTTCTTGGATGTGTTCCTACCATGGTCAGATGTGAGTGCCACATCTTTCTGACATGGTTCTTGAATGTGTTCTTCCGATGGTTAGATATAATTTTTGAAGGAGATGAAGACCTACATGCAGGCTATGCCTACAACCAACATGAAAAAGGGTTGGCTCTCTAGAACTTCCTGTGAATATTAGAATTGAGAGATAGCACCATTTGTTCGAGATACAGGAATACTTGATGATGATTCAGTGATGACGATGATCTTGTTTCGATGATGATACAGTGATGATCCATCTTTGATGATGATCTAGATTTGATCTAGAGAAGAAGAATTATGCTAATGAAATGATACCTTCCTACTTAAGAGGGAGCATTGATGTATCTGTAACTTTCATAATGTATTCTCTTGTATATCTTATATTATACCCTGACGTCCCTATCAAAAGAATCATTTGTATTTCATTATACCCCGATGTTCCTATTGGGAGAGTCATTAATATAATAAATTCATGTAAAGTCATTGAGGTTAAACCTTCCTTATAAGTCGGGGAAATAATCCCCACAATTGAGTTAAGGTTAACCCTCCTTGTTGATCAGAGGGAAAATTCCCCACAGTTGAGGGGCAATAGGGTTATTAGACTCTCCTAGAGATGTCATCCCTGGTAAGTAATTATAAAAGTCAGAAACTAATATAAATAGAGTGTGAGACTCTCTATTTGATACACACACTTACTCAACTGGGGCACATGAGTGAGAGAGGAAGTGCTCACACAAGTGAAAGAGAGAACAATTGTTGGAGATCATCTTTTCTGTCTTTGGGTTTTATTGCTGCCATTGGTGCTCATTCTATCTCTGAGGAAGTTCCGTGGTTTTCTCCTTTATGGTTTCCCCGAGGAAAATCGTTGTGTCTCTTGTCTCTTGTGATTGATTACTGTGCATGTTATTCTCTCAGATAAGATCCCAAGATCATATTTCTTAAATGATAAAAATCTAACACAAATATTATCTTAAATTTATTACATATCAAGGAAAAAAATATCTTAAATGTTTTACACAATAAGAAAGTGTTAACGCTTCAAGAAATTAAATCCCTTTTGGTTCTTATAGATACATGTTTAAGACAAACTTTTTATTTTTTATTATATGATCCTTGATGAATTTCTTAATTAATTTTTATTTTTTACAAGTTTTGAATTGACATATCTTGATAACTAACTTGAAATGATGAAGAGAAAAAATTGTTTTTACAGGGATAGATCATGATAGATTTGTAATTCCAAATGATGATAAGAAGGAGCATGAAAAATGGTCAAACTATTTCTTGCCAAATAACCTTGCTCTAAAGTTCTCTTATCAAATGCAAGTTCATGGGTTTATTTTATATGCCAAATGAAGGTCTTGCAACATCTAGTTATGTTAGTTTTCCCACTTTTATTTAATTAGGATATTTATATGAAAGAATAACAAGAAAAACAAGATACATAAGATGCACAAGACACAAATATTTTCCTTGGGGAAACCATAAAGGAGAAAACCTCACCAACTTCCTCAGAATGGTTTCGTCACCAATACAATATCAGAACATGGTAAAACCCAAGAATAAGATTTCTTCTAGACCTCTCTCTTCCTCATTGTCCTCTCTTTCACCTCATGCGAACTTGTGAGTGAGTGAGTGAGTGTGTGTCTAAATGAGGGAGGGATCCTCCCTATTTATACACATCAAGTGACTGACCTAAAACTTAAGTGGGTCGACCTCTCAAACTAGAAGGGTCTACTTCACCTAGGGAGACTCAAAATTACATTTTATTATATTCATCTTGGGGAAGGCTACACCAAATTGCAATGGAGGGTTTAACTCAGTGACCATACATAATAATGACATATCGACTAGAGGGAAAACAAGTCCGAAGAGGGTACAACAATATACAATGAAAATATACAACATAATATATTATGAAGTTTTAAATACAACAACGATCCCTTTTAAATGAGAAGGTATTCACTCAGCATAGTCATAAACACATTTGGTCAAGCCATCATTGTTACTGTCGTAGTCCTCACCATGTCGATCATTATTTAGTGACATCTTTCAAATCTATTTATCATAGGATGTTTCTATAGAGCTATCCTTGTTTCATGTTTGGTATAGGCCTAGTCCTCATATATAGGTATTTATCAGATCCACGAGCAATCCATCATGCAATTAGAACCTACGACCATACATTACATTTCCAATCCAATCACTTGCATATTCTACCATCATCTTGTTGTATCCATATCATCTCATCATTGCACATAGAGAGCAACACAAATGCACACCACATGTCCAATATACCACCTACATTCTACCAGCACAGGAGCATGCCATTACTCATTGTGTATGAAAGACAACCTGCATCTACCACTACGAGAGAATCTCCTAGGAACACACAAAGTGCATTACATTTCTCCATGATTTTCCCATGTTCTACCAACATAGGAGCACACCAAGACTCATTATGTCTCAAGAAAAACCTACATATACCACTATGCGAGAATCTTATGAGCGCACACCAAGTGTGTTCATGACCGGGGGACCTCTCCCCATCTCCAACATGGGAAAACCTTATGATTGATTACGTTCAGGTATAACTTGCATTCTATGCCAATACTGATTACATCCAAGGAAAGACTTCTAAGACTGGTTACATATAAGGACAACCTGAGTTCTACACTAGGACTGATTGCATCCAAGGACAGCCTTCTAGGACTGATTACATCCAGGATAATGCACATTTTATGCCAGGGCTGATTATGTCTTGATATAACCCGTGTTTTATGCTAGGATGGATTATGTTCAAGGACAACCTATTTCATCCCATGTAAGATATTGTTATGGTGCATCTGTGTCTTCCAGTCTCTTGTCATCTATATAATGGGAGCACATCGATATTGATTACATATAAAGACAACTTATGTCTTACACCATGCAACATCTCATCACTCCATCTTTCTAGGGACCTCAATTTAGATGACACCAAGTCTCTCTATGAAGTATTCAAACTTCACTCTAGCTAATGTCTTGGTCAATACATTGGATATATGCTCGTCCATCACCACACATTTAAGCTTCACTTCTCCTCTCTATAAAACATATCATATATAGTGGTACTTGATATCAATATGCTTCAACTTCTAATAGAACACCGGGCTCTTTGAAAACTTCCCACAACTCTGGTTGTTGTAAAATATACAACTCACCTCTAACTCTAGATCAAACAAATCAAACAATACATGTTGAAGCCATACTACCTCACAACAAGCCAAACAGGATGCAACATACTATTCCTCGTTTATAGTAAATGGTATGAAACACTGCTTCCTGTTGAAATAGGAGATCATTATAGATACCAAACTAAAGGAGCATCTTGAGGTGCTCTTCCTATCAGTTGCATTGCCTTTCCAATCTGAAACAACATAACCGTGTAGTTTAATTTTCTGATTCACACCATACTTGAGACCATAGTCAACTCTGCCCTTCAAGTAATTTAATATGTGCTTTGTAACAATCAGGTGAACATGTCTCTAGTTTGTTAGGAATTGGCTCATGGTGTTCACACTAAAGCATATGTATGGTCTTGTATTCACTAGGTTCATCAATGAACCAATCATACGATGACACACCATGGTGCCAACTTTCTCTGATGAAGCATGACACAGTAGCTTCAAGTTTGATGCCATAGGTATGATTATTGCCTTGTAGTCTAGAATTTCCAATCTCTTCAAAATATCCACTACATACTTTCCTTGACCAAAAAATATCCCATCTACACTCTGCCACACCTCCATGCCTGAAGTAGTGCATCATCCCTAGGTGTTTCATATTGAACTTAGCGATAAGCTTCCTCTTTGAATCTACAATGAGTTCGTTCTCTCCTGTTAGAAACAGATCATCAACATATAGTAGGAGCATCACTAGTATTTCACCTTCAACCTTGAATTAAAGGTTGGAAACAATTTTGCTCTTGGTAAATCCTAAGCTCATCGAGAAGTTGTCAATCCTGCCATACAATGTCTTGGGTGCATAATTCAAGTTGTTTTGCTTGTAGTCCAATATTTTGAATCTCTTCAGAATCTCCACTGCATACTTTCTTTGAATAAGGAAGATATTGTCCACACTCTGCCACACCTCCATGCCTAAGAAGTAGTGCATCATCCATAGGTATTTCATCTTGAATTCAATGCCAAGATTTCTCTTTGCATCTACAGTGAGTTCATCCCCTCTTGTTAGAAACATGTCATAGACATATAGTAGGAGCATCACTCATCTTCCACCTTCAACATTGAAGTAAAGGTTGGAATTTGATTTACTCTTCGTAAATCCTAATCTCATAAAAATCTGTCCATATTGTCATACCATGTCCTAGGTGTATGTTTCAATCCGTACGAATATTTTTTTAATTTGCACATATGAGTCTTCCTGTCACTTGTGTCAAATCCTGGTGGCTTCTCCATGTACACTTCTTGTTCATCAACACCATTCAAGAATTGTGTCTTGATTTCCATCTGGTGTACCTTCCATTTCATTACTGCAACCAATGCAAGGATAAATCTGATGGAAGTGTATCTTTCTATGGGTGCAAATGTCTCCTCATAGTATATGCCTTATTTCTCAGAGAAGACACACACCACAAACCTTGCCTTGTGTTTTCCAATGCTACCGTCTGCAGCATGCATGATCTTGTAGATCCACTTTGAAGTTATCACTGACTTTGATTTTCCATAATCGACTAGTACTCCTCGATCTTCACATCATTCTATTCTTTCTTTTCTGCAGCCTCTTCATAGTTAGAAGGTTCTATATCAATGATTTCACATATGAGGGCCACATAACTGTTGTATGGTCTAAGTATTTTCCTTTCTCTATGCATCTTGTAGTGGATTTCCTTCCCATGTTGGTTTTTTTTGTGGGATTTCTTCTTCTGAAATGGTTCTACGGGTTCTTGTAGTTCTGCCATGTCCTAATCTTGATGGTCTTTTGGAATTATTTCTTTCATAGTCATGTCTCAGACTCTAGTTTCTTCAGGTTCTTCCACCTCTTCAATACTTATTTTTATGAATATGGACTATGTCGAGTCTTCATCAAATTTTACATCTAAGTCGATGTTGATCTTCTTAAAACCTAGAAAGTATATTCATTAGGCCTTTGAGGTGTCATGATATCCTATGGATATTCCCTTCATTCCTGAAGGATCAAGCTTTGTTCTCTTTTCCTTTGGGATGTGTATGTACACTAGGTAGCCAAATATTTATAGATGGCTCACTTCTGGTATCTCTCTTGAGAAATCTTCTTCAAGAGTCTTGTTATCGAGTACTCGGAGAGGATTATAGTTATGTACATACATAGTTGTGATTTTTGCTTCTTCCCATAAGTACATCGGAATATCCTGGTCATGTAGCATTGATTTTACAACTTCCATTATTTTTTTGTTCTTTCGTTATGCAAAACCATTCTATTATGGATTGTAGAGAGTGCTCAACTCCCTCTTAATCCCATATTCTCTGCAAAGTTCATTGAATTGTTTCGAGGTGAATTCTCGACTATTATCTAATCGCGTAGAGTTTTGATCTTCATGTTAGTGTGATTTTATACCAAAGCTTTGAAATCCTTGAACTTGTTGAATAATTCATCTTTTCCTTTCAAGAAATATACCCAATTCTTATGAGAGAAATCATCTATAAATGAAACATGGTATACATACCCTCTTAGTGATCTAGATGACATGGGTCCATAGACATTTAAGTGGACTATCTCTAGTAATCATTTTCATTTTCTTTCATTGCTAGTAAATGTCTTATTTACATTCTTTTCTTGCACTCATCCCTTGTAAATGCCTTCATGTAGAAGTCTTGAAATCACTTTGCTTGCAATCAGTAGTGCTCTATATTGCACAAGTGTAAGCATTTTATGACATAGTTCAATTGGTTCTATGGAGTCATGAATCAATTCTTGTTTAAGTTGTCCCGTCAACTAGTACAAGCCTCCCTTTTTCTCTTCAATTATTGTTGCATCATCTATTGTCTTTCCTTTTGGCCACACTAGGACTTGGCCATCATTGAATGCAACCCTTATTCCCTTTGCATCTAGTGCATAGATGGAGAGAATATTTTTCTTCAATGCTAGAACATATATTACATATTTAATCTTTGAATATTTCCTAGAATATAACTTATATGAAGAAGCTCCACTTCCTTTTATGGGTATTGATAATCATCCCCAAGTTTCACCTCTTGAGGTGACTCAAACTGGTGAATTATTATTTATATCCTGTCATATATTTGGATACCCACTATATACAAGCCAATCATTGCTTCCATGTGAGATAATTCCTATGAGTGTTGAGATTATGAAATATTCTTCATCACTTGAATAATCAACTCTTTCTTTGTTAGTTTTTCAACATTTAAGCTAGCATTATGTTAGGATCTTTTCACTGAGAGAATAACAAGTACAGCAATAACATAAGCACATCACAAGAGACAAGAGACACAAAGAGTTTTGATCGGGGAAATCATAAATGGAGAAAACCCCGCAACTTCCTCTAAGATAGTATCACCACAAGATGTGAAACCCAAAACAGTAAGATGCACTCCCAACACAACAATCGTATTCTGTCTTCTGTCAAGCCACAGTATTTCCTTCTCCAATAGTGCGCCACACTTGAGAGAGAAAGTGATGTATTTCACAAGTGATAAATAGAGAGACTCTCACTCTCTATTTATATTCTTCCATTGACTTGAAGTGCACTCAACCATGTAGGCTTAACTTACAATTACTTACTCGAGCCTTCACCTTAATTAGTGTATAATAACCCAAGTGCCCCGAAACTGTGGGGACTTACCTAATGACTTGATAAGACTTGTTTACATTAATAATCCTCCCGATCGGAACATCGAGGTAAGACAATATGACTCAAATACATAATAGAAACATCTCGGAATAAACATCGGGTTAAAATATATAAAATACATATAAGAATACATTTCGAAGTTACATATACATCAACACTCCCTCTTAACTAGGAAGGTATTCTTTCGACACAATTTTCAGCACTGGTCTTCTTCTCTATATCACTGGATCATGTTCGTCTTCAAGTCATCTCTGTCATCAAGTCTTCTTCATATTCAAGTCATCTGGATCTGGATCATCTCTCGATCTAGATCATTATAGGACATCATCACAGGATCTAGATCATCACTCGATCTCGATCCTCATCACTGAATCTAGATCATCACTCGATCTGGATCATCACTGCTGGATCTGGATCATCACTCGATCTGGATATCTCGGAGTCATCATAACTGGATCTGGATCATAGCTCGATCTGGATCTCCTCTGGTAATCATCATGTGTGTACTATCTCGTCATAGGAAGTTCTACAGAGCCAGCCCTTTTTCATGCTGGTTGTAGGCCTACTCTCATGTAGGTCTTCGCCCAGCACTTAAATCTGACCTGCTCATCAGAAAGGCACACCCAGCACTCACATCTGATCATGTAGTAAACTACAATCCCATCAGAAAGGCCCAGCACTGACATTCACCAGCATGGTAGGCACAATCAACTACCATCTGTGAAATGGCTCAGCACTTATAATCACCAGCATGGTAGGACACACCTACTACCATCTGTGAAATGGCTCTGCACTCATATCTGACCTACTTGTCATAAAGGCACAATCCCATCCAGGCTAGAACCACATCCGCTCACAATGATGAAATAACTCTGTTCTTTTCACCCAGGCTAGAACCACATCCGCTCACAATGATGGGAGACTCTCATCCAGGTTGGAACCATATCCGCTCACAATGATGAGATATTTTCTCACTTTCATCTAGGCTGGAACCATATCCGCTCACAATGATGAAAGACTTTCATCCAGGCTGGAACCATATCCGCTCACAATGATGAAATATTTGTGCACTCACATCTGACCTAGTAGGAACTGAATCCTACACCCTCATCAGAATGGCCCCCAATCCCTGACTGAGCTACCTGGTAATGGACCAGGTGCCTCCACTCTCCCTGAGAGTGGCACTTGCCCTTACATCTGTCCTACTTGACAGAATGGCCAGCACTCACATCTGGCATGGAAGGAAATTAATCCTTTAGCCATGAACAGAATGGATCAGCCCTTATATCTGACCTGCTTCTCAGAATGGCTCTCTCAGTCCCTGACTGAGTGTTCCTGGTAACTGACCAGGTGCCTCCATTCCCAGAATGGCAGTCAGCACTCATATCTGACATGGAAGGAACTGAATCCTCTCACCATGACAGAATGGCTTAGCCCTTACATCTGACCTACTCGTCAAAATGGCTATGGAACATTAGCACTCATATTTGACATGGAAGGAACTGAATCCTCTCACCATGATAGAATGGCTCAGCCCTTACATCTGACCTACTCGTCAGAATGGCTATGGAACATCACTTTCTCTGGGAGGAAGCCTCGATCTGGAGAACACCAAGTCTCTCTCTGAAGTACTCGAACTTTAGCATGGCTTCGCCAATACATCAGCTATCTGTTCCTCTGTCGCAACATACAGAAGCTTCACTGCTCCTCTCTGCACCATATCCCTGATATAGTGTATTGACACATAACAAAAGCATCACTGATATTCTTCCTTCAACCTTGAAGCAAAGGTTGGTATCCACTTTACTCTCAGTAAACCTTAGAGTCATCAGTAATCTTCCCATCTTGTCATACCATGTCGAACCTTAGGATATTTTGTAGTCACTCCCTCTGAAGTGAAGCATCATACTCCCTCTGTCTTCCGTACTCTATGCACTGAAACATTCTGTACTGGAGTGACAAGTAGCTTCCTATGCTACTAATATTCCATGTGACCATCTAGTGTATAGACTTGCATCTTCAACCTTGTAGCAAAGGTTAAGATCTTCATCAATCTCATCATGTATGTGTTTCAACTCTTACTGGCTGCAAATGTCTCTTCATAGTCTAGGCCTTCCTTTCGTGAGAAGCCTCATGCTACGAATATTGCTTTGTATCCCACGATGTTTCCATCTACTGCATAATGGAACTATGAACTTCTCTTCTGGTCTCGATACTGCGCCCTGACATCATCCTTCTTGAACTAGTCTTCCCTTTCTTCTTAGTGGCTGGAAGGTTCTGCATCAATGATGTCACTGCACTCATCATATTATTCTTCATTTTGAAATGTCGTCACTTTCTCTTCAGAACAAGTATTCATTCTTCTTTGCTTGTAGGTGATTATGTATGCGATATTTCCTACAAGTCAAATGCAAATATATGGTTAGAAACATTTCATAAGGAATATTTGTACTGACAAACACTTATGCATAAATATATAATCATGCAACTACTTTATCCAATACAACATTCATCCATATCTCACTGAAACTTTCTAGATGCCTTCCATATCTACCAGGACAACATTGGGATTGTGCACTAATCCAATATGTCAGCAAAGAGGTTTCATTCTAGATAAGTAGCAATGGAGAATTTGTATAGCACCATGAGCTACTTACCCATCACATGCATATTAGTAGTATATTGTTATTAATGCAAACATCCTATCATGCATAATACAATAACTAAATATAAAAAAATGCATAACAAAACAATATCGTGAAATGACAATTGAATACTTATCTTTATTTGTTTCGTGGGTATACTCCTTCTTGAGCCTCCAACTTCATTGTCTTCTTCATTCATGATAGCATCGTTTCTTATCCAAGTGATAAGAAGTTCTTCAAGAGTTGAGTTCTTTCATATTCCTCATTGCTTGAGGGATCTTCTTTGGATGGCGAGATCTTGATCTTCAATTGCTCCCATCTTATCTTCTCTTCTTATGATTCGAGCTTCTTCTTCTTCATGGAGTCTGCTGAAAGTAATCACTTACTTCTAGAACACATTCCTTGAGTGAATGAATTCCACGATCCTGGGAGGCCATTCAAGGTGGCCATCATCACTTCTGCATTCTTTACTTTTTCTTTTACCGCTTCAAGTTTTTCTTTGATTTGAGAAACTCTTATGACTGCATGGTCTCTGCATTCTGGATCTTCACATTCTTCAACTGGTTTATTTAGGTCATATTCTGATTTTGTTCTTCCCTTCAAATAGCTTGGAATTCAGGAAGACCTTCAACAGCTTTGCTTGCAATAGGTAGTGCTCTGTAATGCACATGTGCAAGCCTTCTATGCCAAAGCTCATTTGGCTCTACTATGTCATGGATCAATGCTTGTTCTGGATATCCCTTCAATTTGTACAAGCCTCCTTCTTGTTCTTCAATCACTACCACATCATCGATAGTATTTCCTTTTGGCCATATGATGACCCCGCATTCCTTTTGCATCAATGCTGAAATGGAGAGAAGGTTCTTCTTCAATCCTTGTGAGGTGATTCATGTTTTGACAGTCTTACAAAGGATTCCTTGAATCCCATCATATGTCTGTAAGCCCCACTGTCTATAAGCCAATCATCAATTCCATGAGTAATGTTACCTGTGAGAGCTGATATTAGAACATATTCATCCTCGCTTGAAGAATCTTCACTTCATATCTGGATCTCTTTTTGGATGGTTCATCATCCTCTGCAGCATGAGCATGATGTCTTCTTTGGCTTCGTCTCCCTCTAAAACTGGAACCTCTATACTCATGTAGGTGTCCAATCCATTTTATTTAGAGAGATCAAATAATTCTATGCTTGGAAGTTGTCAACTTCACCAAGATTATCATCAAGCTGCTATGATAGATCACTTTGAAATGAGAACCTCAAATGAAAATAGCAAAGGATTAGATCTTACCAATTTGAGGTGTCCGTCCTTCTCCCGGAGTTTGCTGATCTAGGGTTTGTCACAGAAACCCTAATTTTCAAAACTTGGAATATTTCATATTTTATTGGTTGAACAGATATATCTCTTCAAATGGAGCTGTCCAATGTACTCCTTTTTCTAAAACAGTGGAGGGAAGCTCCCGAAACAGGAAGCCCTAATTTTCTGATTTCTTCTGCAGAAATGCCTGTTACTGTTTCTGTGATATCTCTGAAATTACTGATCTTCTGTGTCTAACATTTATCAATAGGGTAACCTCACATGTCCCTGATTCAACACCACAGGTTTCATCAAAATTGGTTTCACCATTTGGGATTTATGATCCTTTTCCCAAGGTGACCTGTTACAGGACTGTTCAGAACAGCGAAGTTGTACAGAATTCCACGTGTCACTGGTTCATATTCTAAGTCTGATATTTGGACCACAGAAAGTACAGTCCATTACTTTTCTGGAACATCTTCATGAATTCCATTTGGACCTCTGTATCCCAAGATATTGCAAATATCCCCAGGTGTCCTGTTTATGGATGATTTCTGGAAGAGGATGGAGTCCTAACTTGGAGAGATCATATCTCCCAGAATATAGAGAATATGAGGCTGATTTGTGGACACAGTGTTCATCAGGATTTTATATTTGGCCCTTGCAATTTTCAGCTTCTGAGACTTCACCAATCTCGGAATATAGCGACTGTACCAAAACTTAGAAGTTTTAGTATTTAGGGTTTCTCCTAGCTCAGGGTCAAACTAGGGTTTGACTTTCCTGGAGTTTCACCCAACCAAATTTATTGTTCCATGTCTCTAAACTTCAGTTTTGATGAGGAGAACAATCCTATGCTGGTATCACTCAAAAATTCCTCTTCTGTAGAAAGCCCTAATTTCTACATCGAAACTGAAAATGCTTGAAATTGAATTCAGCATCGACAGAAAGATGCACCCTTCAATGGAGAGTCATCTTAGCATACTTTGGCTGAAAATCTGTGGAGGAAGATCCAAAAAATAGGAAGCCCTAGTTCCTATAGCTGCACAATGTCTTCTTCTCAGGTTAGCTCTGATCCCATGTTAGTTTTTCAACATTTAAGCTAGCATTATGTTAGGATCTTTTCACTGAGAGAATAACAAGTACAGCAATAACATAAGCACATCACAAGAGATAAGAGACACAAAGAGTTTTGATCAGGGAAACCATAAATGGAGAAAACCCCGCAACTTCCTCTAAGATAGTATCACCACAAGATGTGAAACCCAAAATAGTAAGATGCACTCCCAACACAGCAGTAGTCTTCTGTCTTCTGTCAAGCCACAGTATTTCCTTCTCCAATAGTGCGGCACACTTGAGAGAGAAAGTGATGTATTTCACAAGTGATAAATAGAGAGACTCTCACTCTCTATTTATATTCTTTCGTTGACTTGAAGTGCACTCAACCATGTAGGCTTAACTTATAATTACTTACTCGATCCTACACCTTAATTAGTGTATAATAACCCAAGTGCCCCGAAACTGTGGGGACTTACCTAATGACTTGACAAGACTTGTTTACATTAATAATCCTCCCGGTCGGAACATCGAGGTAAGACAATATGACTCAAATACATAATAGAAACATCCCGGAATAAACATCGGGTTACAATATATAAAATACATATAAGAATACATTCCGAAGTTACATATACATCAACATTCTTCTCTTAATATTTTCCTAGTTGGTTAATCATCTTCAGCAGTGTGAGCATGATGCCTTTTCTTGTTTAACTTATTGGATGAAAAAACTTTGTTTTTGGGACAATCTATGGAGTAGTGTCCCTTCTCATCACAAGTGTAGCATCTAATACTGGAAGGATATCTTCTAAATGATTTTTGTCTTTTGTGATGAGGGTCCTGCCTTTTTTGTGATGATGCTCCTCCTTCTTTCTATGATTTCTTCTAGTGTGAAATTTGAGAGCTTGATCTTCAGTTGCTCCCATATTCACTTATGTTGTTATGATTTGAGCTTCTTCCTATGTGCATTCTTCCTAGAGTATGTTGAAAGTGATCAACGTACTTCTATCACATATTCCTTGAATGAATGAACCCCGTGATCTTGGGAGACCATTCAAGGTGTTCATAACAATCTCTCCTTCTTCTACATTATCTTCAACTGCTTCAAGTTGTTCCTTGATTTGAGAAACCCTTGTGAAGTGGGATTGCATGGTCTCTGGTTTTTTTATCTTGACATTCTTTAGCTTGTTCCTTGATGTCATCATTCATTTGATGTTATTTCATTTGAATATATTTTTCAAAGCATCAAACACTTCCTTAGGTGTCTTAAAGGATGAGACATGGGGGTTGAGATGATCCTTAATAGAATTTGTAATGATTATCTTGGCCTTGACCAAGTTGATCTTATGGATAGACTTAGCCTAATATCCATCTCGTTCTAGAACTTACTTATTGTTATACTAATCCAAATCATTTTCTTCAAGGAACAGGGAGATCTATACTTCCATGCTCAAAATTTTTCATCCCCCCAAACTTATCCTCAAGCTAGATGTTGTTGGGATAGGAAAAGATAGGAAGGAAAAGTGCATGCGACGAGGAAGAGAGCAGGTCGGAAAGGAAGCAAAGAAAGAAAAATAATCAAAGGAAGAAAAGGAGCCAGCAAATAAGGATAGAGCACATGCGCAAAAGAGGAAAGGAAAGCTTACATGCATTAAATTTTGTAAGTCAGTAGGACATGATGAGAAATATTGTAGAGCATACTATCTTCTGAAGGAAAAAACCTTCGAAACCTACTTAATGAAAAATGAGGGGCATGCTCAGGCTGAATAGGTGCAAGCATCGTATCATCCTGTACAATTCCCACCCAATCAATATCAAAATCAGTATCAGCATCAGTATGTGCCTCAGTAGCCATACACATGGCAAAATCACTACCAGCAGAATTAGTACCTGCCACAACAACCACACCCATAGGGAAGGGGTGGTGGAAACTTTAGAGGAAGAGGAAGAGGATGAGGTTTTGGTAGAGGAAGAGGCCAATTTACATGCTATAACTATGGAAAACTAGGTCACTATGTCAGATATTTCCTGGAACTGGCAAAGGCATGTTCATATTGTAGAGCGAAGGACCATAATGTGGAGCAATGTCTTAAGTTGATCGCAAAATGGAAAGAAAGGACCATTAAAGGACCTATCCTTGCACAAAACCTGAATCCAAATCTGAATATGAATGTTCAAATGATTGCTGTGGAACCACAAGATCTGAATGTCACTATCATAACACGAGGAGGTGTTGCGACCAGACCAGATCAGGATAAACCGAAAGAACAACCGTAGCCACAGGTATGGCCAATGGTGTAGAAAAAGGAGCTATTCAATGTCCAGAAACAGAAGGAAGTATTCTTGAACATGCGACTAGAATTTGGGCATCCAGAAGTACCATTGACATCCGAAGAAGTCAAGGATATGCCTAAGCAATTTCAGCACATATTCCAGAAGAAGGTCCCACAAAAGGTTAGTAAGCTCAAAACGTTTCTATCGAGTTGCTTAACGCTAATGCAAGATAAAGATCCTATTGCAGAACTACAAGTGATGATACAAGAAATACCTATAGAGAAACAACCTAAAAATAATGTTAACCAAGTGAGAAAAAAATTCAAAACTAGTCGCGAGTTAAGAATGACTGCGCAGATAGGTGACTATGACACGAATTACATCATCTTAGACCTAGGGTCTGATTTCAATATTTTGACACAACAAAATTGGGAATGTATGGGAAAGGCGTGCTTCGACTGGTCCCCTATCGATCTGCAACTTGCAAACCCGGTGAAGGTCATACACATTGGTAGACTAAGTCAAGTCCTTGTCGGCATTAAAGGGTTGCGCACATTTGTTGACTTTGAGGTCATAAACATTGTTGATGACACAGAACCCTATCCTACATTACTGGGGATAGATTAGGCTATAGACAACCATACCATTATAAAATTCAAGATAAGGATCCTCTCATTTGAGGATAATGAGATGATATTGGTGTTCCGCATTGATCCATTAGAAGGACAGAGATACGTTGAGCCTATATACAATGACGGATAGGTTGACTATCTCAACCAAATCTATAATGTTACTACATTACAAGAAGACTACATCAACCCCATAGTGGATGGAAACCTGAACTGGAAGAGTCCTAGTTCATGCACATCTGACTTGTGGGAGGCCTTGGAGAATTGGAAAAATAGATTGCATGAAGTCTCTATGCGGAGGTGTGCAAGAATTACAAGGTATGTACTATGGGTGGATAATGAGCTACGATAACTGCCCACTTATGAGGGCTTACCTAACCTTGCAACATTCTTAACAGAGTTTGGAGGACTTGTAATAGAGTCACAATGGTTGTCTGTGCTAGACCATGTGCTAAAGGCTACACCCACAAGTTGGTGGCATGCACATAAGAAATCTATAATGGACTGGACACAGTGCAAAAGGTTGATGGAAGTCAGGTTTGGTGAAGAGGTGACCCTCATAAATCACAAGTATTTAGGGCTGGCATACCCTATTGAATATATGAATCATTACCACATGGTATTTGTAGAATATTCATGATAGGAATGGGTCCATCATTTCGTACATACATTGGAAATGACACCTAATTTATCCATGGAATTGTTACAAGGAACCCATGATTGGGAAGGGCTTGCTAAGAAATTTGTGCATACATTTGAGTTCACCAATGAGCACCCTATAGTTGATGTTGTACTTCAAACAATAAAGGAAAATATATTTGATGAGATCCTCATCCAAGATGCTAACTCTCACCAGTGTAGTGTGACCATTCAGCAATGGATGGCCTACTACAATCTAGCTGGAGACTCAGATGATGATCCAAATAATATAAACATACAAGAATCAGATGGCATGCACAAAGTAAAATGGAGTTTTATTTCAAGTGACCAATTCCTCAATCCTTTAAACATTAAGAAAGTAAACATTGGGTTGCTAGAGAACCCAAAGTTGGCCAATATAGGAGATTATTGGGATGAAGAGACAGTTGCAAAGATCATGGACTTACTGCATGAATATAAAGACCTATTCCATACCAACTTATCAGAGATGAAGGGGACAGTGGGAGATCTAGGAGAGATAAAAATACCCTTGTGACCAGATGCTAAACCCAGTAAGCAGCAAACGTATAGGATGAACCCCAAATACAAGGAAAGGGTAAAAGAAGAATTGGATCGTATGCTCGATGTAGGAATCATTGAACCTATTGAAGAATCAGAGTGGATCAACCCTGTAGTGATCCAAGATAAGAAAAAACCTGGCGAACTAAGGATCTGTTTTGACCTAAGGAAGCTAAACGATGCATGATTGCATGATCCATTCCCAACACCATTTATAGATGAAGTACTTGAAAGTGTCGGATGACAAGAGATGTATTCATTTACTAGTGGCTTTTCAGGCTATCATCAAGTCAGAATGTTGAAGGAGGATCACCATAAAATGGCCTTCGTCGTAGAATGGGGATGCTACCAGTATATGGTAATTCCCTTTGGACTCAAGAATGCACTTGCTAGCTTTTATAGAATAGTAGTTTCTTCTTTCAAATATTTTATACATAAATTTCTTGAAGTCTACTTTGATGATTAGACTGTGTTTGGTCTAGTAAGAGACCATATTGAGAGTTTGCGCATGATGTTGGGTCGTTGTCGCCAGTATCATATTCCGCTTAATTCAAAAAAATGTATATTTTATGTATCATTTGGTGTGTTGTTGGGCCATGTCGTCCGTTGTGACGGGATTTTAGTCGACTCAGCAAAGATTGTGATTATTCTCGATTTACCCCCACCTACATCAATCATGCAGCTAAGATTAGTATTAAGAAACATATAACACATATTTCATTAAATTTGGAAATATTCTATTACAGGGACTTCATCCACATTGAGGTTTTTTTGTAAATATCTAAATACATATTCTATTAAATCTAGAAAAATCAACTCAAAGAACTATTCCATTAAATTTGGAAGAATTAATCCAATGAACTATTTTCTCAATTAATATTTTTTATTTAGTTCAAGTAAAACTTTAGTATTCAACCATTCACAAGGAAATATTACATCTCAATTAGAACTAGATGGGTTAGATCTAGATTTAGAACTTCCTCTAGATTGGGTTCTTTTAAAATGAGGAAAGTCATAGCCTTTGAATCCTTACATAACTTCTATTAATATTATTTATAGTTTGTATTAAATTTTAAGTTGATTAAATTATTTTATGACATAATACCAACATTGTATTTGTTACTAGAACAATTATAAACATTGTCATAGTAATTATTTTTTTCTTTGTTGAGTATGTTGTTTTATTTTTGGAAGTTGGCACCACTTATAATCAAAATGAGAAATTTTTTTGTGACTTTAAAGTCTAAGTTCTAACCTTGTAATAATTAAAGTAAATTATGAATTAAAATAGCAAAATAATTTATTATTGTTGTTGTTAGTAGTGGTAGTGTATTAAAAACCGAGTTGATAAATGTTTACTTTATGAATAATCGATTAACTTGAGAAATTTCTTACCTATAAATTTATTTAATGATATTGATGTTAGTAAAGCCTCCCTTATTTATTAATATTAATTATTTTAAAAGTCAAAATCAATTTGGAACTATAATAGGATTAGTGCAGTACACTTTGATTTTTCTCATATTCAAGAGGAAAGGGAGAAAACCAACTGAACTAATTATCGCAAGTGTTCATTATTTATTTATGAAGTATTTGAACAATGTGTTTAATTGAAAAGAGCATATTTATATTGAAAATATAGATATCTTACAATATTTATATTATCATTAAGATTTTATATCATCTATTAATTTCTGTTAGGGCACGGAGGAATCGAACCACCATCATTTTGCTTGTAATGCAAGTGCTCTTCCATTGAGCTAGAACCCTTTACAACATGGGGGGAGAGGGATTGTGTTAACACCTAGAGTACACCTTTCTAATCCTATGTGACAAAATAAAATTATGAAATTCTTAGACTTTGATTCTTTCAAAATGATGAAATTCTTAGACTTTGATTCCTTACATAATTTCTATTAATATTATGTATAGTTTGTATTAAATGGTAAGGTGATTAAGTTTATGTAATGACATTAATATTGTATATGATACTATGATTAAGCAATTGAATTATAATTTGATATGGTAACTAGTACATTGGTGTTGTTGAGTTTCTATACTAGTAGAAGGTTGGCACAATTTTAGAATGACCCATTTAAAAACTAATTAATGACATAATACAAATGTGTTGGTTATTATAACAATTTTAATTCTCGACATAGCAAGGAATATTGTATGTGTTGAGTATCATGTTGTAATATATTAGAAGGTTGGCAACATTTTACAAGTGACAAGAAAAACTATTATATATTAAGTGTTATCATGCTGAGTTTATTATTTTAATGATAAAAAACAATTATGCATTAGAATAGAACTATAATTTATTTATATTACTATTATTTATATTTTCTAGTAAAAGTTAAGTTGATGAATGATTATATCACGAAAAATAGATTGTAGAAGATTTTTTTACATATTATTATTAAAGTTATTTAATGACATTAATAATCAATGTTTGTTGCTATTATTATCTTGGAATGTCATTTAATTGAAATTATGTTAACAAATGTGTTTAGGTTGAGTTACCATAGTAAGTCTTAAGTCTATTTTGAGTATGATGTTTTATTTTTGGAAGTTGGCACCACTTGATAGTGGACAAGAGAAATTATTTTATGACTTAAAGTAAAATAGTTTTTATCTTAGTAATGATTAAAATATATTATGAATTAGAATAGAGACAAAATATATTGTTATTATTGTTGGTGGTGGCGTATTAGAAAACAAGTTAACAGATTTATGTGAGAAATTTTACCTATAAATGTATTTAATGACATACATTGATTATCATTAATATTTACATTTACATATTAAAATAAAAGTCACCAATATTTGATTAGTGAATTACTAATAATTTGTGTAAGAAATTTCTTACATAATATAAAGTTATTTAACAACATATTAATATTGTGTTTTGACTATTATTAACTTATGTAGTATTGACATTAAATGTTAATACTTGGCTATTGATTTTTGGGATTAAGCTATGTGAAAGCTTTTAAAACCATAATGAATTTTACATTGTTCCCCCGGTGATCATGCGTGGAGTGCCCACTTGAAATGTTGGTTTGAAAAACGCACTAACAACTTAATCCAGAAAATCATTCACAATGATGACAAACTGTGAAAGCCTACACTCTAGAAATGTTACTACTTTTTCTTTGTTGAGTATAAGATATTGCACTAGTACAAAGTTCACACCACTTTAAAGTCTACAGAAGAAAATATAATATTAATTAGAATGCAACCGAGTAGAACAATTAAATTTATATCAATTATAATAACAAATAATAGGGAAAAGTCACTTCAAACCTTATTGCAAATGCCTTACAGTATTCACAAAGGAAGTCTAGAAGATGTTTTAAGGTTCATTATTGAATATGATTATGCACATTTGATATAGTGACATGTTGAGTTTATATCAAAAGCAAATTAAAAAGTTAAAAATCGAATGGTGTTATCTAATTCACATAAAGTACAATCACATGAATTAACATAGAAGTTGAACCAAAATTTTCATATTATTAAATAATATAAAATTCCTCAAAAAAAGGGCTTGAAGAGAATATTTGATATACAACAAACATTGAAAAGTGTTTCTTCTTATATATTAATAACTCATTCAAAGAGAAAATTACATTCATGAAACATCTCCGCCTAATCTCCTTATATTCAGTCAAACAAATCAATTACAACTTGTACACCACATTTATTTATCGTGGTCTTCCTACAATCTTCTTTATTTTGTATCCATGCCCAAACTATGGTATTAACTGGAATAGATCCAAGTCATGTGTCATGAAGGTTTGGTACCCAATATTGTTCTAAAATTTTCCCTTATATTTCCTTGAACTGGGCTTCCATCAATCAACCTTTACATGAAGAGTCTCACTTTCATCATTTTGGAAGATATATGAGGTGGTTTTTGCAATCCAAATCATCTCTCCTTCATCCTTAGTTCATGATCTAACTAGCAACATCTTTCCTTTATCAACTTCAATCATAGGATTGAATCTTGGCTTTAGCTTGTTGCACTTGGGTCCAACATATACCAATTCATTCATCACATTCTCAAAATCTCCATCCACAATACTTATATTACATGTAATGCATTACAATCAGCATTAAATCTCACATGGATTAAATAATCTTTATGATGCAATGTATTTGATGATAATGTCCAGCATGATGTTACTACTTAATGATTGATTTTATGGATTAAGTTATGTGAAATCTTTTCAGTCCACAATGAGTTTTTCATGGTTCCTGTAACAAGCATGGGTTTAGTGTCCTCTCAAAACATTGGTCTGAAAAACCTTCACACGGTTTAATCCAGAAAATCAATCACAGTGGTGACAAACTGATAAAACCTGCACACTCAAAATGTTAATACTGTATTTTTTGAGTATAAGTTAATATACTAGTACAAAATTGGCACCACTTTAAAGTCTACACAAGAAAATATAATTATGAATTTGAATGCAACATAGTAGTATAATTAAATTTATATCAACTATAATAACAAATAATAGGGAAAGCTCATTTCAAACCTTATTGCAAGTGCATTACATTTATTCACAAAGGAAGTCTATAAGGTTTTTTAAGGTGCATTCGCATAAACTATCATCACATGAATTAACATTGAAGTTGAACCAAAATTTTCATATATGTAGAAAATAATACAAAATTTGTCAAAAGGTAGCTTGAAGAGAATATTTGATATACTACAAACATTGACAACTTTTTCTTCATGTATATTAATAAGTCATTCAAAAAGAAAAATTACATTTATGAATCATCTCCACCTAATCTCCTTATATTTTCTCAAGCAGATCAAGTACAACTTCAGGATGAAGATTTCCACAGTTAATCATAATGACAAAGAGAGTTGATGGAATTAAATTGTTTGAATTGAAACGTTTCGAGTGGACACTCCACCAATCATCAGAGGAACAAAATGAAAAGCTCAAAGTGGTATTGAAGAGAGTGAGCAAAAGCTAATAATAAATAAGGTAAGGGTTTTGTACATGCATTAATGAATATAATTATGCACATTTGATATAGTGAGATGTTATGTTGATCTAAAAGACAAATTAAAAAGTTAAATTTTGAATGGTGTTATCTAATTTGCATAAAGTGTCATCACATGAATTAACATTGAACTTGAAGTGGAATTTTCATATATGTAGTAAATAATATAAAACTCCTCAAAAAGTAGCTTGAAGAGTATTTATTATACTACAAACATTGAAAAATGTTTCTTCATGTATACTAAAAGTCATTCAAAAAGAAAAATTACATTCATGAATCATCTCCACATAATCTCCTTATATCCACTCAAGCAGATCAAGTACATCTTGTACACCACATTTGTTTATCTTGGTCTTCCGGCAATCTTCTTTCTTTGGCATCCATGCCCAAACTATGGTATTAATTGGAATAGATCCAAGTTATGTGTCATCAGGATTTGGTACCCAATATTGTTTTAAAATTTTTCCCTTGTATTTCCTTGAGCTAGGCTGCCACCAATCAATCTTTACATGAAGGGTCTCACTGTCATCATCCTAGAAGATACCTAAGATGGATTTTGCCATCCAAATCGTCTCTCCTTCATCATCACTTCCTGATCTAACAAACAACATCTTTCCTTTCTCAACATCAAATCTAGGATCAAATGTTGGATTTGGATTATTGCACTTGGGTCCAACATATATCGCTTCATCTGTCACATTATCAAAATCCTCATCCATAATACTTGATATTGCACAGAGTGCATTACCATCAATGCTAACATTTTTCCTCGTCTTGGGCCAAAAATCATCAGAAGAAGAATCACTTTCATCCAAGGATGTATGATCATTGTAGATTCCACCTAATGCATCAAGAACTCTTTTCCAATACTCTGTAACAATTGGTGAATTCTCATTGCCAATAGTCTCTTTCCACATTTTTATGTATGATGGCTTCCTTTAGTTCTTTTAAATAAATGTCATTGTCTTTGGGACGTAAGAAAGATGGCTTCCCTATGGGAAATATAGGTCGACCTTCATCATCTATATTCCACAACTCAACTGGTTCTGACCACTCAATGTCTTTGATGGATTCTTTATACCTCATAATTGGTACATCATTGAATACAAGAAATTGGAAGTATTGGACATTAAGATGTCCAACTAGTGCATTTTTCCCTTCCTTGATGTACCCATTAAGAGAACTTTTGAAGTCATACACTTTTTCAATACGTTTAGGTGGAAACACCCATTTTTATTCTATTGTGTGATATGTACCCATCATCTTAGGTAAAGAATATATTTCTTTACTTTTCAAGTCGGAAGACATTCTTCCCTAGGTTCCATCTATGTCTTCATGGGTGTGCCCCACAAGCAAGAACCCAACCTCAATAGTGGTGAAGACACCAAGTACAGTTAATAGTGATAGAAACATGAAAACATAATGATTCTTATTATCACTAGCTGCATTGTCCAATTGTAACAACAAATGTGGAGGAAGAGGTTTAAAATAAATATTTTGATTTGTTGAGCTTCCATTTAAAGATAGGAAAGCATCCTTGTACACTCTACATTTTGATTAAATAGAGTTTTGAAGTAATGCATTCGAAAGTGGGTTTCTTGAACTTCCACTCTCATAAAGAAAATCACCATACATATCAAGGTGTGCGTCTTCAAGGTCCCTTAAGCACTTTGCAAGAGATTTAATGGTAAATTGTGATCCCATGTGTGCAAATCGTAAGGAGAAATGACCAAAACCTCCTGTGCTATGCCCATGTGTTAGCTTACTTGTCAACGACAAACCCAAGTTTGTTCCTGCAACAAATTTTGATTTGACACGTAATCTTGGGGTTGAAGTTTGTGTTTTGCCATTTTATCATGGATAATGCTCAAGTATTCCTTTGGATACCGCTCTGACATAATTATGTGGGCATAGTAGCAATATCTTCCACACATAACAATCTTATTATGTTTCTTCAGTCTAGCTCGTTCCTTTTCTTCCAACTCTTTTGTAGCCGTTGTCTTCATTTGTGCTTTCAACACGATAAATTCACTACATTTACTGAAGTTGGTGTTCTTTGAGAATGCCACATCTAGAAAATAGTATTCTAAATCTTGCTCATTGTTTGTTGTGATATTGATGAAAATTGAGCTCTTGAAGAGCCTCATCGATCTCTTTTAACAAAGAACTTTGGGTGTACGTTGATGGCAGCAATCTTAAAGAAGAAGACGTTCCATCTTCTTCAACTTGTCGTGTTTGGTTCGGTGAAAAATCTGAATTATCCATTAGAATTTTGTGCAATATTTCTATGGTTGCCATAGTATGTGCATGTGGTTTGCATTTGTTGGTGTTACCATGTATTCCTTTGACATTTCCTTGTTGGAAATTATGTTGGTAAGTATTGAAGGTGCTTTGAGGAATATTATGTATCTTGTACCATTCTTTCTTACAAATAATATCTCCATTAAACCTCATGTCCCTTACTTTCCTAATAGTAGGAGGTAGGCCATGGCCATGGCTCTTTAACATGATTGTGTTGGAAAGGAGTGAATTCAAGACAAATTCCCTGATACCATTAATTTTAAGAGTTTCATACCCTTTCTAGCAACTGCAATGGATTTCCTATCCACATGTTGAACACAATCTTGTTTGCAACATTCATTCGCTGCCAAAAGTCAGATTTCTTTCTCTTCATCTCTCTGTGTTTGAAATTTTCCAACTTTTTTTGTAGCCACAACTTGTTTAATCCTTTTATATGTTCTCATTACATGCATAGCAATTGATTCTGTATCTTTTTCATTATAAATATCACCATCCCATGTGTTTAAGGGACTTGTGTCCTCTATAAGATCCCATACCACCATTTCCTTGGGTGCCTCTTTGAAATTTTCATTCACCCTTAAAATCTCACCTTCATTGTCCACCAACTTATTTATTAGCCATCTAACCAAACAATGTATAAACTTATCCCCAATCCTACATCCTTCACAATTTCTTCCTATGTCTTCCACAAAAACAATGAATTCCTTTTCACCTAACATTTCACCCTCAACCATGTCATCCTCATAGACATTAACTATGATCCCTTTGGCAATGCACATGCTTGTTCCCATGCACTCATGTGTAGGAGAAACCTATTTACATGTGAATGTAAGCCTATCTTGGGGAGTATTTACTGGATGATCTAACAATGAGGTTCCAAATCTGATTCTGGCCAAATCTCATAAGATACCAATGCACCCCCTTGTGTATTCTCAAATCCTATTGGATGTGGAAAAAGAGCATCATGTTTTAACACCTTCTCAATGTTAACCATTATGGATCCTTTATTTACCATCCTTCCATGCACCTTATGACCAATCTTTGTATTGAATATGGAACCTTCACCCACCTTCACTCCACATTGCAAAAGATCTATCGTGTCTCCAATAGAAAATGCAAAAGAGACATTTGCACATATACTGCAAATTAAACAAACTTAGTATTTGCTCAAAAAACAAGCAATGTACTATCAAAACAACTTAACATGTGCTTCAACATTTTGATTTACCTTTGTTATGCCTCAAATCTATGATCTTCCATGGATGTAAGTCCCCTTCATCAACATCTTCCACAATCAAATGTGGTTCAATGACATCAATTATCAAAACCATAACCTATCCTATATTGAGTCTTTCTCCACCATAATGAGTTGTAGCCTCTGTAGATTCAACCCTTCCTATTCCAATAACTTTACCATGAATTAGGAGGTCAACATAGTCCCCTCTTATCAAAATTATATTTTCCATTGTAACTCCTCCCAATTTCTGTAACACATTTGAATTATAGTTTGTAATTAAGGTTAAACCATATGAAGTGTATGTTCAAAAAAGTAATATAGTTGCAATAATTAAAAACAATAGGGTAGCCCTTTTGTATGCCATGAAACATTGTTCCCCTACATCTTGTGCACGCTAACAAAAGGGAATTTACATATAAATTACATAAAAATATATATAAAGAGATCACAATAAGAGATCCAAGAAGTATCAAAGAATGATAGATATCAACTCAAGTAAACCCACCAAATTCCTATTTGACTATGGACATGCACTTATATTATTGATGTATGTGTATGAATGTGCTGGAAATCTAGCTAGAGTTAGCTTTCATTCTTAAAACGTTGCACAATGAATGAAAGTTAATGTTTGTTACTTTTTCTAATGTAGTTTTCCATCTAACAGAACCACATTGTCATCAATCACATTACACCGTGATGGAAATCTAGTTGGAGTTAGCTTTCATTCATAAAACATTGCATGGTGACTAAAAGCTAATCCGTGTTAGTTTTCATAAGGTAGTTTTCCATCTAACACAACTACATTGTCATCAAATACATTACACCATAATAGAAATATAGTGGAGTTAGATTCCTTCTAACAACATGGCATGGTGAGTGAAACCTAACATGCGATAGCTTTCATAAGGAAGTTTTCTCTCTAACATAACTACATTGTCATCTATCACATTGCAACACGATGAAAATCTATCTAGTGTTAGTTTTTGTTCTTAAAAAATTGCACGGTTATTGAAATCTAAAGTGTGTTACTTTTCATAAAGTAGTTTTTCATCTCACATGACCACATTGTCATCAATTACATTGCACCATGATGGAAATCTAGTTACAGTTAGCTTTCATTCTTAAAACATTGCACCGTGAGTGAAAGTTAATATGTGTTAGTTTTCATAATGCAATTTTAGATCTAACACAACCACATTGTCATCAATCACATTGCACCATGATGGAAATCTAGCTGGAGTTGGCTTTCGTTCTTAAAACATTGCACAGTGAGTGAAAGCTAATGTGTGTTAGTTTTCATAAGGTAGATTTCTATCTAAAACAACCACATTATCATCAAATATATCACACCATGATGAAAATCTAGCTGGAGTTAGCTTTCCTTTTAACAACATGGCATGATGAGAAAAAGGTAATGTGTGTTAGATTTCATAAGGTAGTTTTTCATCTACTACAACCACATTGTCATCCATCACATTGCACCGCAATGAAGATCTAGTTGGAGTTAGATTTCGTCCTTAAATCGTTGCATGATAAGTGAAATCTAATGTGTGTTAGCTTTCATAATGTAGTTTCTCATCTAGCAAAACCACATTATCATCAATCACAATTCACCATGATGAAAATCTAGTTGAAGTTAGCTTTGGTAAAAGCTAATGTTTGTTAGTTGTCATAAGTTAGTTTTTCATCTAACACAGCCACATTGTCCTCAAAAACATTACACCATGATGGAAATCTAGCTGGAGTTAGCTTTCATTCTAACAACATGGCATGATGAGTGAAAACCAATATGTGTGTTAGTTCATTGCACCATGATGGAAAGCTAGCTCGAGTTAGCTTTTATTCTTAAAACATTGCACGTTAAGTGAAAGTTAATGTGTGCTAGTTTTCATAAGGTAGCTTTCTATCTAAAACAACCATATTTCCATCAAATACATAACACGATGATGAAAATCTAACTATAATTATTTTTCATTTTAATGTGTTAGCTTTCATTCTTAAAGCATTATATGGTGAGTGAAAGCTAATGTGTTAGCTCATTGCACCAAGATGGAAATCTAGTTGAAGTTAGCTTTTGTTTTTAAAACATTGCACGGTGAGTGAAAGTTAATGTGTTTAGAATTCATAAGGTAGTTTTCTATCTAAAAGAGTCACATTGTCATCAAATACATAACACCATGATGAAAATCTAGTTGAAGTTAGCTGAAGACCTTAAATCATTGCACGATGAGGGAAATCTAATGTGTTAGCTTTCATAATGTAGTTTCATCAATCATAATGCACCATGATAGAAATATAGTGGAGTTAGCTTTCACAATATACTTTTCCATCTAATACAACCACATTGCCATCAAATACATTACACCATGATAGAAATCTAGTCGGAGTTAACTTTCCTCCTAACAACATGTCACGATGAGTGAAAGCTCATGTGTGTTAACTCATTACACCATAATGAAAATCTAGTTGGAATTAGTTTTCTATCTAATACAACCACATTGTCGTATTGCAATGTGGTGGAAATCTAGTTGGAGTTAGTTTTTGACCTTAAATCATTGCATGGTGAATGAAATCTAATGTGTCATATACTGCAGTTTTTCATTTAACACAACCACATTGCCATTAATCAAAATGCACTATGTTGGAAATCTAGCTAGAGCTAGATTTCGTTCTTAAAACGTTACACGGTGAGTAATTGTTAATCTGTGTTAGCTTTCCTAAGATATTTTTCCATCTAACATGACCACATTGTCATCAAATACATTACACCATGATGCAAATCTAGCTGGAGTTAGTTTTCCATCTAACATGGCACGACGAGTGAAAGCTAATGTGTGTTAGCTTTCATAAGGTAGTTTTTCATCTAACACAACCACATCGTCATTGATCACATTGCTCCGTGATGGAAATCTAGTTGGAGTTAGCTTTCATCCTTAGATGATTGCACAGTGAGTGAAATATAATGTGCGTTAGCTTTCATAATGTAGTTTTCTATCTAACACAACCACATTGTCACATTGCACCGTGATAGAAATCTAGCTGGAGTTAGTTTTTGACCTTAAATCGTTGCATGGTGAATGAAATCTAATGTGTGTTAGCTTTCATAATGTAGTTTTTCATTTAGCACAACCACATTGTGATCAATCAAAATGCACTATGTTGGAAATCTAGCTAGAGTTAGCTTTCGATCTTAAAACGTTGCATGGTTAGTAATTGCTAATGTGTGTTATCTTTCATAAGGTAGTTTTCCATCTAACACGACTACATTGTTATCAAATACATTACACTATGATGCAAATCTAACTGGATTTAGTTTTCCTTCTAACATGGCATGATGAGTCAAAGCTGATGTGTGTTAGCTTTCATAAGGTAGTTTTTCATCTAACACAAGCACATCGTCATCGATCACATTGCTCCATGATAGAAATCTAGCTGGAGTTAGCTTTCATCCTTAGATGATTGCACAGTGAGTAAAATATAATGTGTGTTGGATTTTATAATGTGGTTTTCCATCTAACACAACCACATTGGCATCAATCACAATGCACCATGATGGAAATTTAGCTAGAGTTAACTTTCATTCTTAAAACATTGCACGGTCAGTAAAGCTAATATATGTTAAGCTTTCATAAGGTAGTTTTTTATCTAACACAACCACATTGTTATCAAATATGTTACATCATGATGGAAATCTAGTTGGAATTACCTTTTCTTCTAACAACATGTCACTATAATGAAAAGCTTATGTGTGTTAGCTCATTAAACCATGATGGAAATATAATTGGAGTTAGCTTTCATGTTAACAACATGGCACGATGAGTGAAAGCTAATGTGTGTTAGCTTTCATAAGGTAGTTTTCTATGTAACACAACCACATTGTTATCAAGCACATTGCACCATGTAGAAAATCTAGCTGGAGTTAGCTTTCATCCTTAAATCGTTGCACGGTGAGTGAAATATAATGTATGTAAGCTTTCATAGTGTATTTTTCCATCTAGCACAACCACATTATCATTAATCACAATGTATCATAATGAAAATCTAGCTGGAGTTAGCTTTCATTCTTAAAAAATTGCACGGTGAGTAAAGCTAATGTATGTTAGCTTTCATAAGGTAGTTTTCCATCTAACACAGCCACATTGTCATCAAATACATTACACCATGATGGAAATCTAGCTGGAGTTAGCTTTCCTTCTAACAACATGGCACTATGAGGAAAATCTTATATGTGTTATCGCATTACACCATGATGAAAATATAGCTGGAGTTAAATTTAATTTTAACAACATTACATGATGACTGAAAGTTAATGTGTGTTAGTTTTCATAAGTTAGTTTTCCATATAACACAACCACATTGTCATCAATCACATTGCACCACGATGGAAATCTAGTTGGAGTTAGCTTTCATCCTTAAATCATTGCACTGTGAGTGAAATCTAATGGGTGTAACCTTTCATAATATAGTTTTTCATCTAATACAATCACATTGTCACATTGCACCGTGATGGAAATCTAGCTGGAGTTAGCTTTCAACCCTTAAATTGTTGCACGGTGACTGAAATCTAATGTGTGTTAGCTTTCATAATGTAATTTTTCATTGAGCACAACCACATTGTCATCAATTAAAATGCATCATGTTGAAAATCTATCTAGAGTTACCGTTCGTATTTAAAACTTTGCATGGTGAGTAATAGCTAATGTTTGTTAGCTTTTGTAAGGTACTTTTTCATCTAACACAGCCACATTGTCATCAAATATATTACAGCATGATGCAAATCTAGCTAGAGTTAGCTTTATTTCTAACAACATGCACGTTGAGTGAAAGATGGTGTGTGTTAGCTCATTACAGCATGATGAAAATCTAGCTGAAGTTAGCTTTCCTTTTAACTACATGGAACGATGAGTGAAAGCTAAAGGGTGTTAGCTTTCATAAGGTATTTTTTCATCTAACACAACCACATCGTCATCGATCACATTGCACTATTTGTTCTTAAAACATTGCACGCTGAGTAAAGCTAATGTGTGTTAGCTTTCATAAGGTAGTTTTCCATCTAACACAACCACATTGTTACCAAATACATTACACCATGATAGAAATCTAGCTGGAGTTCACTTTTCTTCTAAAAACATGGCACTATAAGGGAAATTTTATGTGTGTTAGCTCATTACACTATGATGGAAATCTAGCTGGAGTTAGCTTTCATTTTAATAACATGGCACGAAGAGTGAAAGCTAATGTGTGTTAGATTTCATAAGGTAGTTTTTCATGTAACACAACCACATCATCATCGATCACATTACATCCTGATACAAATCTAGATGGAGTTAGCTTTCTTCCTTAAATCGTTGCACAGTGAGTGAAATCTAATATGTGTAAGATTTCATAGTGTAGTTTTCTATCTAGCACAACTACATTGTCATCAATCACAATACACCATAATGGAAATCTAGCTAGAGTTCGCTTTTGTCCTTAAATCATTACACGGTGAGTAAAGCTAATGTCTAATAACTTTCATAAGTTAGTTTTTCATCTAACACAACCACATTGTTATCAAATACATTACACCACAATGGAAATCTAGCTGGAGTTAGCTTTCCTTCTAATAACATGGTACTATAAGGGAAAGCTTATGTGTGTTAGCTCATTACACGATGATGTAAATCTAGTTGGACTTAACTTTCATTTTAACATGGCATGCTGAGTGAAAGCTAATGTGTGTTAGATTTCATAAGGTAGTTTTCCATGTAACACAACTACATTGTCATCAATCACATTGTATTGTGTTGGAAATCTAGCTAGAGTTAGCTTTCATCCTTAAATTATTGCACAGTGAGTGAAATCTAATGTGTGTACGCTTTCATAGTATAGTTTTCCAACTAGCACAACCACATTATCATCAATCACAATGCATCGTGATGGAAATCTAGCTGGAGTTAGCTTTCATTATTAAAACATTATACCATGAGTAAATCTAATGTATGTTAGCTTTCATAAGGTAGTTTTTCATCTAACACATCCACATTATTATCAAATACATTACACCATGATGGAAATCTATCTAGAGTTAGTTTTTCTTCTAACAGCATGGCACTATAAGGGAAAGTTTATGTGTGTTAGTTCATTATACCATGATGGAAATCTAGTTGGAGTTAGCTTTCATTTTAACAACATGGCACAATGAGTGAAAGCTAATGTGTGTTAGATTTCTTAAGGTAGTTTTTCGTGTAACACAAGCACATTATCATCAATCACATTGCACTGTGTCAGAAATCTAGCTGGATTTAGCTTTCATCCTTAAATCATTATACGGTAAGGGAAATCTAATGTGTGTAAGATTTCATAGTGTAGTTTTCCATCTAGCACAACCACATTTTCATCAATCACAATGCACCATGATGAAAATCTAGCCAAAGTTAGCTTCTGTTTTTAAAACATTGCATGGTGAGTAAAGCTAATGTCTGATAGCTTTCATAAGGTAGTTTTCCATCTAACACAGCCACATTGTCATCAAATACATTACACCATGATGGAAATCTAGCTACAGTTAGCTTTCCTTCTAACAACATGGCACTATAAAGGAAATCTTATGTGTGTTAGTTCATTACACCATGATGGAAATCTAGTTGGAGTTGGCTTTCATTTTAACAACATGGCACGATGAGTGAAAGCTAGTGTGTGTTAGCTTTCATAAGGTAGTTTTCCATTTAATACAACCACATTGTCATCAATCACATTACACCACGATGGAAATCTAGCTGGAGTTAGCTTTCATCCTTAAATCGTTGCACGATGAGTGAACTCTAATGTGTGTAAGCTTTCATAATGTGGTTTTCCATCTAGAACAACCACATTGTCATCAATCATAGTGCACTATGATGGAAATCTAGCTGGAGTTAGTTTTCGTTCTTAAAACATTGCACGGTTAGTAAAAGCTAATGTGTGTTAGCTTTCATAAGGTAGTTTTTATTTAACACAACCACATTGTCATCAAATACATTACACCATTATGGAAATCTAGCTGGAGTTAGTTTTCCTTCTAACATGACACTATGAGTGAAAGCTTATGTGTGTTAGCTCATTACACCATTATGAAAATCTAGTTGGAGTTAGCTTTCATCCTTAAATCGTTGCACCCTGACACTACTACATATGGCTCACGACATTTTGCCACGAATAAGTTAAAATTGAATTTTTCATGGAAAAACAGTTTTAAAATTTTGGAAAAAAATGAAAATGTCCCCGACAATCGTCGTTATAGCAACGCATAGTCCATAACGTTTCTATAGCGACAGATGTTCGTCGCTATAGCAACGCAGATTACATTCGTCGCTATTATATTTTTTTCAGGAAATTTGCTTAATGAAAATTTAGGAGGGAATTGACGGGCAATACTGATTTGAAATTCGAGGCCTTGTGAATTATGTCAAAATGGGTTAGGTCCGATGTCGACGAGTGTCACACACGTATTAATGGAAGCATCCAAAGAGGATACTAAGTAAGTACCTGGACAGCAATGGTACAGTGATCCAGCAACATGCATAGCCATGGAAGTAAGTGAGGTGGAAGAAATTTGGATTCGTTATTCATATCTAATAGAACCCTGCATATCCATGAGGGAAGACATCACAAAATCCATTAACCAGCACATGGGCTCCCTTCTCCACCCAATCATAGCTTCACCAATTGTTACCCATTTCACCATCCCCCAAGGAAATGCAGAAGGCTCGTTCATACTCAGATATGGAGAAAATAGATCATAGGTAGTTCAGTTATCCTCCACGGGTTTATAGCATTCTCCTTTATCCTCTTGTTGATGATTCATTTTCACATCAAATTGGGCAATGCAGGTTAGGTTTGTATTTGGTTGGTGGATTCACTACAAGCTGGGTGCCTTAGCTGTGAATGCTGCAACATTTTTTGTGATGTTGGGTCTAGGAAACGATACCCCCTTTCATGATGGAAGTATACAAAAATATTCATTTAATTTCATTCTCTTGTTGGACCTCTTACCCAAGAAGGACTTTGTCTTTAACCTTGATTATCTCGATACTTTATCCGAAGACAGAAATATTGAAAATTACAGGCAACTTGATGAAAATGCCCCTCAATTGTAGTTCTATGTTCCATCTTCACTTTATTTAAGGAGTGATGTGCTGCCAATTGCCCTATTGTTCAAGTTTAGAGATATCAGTCCACCCCATGGTTTGCATTCATTAGTAGAGGAATTTATTTATTCCACAACCAATAAGGGTTTTCAGACATGGGTTGAAGATTTTGATGGATATAGTGGGCGACCTGAGTTGGGTCGAAGCTTTTGATGGATGTGGTGGGCAACCTGAGTTGGAGGACAAGGAGAAGATTACGATTTTGGTGAGGGATGAGCAAATTAAAATTATAGGGATTGAGAAAGATCTTATTTATCTTCACAAGTTGTTTAGATAAGAGATTACAAACTGTGTGATTGTTTCCATTAGAAAAGGTCAATGAAGCTAGCAATATCAAAAGGTATGTTGAGTTGTGCACCCATTATTTATTTTTATGTTTAGGTGGGTACCGTTAGACCTCTATCGGCCCCCTTCATACACAAGATCTTTTTCTCCTGTTTCCTTATATTTTATGTCTTGGATTCATTAAGGGTTATTGTTGATATAAGTGTCTGCTGGTATAAGTGTATGATGGGCTGTGATATGCTTGAGGATCCATAGTAGATCCTAGACCTGGAGATGGTTACGGTAAAGTTCCAAGCCCAGTTGACATGAGAATGTACTGGCTGGACATTAATTATTTGATGTTGTGGAGCAGCTGGCGTGCTAACCTAACATCTAAGTCCATAGGTGATCCCAAGGCTTGCAAAGCAGAGCAGGATCCTGTGGACGAACGAGGAAATGCACAATGCAGATAAGTATTGGATTGTTTTGCTTATGAATATACATGTGTATATGATTTGGGTATGATGTTTTAAGCTCTTTTTCTAGAAATAAAACTAATGAGAATAAACTAAACATGTGAATTTATTCAATATTTGGATATAGGTATCGCTAGAAGCAAGGACTATGAGAGCATTCTAGGGGTGCATGTGGACATGTGACTGTCCTGGAGAGCTCAGAATGAGTGGTAATGAAAAAGGTGCTAGTGAGACTGTGAGGTTCCTAGCAGTTGAGACAAACCATGTGGAGAGACTCCATGGTTTAGAGGTCTGAAATAGACTGAAGACACTAAGTGTCATGACCAAGAAGGATTGGTCTAGCATTCACGGTAAAGTGAAAGAGGCTAAGAGCATGAAAAGCCACAGAAGTGGTGTGGGTTCCAGGATGGAGCAAAATAAAGAGGGGAAAAACTCTTACTGCTCTCTCTTGCCTTTTGATTATATATATATATATATATATATAGATGTATTTATGCATTGTGAAAACAAAAGATTGTTGAATGCATGTATGATTGAGAATGAAATGTGTGTATTTGCTTAAGTAAATTTGTGAATGCTGGAATAGTTAATTCCCAGCCCAAGAATGGACATGAATGAGCTCATGTGCCTGTTGGGAAGGCATGGAAAATATAAAAGCCTCATTGATAAGACCTGGACTGTCATGCCAAATGGGGAAATTAATTCACTGATTTTAATGTCTACATTATGCTTGGTCTGATAGAATTTCAATGGTGCATTTCACAGGTGAGAAAAGTAAAACTAGGTGGTGCACGTTGATTATGGCAGCAGATCAAAAGTTATTGGACTTAGCTAGAAGTCTCCTTCAAATGATTGCCAAGACCCAAGAAAATCTTGGGGAGATGCTCAAGATACAGAGAAGGTAGAGTGAAATGAACCACCAAATTTTGCAAGACTCTATTGGTTTGCAAAGGGAGGTGAAAAGCCTTCTGGGAGCAATCGGCAAGGGAAAGGAAGGTGGATCAGCAATGGGACAATTGTCCAAGCGGCCCGATAAGAAATGGTCTAGGCATGAAGACTCAAAGGAAATTGAGCAAGTAAAGATGAAGCACCCAGTGAGATGCTGGAGATGCGAAGGACATCATTTACGTTGGGATTGCCCAATGAGGGAACGTGATGAAGGCAATAGCCGCAAAGTTCCTAGACTTCAGGATCAGCTGGAAGCTGAGAACCAGCAGGAGAATTCCATGGAAGCCAAGGAAATTTTCAAAGTAAATGATTGATCTTGAACGTTCAAAGTAAATGATTGAACATGGGACAGATCTGCAAAATTTTGAAATTTTGATGTGCAATTGTATATGTATTATATATGTATTCCTATGTAATGGAACACCGAGGATGGTGTTATTCCAAGGGAGAGGGGAATGTAACGTCCTATTTTTTGACCCCATTTGCATGATGTATATAATGTAAATAATCATGGTGAGGAGCTAAAGGAAAAATCCCCACCATCTATTTGGTTGTGTATGTTTCGGCAATAGGGATAGTTGCCGATGGTATATCATGCTATCCGACACATTATGGTTGGCATCATCTAAATACGCACATCAAATAAAATAAACCCGCAACCAGCTATGGCAGTGCAATGTTGAAATGAAAAGGGCATGACTCCAAAGGATAAGGGGTGGGGGGTTGTCAAACCTTGGTCTATGGGGGAAAAACCCATGTGTTGCCACCTTGCTTTGTTTTGCCATCTTCCCTTGTCAACCTCTTTAATGTTTTGTTGAGTAGTCGAGGCAGTTATTGTTTTGGGAGTGGGGTGGTAGGACTGTCAGTCCCTTACCCATGCGCCCACTCCACCCACGACTGCATTCACTCCACTCTCTCCACTACACGTTACCTCCATTGTTGGTGGATGCCTCACATCTGTCTGTTCTCCCCCATGCACTCTCTATTACGTAGGATCTCTGTGGTCTATTTGTCTTCTCTCGATTTCCTATTAATCCTCACATAGGATTTGGTCTATTCATGTCTCACACAGAGACGGGTTCGGCTTCCTCCTGTGCACTGTTGTTCTGTTCATCCATGTGGTTAGACCATTGTCTGTTCGCCTCACATAGAGAGACGTGTTGTTCCTCCTTGCGCAGGCTGGGATTCTTGTTTTGTGCTCCTCGGGCACCAGTCGTGGATCTTTTCTGGTTGTGCACGCAGCGAGCTAGTGAAATGGCCTCAATGGCCTGAATTTTGCTGGTATGTTTCATGACCGTGGTTTTAATCCATGATTTCTGCTTGCTATTGGTTTCACCCACATAATTGGGTCATTGTTTTTCTTCCCATGCTGTTTGGGTGTTGTTGAGAGCCCAACATCCTTCTTCCATTTCAGATGGTGTGTGTTTCCTTCCCTCGTTTGGGACTGTGTCCTTCCTTTATGCACAGGCTGTGAGTTTGTCCACTTTCCCCATTTTTGGTCTATGTAGTTTCTTTAGCGACTGCATGGAGTAATTATGTGTTAGGGACGGTTGGATGTTGGGTTGGCTGTTGATTTCCACATCCGTTGGCTAAGTTTCCCATGGCTATGTTGGGAATGCTGTTATTATCCTTTGTGGACTATGGTTTGTTGCCATCATTCATTGTGGGGTTATGTTGTTGATGCACCCTAGTTTGGGTTGTTGCTGAGTTGTTTTGGCCACACTATGGCCAAGGACAACTCTGTGTTGCGCTATGGGCTTGAGCTGTGCTCATCTTTTGCTTGGGACTGTCCCTGCTTGTCTTTTCCTTCTTCACAGGGATGTGAAGGGATTGTGTTGCTGCGGTATGCAGTGGTTGGTCTTCGGACTGTGCTGGCTTGGCCGGTTTGTTGATGGCCTGATAAACCCAGCTGTGTTGGGTTGCTGATTGTGTCCCTTGGCTATGTGTAAGCCTGCATTGACGCTTACCCTTGGAGGAATCATGCCCAGCTCGGGGGTGGCAGTGTTGCTGAGAGACTGATGAACATGCTGGCCTATGGTTTGGTGGAATGTTGCAGCGACGTAGCTGGTTGCGGGGCGAGTTCTTCATTGAAAGATAAGCAATGCTGACTATTTCATCTCTACAATTATATTGATTTTTAATGAAATGAACATGCTGAATGTTGGTTTATGTATAAGTTTGCTTTCGCTGAATGATTGAGGAATTATGCATCTTGTATGATGTTTATGCATCCTGTTATGCATGTTGTTTAAGCTTTTAATTTCAGCATTAATGATTTGTCCATGTTCATGGGGTTGTTTGCCCATGTGCATTGTTGTTTGGTGTTCGTCGCGTCCTCTTCACCGGTCAGAGGGTTGGGGACGTGACACTTGTCATCATTCATTAAATATTTTAAAGATATCCACCCTCTTCTCTCAAGGTTCATCCTACAAACCTATGCTGTTAATAATTTTTTTATTGATGTCAACATGCACTATACAGTTTCAGAATCCTAATCCCGAGTTCCAAACCCTCAATACAACAAGACTATTAGATAAGTAGTATATGGAGTCAAATGTCTCCTGAAGATGGTCCCAGAAAACGGATCGAAATGTCAAGAAGTTTTTAAAAACAGAACAGTGCAGCTCCAAAAAGTATCTGAGTATATGCAATCACTTACATACACTACTGTATATGACATAGATAATTCCCAGGCCACTGTGACTGCTCTATGTGAATATAAACATCTAGGCACTCAGTACACCACTTCAAGCCAGAACAAGGGTACCTAATAAGTGCAGAGAACCCTGATTCTCACCAGCTTTTAAAAAAATACTTTGGCCTGGTTCAACTTACCTAGTCCAATGGGTGTTGGATAAATCTTTGTAAACAACTCACAAAACTCTAAAATCATAATAACAAATAATATCAACTATAAATCAAAGGTCTTTGGTTGGGTCATGCTGATCACCCAAAATGGCATGGGAATACGAAATTTTAAAGAAGGGCAGTGTGGTGGAAATCATGATATATATAATTTAATGGATTCAATTTTCTAAAAGCTCAAGCTTTTGGTGTAAAGAAAACTTGCACATATTATGTATTTTTTTGGATGATTTACCTCAAACAAAAATCAATTAAGAAACTTAGAAATTAAATGGATTTAATAAGAACATGATACCTTTGAATTAAGTTTCGGCAATTGATTTGGAGCCATTTACTACTTCAATTACTGGATGCATGCTCAAGGAAATACAAGGCTTCCCTGTAAATTAATGTTCATCTTCACAATTTATGCTATTATGCCTTGAAATAAATCCTACATACATTAAAAAAGAGTGCAAATTCATTGAAATCTTTGAATTCTCTCTACTTAATTCACAGAATGCAAAGTGTTTTACAGCCTTAGTGAGGGAACATATGTGTTACTTCATGTGTCTTCATGTTACACTCTCACCAACCAAGGAGTGTAACATTAAGACACCATTTCCAATCTCCAATATCTTTGCTGATTCTGTAACAACATATGTAGTTAGGGCATCAACTATGGTAGTTTCTTGTGTTGCTGTAATCACCCCAAATAGATCCCAAACATTCTATACCCTTGCTTTCCTTTTCCAGTCAAGTCTTCACTATTATTTTGGGGTTCATTAGTTCTCAAGCACATTCCATGTATATATCATGTATAACATCATTCAGACATGAACCAGAACCAGGAATTTAGTTAATAATCATAGTTGGCTAGTTTGGGGATGCATTCAGTTACAAGACTCCAAGTGACAATGCAAATCCTTAGCCACACTATGATGATGATGGAAAATGGAATTTAATTAATATCACTAAGCCCTCTTTATCCCCAAATGTTGGTGGTGTTTGTTGTTGAACTCATTTGTCATTTCCATAGTAAAAATGTACCCTTCACTTATTCCAAAACCATTGATTGGGATGGGCATGACTTCATTCACACATTCACTATTCTTCTTTTCCACACATTCACTATTCTTCTTCTTTTCCACATAGTCACACACTATGATGATGATGGAAAATGGAATTTAATTAAGAGCACTAAGCCCTCTTTATCCCCAAATGTTGGTGGTGTTTGTTGTTGAACTCATTTGTCATTTCCATAGTAAAAATGTACCCTTCACTTATTATCTACTATATCTCATTGCTATGCAATAGAACAGAACTTAACTAGGTAGCTTAAACACAATATTTCATCCTTTTTATGACTAAATCACACAACCCATATAACTGGGTCCCCTTTCTCATACACAATAGTCAAATACTCTATGAGATTCTTCTCGACTTCACATGACACAACACACTACATAACACAACATAGGCTATGACCTACTCAAACTTCATCAATGAATTCAAATACAAACCAATATGTGCCACTCAACTTGGTCATAAGGAGTTTTAGAAACAATAAGATGGATATCCTCTAGTCAACTACACTTTCTCACAACCAACAGGCTCTACAACCATCTCACTCTTGAACTAGAGACATTCACAAGAACAAAAAAAAATAGGACTCGTAGTTTTTTATTCACCAGGGATTTCCTTCCCCTTAAAACCACTTAGATACTTCTACTCACAATACCCAACGTTACTCCCTACTGGTGCACTAATGACAATGCCAACAACAAGCAACTTTTAAGCTAAACCAACTTACTATAATTGCACATGTATAAATATGACATCTTCACTATTGGAGTGATCCTCACATAGGGTACACAGGGATGACACAACTTCTTGGCAATTGTACATATAGCTAGAGGGTATCCAAGAACAACATGATTAAGAGAACAATTAGCTTAACACATAGACCATGCATTTCAAACCTAGTAAAACATGTGTCTCAAGACTTCGAACAGAGAATAAATTCTCCATTCAACCTAGCCGACTTGATAAACTCACTATACGGAAGAGCGAATATCAATACCAAGAACATAGCTCGGTATTCAACACTATTGGTTGGGTTCACCACAACATATGACTGGTGGAGACTAGACCAACACCATTATTCTCCTCTGATTTTATCCTTACTAGATTTGATACCACTTGTTGGAAATGATCAAATCTTGAACCAACTCTGATACCAATCGTTGGAAATGACCAAAGCTTGAATTATCTCTAATACAAATTGATGGATATGGGTAAATATAAAACCACTTTTCCACCAAAAAATAAGCATACACAAAGAGAACATAGTTGTGGAATAGAACCAAATTTTTATTCTATTTAGCCAGCCCCTCAAAAACAATTTACGGATTACAAATTTATACCCAAACAGGAATTTCACATCAACTAAAATTTTCCATCACGCTAGAATCATTACAAACATGGAAACTTAAACATTAGTAAATCATCCTCATATTAACCATCAGTATTCACAAACTTCTTTTCAAAATACCCTAAAATCATACCATCTGTCACTGTGTGACTGTCATGTCCTTAATTAAATAATTTCCAAATAATACTATTTGCAAATAATGTTTCACCAAAAAATTTACAAAATTGTTAACCAATTTTCCATTAAAGCAATACTAAACCAAATGGCCACCCAGGGAGACTCGTGAACATTGTTCTTAATGCATGAGCAAAGATAGTTGCAAGATTTAGTTAAAATTAACTTGAATTGACCAGATGTTGGACTCACCTTAGACATGTTCATATAAACCATGCCTCGGGTGAATGGATTATCGAAGCCTTCAACAAGATCCCAAAGAATGCATTAACCAAGGTATGCAATGTACGCTGAGACGATTGGGATCAGAAAGTCTCAGCTGTGCTATGGCATATCGTACAACTTGCAAATGAATCATAGGGAACATGCCATTCAGACTAGTATATGGACAGGAAGTTGTGCTACCAATGGAGTACATCATACCGAGTCTAAGGATTGTTGCACTGATGGAGATGATGGATGGAGACATTGTTGAACATAGGCTGTCATAGCTCCTTCAGATGGAAGAAGAATGTTTCATCATAGGATTCCATCAGACAGTTGAAAAGCAGCAAGAGAAAGCATGGCATGATCACCATATCAGAGTTAAGCTATTCAAAGTCGAAGGACTTGTGTTGATGTATGACATCAAATTATTCAAACACCCAGGAAAGTTGAAGATGCATTGGCTAGGACCATATATGATTGCACACATCATTGATGCGGGTGCAATAAAACTACATAAACTAGATGAAACGTATGTCCTAGGTATGGGGAATGGTAGTCTCTTGAAACCATGCTATGATGGTCATAACATCCCTGGTTAGAAAAAAAAGATGAGAGGCCAAGAGACATAACCTGTTCTGTCGCACATCTACAGCAGAAAAAGCACAAAACACAACAAAAAGCGCCAAGTGAAAAAAAAACCAAGTAATGCAAAAAGCAGAAATGATAGTCTGGCTGGCAGTAAAGTGCGAATATTCGGTGATGGAAGAAGCTGTTATGAGATATAAGACTCATAAATGCGACAATATATGAGGAGAATGACGATGTGATTTTGGGTCCTATCAAGCCACCCTCCGCATAACTTCCATAACTATCCTAACAGGTAAAACAAAGCACACGACCTACTGAGTTAATGAAGGAGCACATCGACCAAGAAGCTGATGTGATCGATTAGACATCAACCTCCCATCTGCGTGACCACCACAAGACATGCTAGCAGGTATAAGTATACAGCTTCACCTTCAAGCATCCTTTTACGCACATTGAGAGAGAAAGAGAACCAGAGCTGAGTGTTTACAGAGCTGAAGTCTATCATAGAGTGACCCGACATCCATGGTTATAGAAATTTTGAGTGATAGCAAGATGTCCGACGCAACCGTTATCTCTGTCTACCTAATTGAGGAAGAGATACAATCACCTAAGATACAACAATGAGAACCTCAAACAGATCTCGAACTGATGGCAAGAACAAGGAAGAAGCTTGAACAAGTGATAGCACCTGCCAATATTCCAACCCCTTTGATGCCCCATGTACCAAGCCCTTCTCAAAGACTGTTAGTTCCTCCAAGACCACATGTTGTAGCTGCACAACTAGTCGAGAAGATGAGGAAGGCCAATGAAAGAGCATTAGGAGAGGTGTCTGGACCACCACATGAAAGAAAATGCAAGGCTAAGGCCGTGATGGACGACTTGGGGAAAGAACAAATAGAGGAAGACCCAGAGGAAGAAAACATCATGGAACGTGACTCACCACCATGTACAGATGTGGATGCTGGGAGAGATCAAAACTTCCCACACTAAGTTTTGTGTAGGAGAGCTGAAGTTGAGGAGGTGACACTTCCAAAGAAAGTGTCCATAGTGTAGTGTTAGTTTCACCCTAGATTCCTAACAAGGTACCCCTACTCAAGAATCTGATACCAAAGATATCCAACTTGACATTTGAAGATGTCGATACTCGCTTGCAATATGGCTTGGATATAACCAACTACATGACTACCAAAGCTAGACCTACTCAGGAGCATGTTTTAGTACCAGTGAAATGGGATAATGGCGTCGCCAATGCAAGACTAATGGACTTGTTGTTCATGTCTCATTTCGGCCACAATCTATAGGTGAATACATACATGAAAGAAATTCTGGTTTTTTTCCACAGAGGGTGTTTATGGCTCGATCAACCATACCTGGTTGATGTCGATATTATTTCTTCCATCACCAGTTTGTCAAATAAAGGGAAAGACCCGATGCTGTATTTGAACAAAGAAGACATTGCCAGGATAAAACAGAAGTATAGCCTTCAATGCACAGGAGAGGATTTCATATCAACCCCATTGAGAACAACACAGTCTGGTTCGCTGCAAGCTCCTCTCTTGCAAGTTGTTGCACAAGATAAAGTCAACTCAATGTACTGTTGGAGCAGTAGAACATGCATAATAGTACATACAAGGAGTAATTTTCGACTGGTCATAGTTTCTACAAAATTAACTCATAGATGACGCGCAGCGAGCATAAGAGGAGGATAATCACAAGTTTCACTACTCTTGGTTGCTCATTCTGATATCAATCATTCTGTGGTCCAACCCACCGAACTACCAGCAGGTAGATGTCCCACTACTTTCCCTTAGCAGAAAGTATCAAAAATTATGGGAAAGGAATAAGATCACAAACCACCAGACTAACAATAGCATCAATTTTGTTCTGCACACGAAGGCATTGCATGACATTGTGAGGCGAACCTACAGAATTCAGTGCACGACAATGCATAGGTATGCGGCCTTCATAAATGTCTAGGCTGATGCGCATAACATGATTTTGCAACCCAAGAACGACCCAACAAAGAAAGTACACCATGCTAGATTCGTGATCATGGATGAGGACATGGACACCATTATTAAAGAATGGCTCGAGGAATGATGTGGCCCACTGGCAGAGCTGCTTCCTAAAGACTAGAACTAGGAAGACCCACCTGCTCACCAAGATGTAAATATTGGTGCTGACGATTATGCCAGAATTATCCAAGGAAATGGTCAAGGAAATAATGGAGGCGATGCTCAATATCATCATTCAGAGGAATAGGAAGAGCAAGATAATGCTTGTAGCAAGGATGGCTCTAATCATAGTAATTCAGAGTGCACGACTAGCCTGAAGAATGTCCAGACCCAAGCACAAACACAACAATAGGAGCGCAGGTCGCAGCACAAGAAAAGGAAATATGACAAAGCATCTAACACAAGCACAGTGATAGAATATGATGTGCATGAGGTTGCAACTGACGTCTCTAAGGTCGCACATGACAACATTTCCTCTTTGAATAAACAATAGGTTAGCATTACTGGCTAAGTTGGGATCCATTTGAACAAGTTGATAGAAGCCATTAATGAGGTTAAAGCTGTTGTGGAGGATGAGACATATGGCGTCGATCCCAACATTCCATTAACCACAGCAGCATTAGTGTCATTGATTAAAGTAAATATTCTAGGGCGCGCACTGGAAATGGAAGCAGAGACAAGTGCAGTTGATGATAATAGCACTCTATAGATTGACTTCTTCAAGCAGGACTTGAGTGAAGTATATGAAATTCAACAGGCATCCGTGTCAGAAATATGACTAAGGGAAAATGTTGTTTCCTATGAGGAAACAAAACAACAAAAGAATGTGAAGATGCGCAAGGCCCTCCTAAGGAAAAATAGAGAGAAATGGAAGGGCGCAACGCCCTCCTTACAGAGAAGGAACAAGAACTTCTGGAATGTGAGCAAAGTCACGTCACATTAGCCAATGCTATCAAGGGTGCGATCGCCGAGTTACCCCTTAAGGCGGGACAAGAAGATGAGGACTCAGCCACTAAGGTTTCCTAGATTGCACAAACCGTAGTCAAACTAAAAAGAAAGTTGAGGAGCTTTAAGCAAGACAGGTACCAAGCACAACTCTTGAGGTGCTCAAGGAACAAAGAAGAGCAGCGTCAAGGGTTGCTGGGAAGATCAAAGAAGAAGAAATGCTCTGAGTAAAGGAAGCTAAAGCCGTCACTGTAATCCGGGGAATGCTCCTAGAAGATGAAACTACAGAAAACGTTAGGGAGAGCATGTGACAGAAAGATGAGAAAATTAGCACTACAAAGGCAGAAATGAAGAAACTGCCACTTCAGGAAAAGGTTACTAAGAGTGCGGAGATCAAGCGACTACAGTAGGAAGTACAAGCCCTTCGTGATCAAGAGAGGACTAGCAAAGCTGAGAGAAAGACACACCAATAGGAAGCAGCCTGGATCACCGTCCTTATTTATCATGTACAACAAAAACTTTAGCAAGTCATGTAGTTGTCAAAGGAAGAACCATTAGAACATATTAGTTCTGATTGTGTAGAGAAATTGGCCACACAGGAAGAGGAAGTCGCAAGGGAAGTTGCTGAGGTGCAATAGATGGTGAAGTAATTCCAAGACAAGGTTGGTCCCACCGTGCAGCCTAGGCCTATGCCAGAAGCATATATTTTACAAGACAAGTAAGATGTTTTGAGGAAGGCCATTTTTTGAGACGAGTGCCTTTTTTCTTAGTGGCTCGGGACAAGCCACATGTGAGTGTTGGGAGCTTGTTGGGGCAAGAAAATCCAGGAAGGAAAAGCACATGCAACAAGGAAGAGAACGGAATGCAAACGAAGCAAAGGAACCGACAAAGAAGGATAGAGCACACGTGTGAAAGACAAAAGGAAAGCTTGCAGCTGTGTAAATGGGTAACGGTTAGAAAGTGATAGGATCGAAATATCATGGCTGCTAAAGACAGCGTAAGCCTATGGACAACGCATGTATGAGGGAATATTTTGTAAGTCAGGTTGATAGTGCCTTGTGTCAGTCCTTGATAGCCTGTAATCATTATTTATGGCTGATCATGACTTGTAACTGATGAGCAATATGCAGTCGACCCTGGGTGGTCCAGTAGAAGATATAAATAGGAAGAACCCATTTTATATAAGGGTTGGACATTCGTCATTGTTGTGAGAGGACATTCATTAAGGTCCGTCATTTTACTGTTTTGTTTAGCTTGGTAAGGAAGTTAGAGTAAGTAGATAAAAAAGACTTAGAGAAGAGTCTAGTAGAAGTAGGAGGCTGTTGATTCATGGATCTTGCAGTTGTGTGCGCAGACTGCTAGTAGTAGTAGGAATCTGTGTAACACCCCGTTTGCATGATGTATATAATGTAATTAATTGTGGTGAAAAACTAAAGGAAAAATCCCCACCATCGATTCAGTTGTGTATGTTTCGGCAATAGGGATAGTTGCCAATGGTATATCGTGCTATCCGTCACATTATAGTTTGGCATCATGTAAACATGCACATCAATTAAAAGAAACCCACAGCCAGCTACGACGGTGTAACGTAATAATGAAAAGGGCACGATTCCAAAAGATAAGGGTGGGGGATGTCAAACCTTGGTCTATGGGGGGGAAATCCATTTGTTACCACCTTGTTTGATTTGCCCATCTTCTCTTGTCTCATCCACTTGCTTTAATGCCTTGTTGAGTAGTTGAGGCAGTTATGGCTGGGAGTGGAGTGTGGTAGGACTGTCAGTCCTTTCCCACGCGTACAATCCACCAGCAAATTGACCTCACGTTGGAAGCAACATCCACCACCATTCTCTCCACAACGCCACTCTTCCCAGGTCTGTTCACTCTCACGTGGGGGACACGCAGGAGGAGGCAGGTTGATCTCCATCATGTAGATCTAAGTGAAGGGGGTGTGCAATTTCTGTTTGGGGATTCTCCTTCTTCTCTCTCACACCAATTACCAGTCGGGGGTGGTGTTCTTTCCTCTTGATCATGCATAGAGTCGGTGTTTTGCCTCCACCATTGCCGGACTGTGAAGGATCACTGGGGTTTTCTTTTGTTGTTCGTGGGCTGTTGTTTCCCATATTTTGTTGGCTGCATCCTTTATCCTCATGCACGGGTTGACTGAGAATCGGTTCTTCTCCCATCTCTAGCTATGTAACTTTCTTTAGCATTCGCATTGAGGAATTGCGTACTATGAGCTCTGGGATGTCAGATGACTGTTGATTTCCACATCCGTTGGCTGAGTTTTCCCTTGTCTATGCTGGGATTTTTCCTCCTTCCTCAACTACGGACTGTTTTTCATTGTGAGTTTGGGCTGTTGATTCACCCTGGTTTGGGTTGCTTCTTGGTTGCTAAGGTAGAAAACGTCTTTTGGGTGTTGTTGCTGAGTTGTTTTGGCCATGCTAGGGCCAAGAACAAATCTAGAGTGTGGTTGGACTTCAGCTGTGTTTCACCTGTTGGTTGGGATTGTCACCTGGTTGTCTTTGCCTTCTTCACAGAACTGTGAATGGATTGTTTTGCTACATGTATGCAGTGGTTGGTCTTTGGACTGTGTTGGCTTGGCCGATTGGTTGATGGCCTGATAAACCCAACTGTGTTGGCTTGTTGATTTGTGTCCCTTGGCTATGTGTAAGCCTACATTGACCCTTATTCATGGAGGAATCATGCCCAGCTCAGGGGTGGTAGTGTTGTTGAGATATTGATGAGCATGCTGGCCTATGGTTGGGGGGAACGTTGCAGCGACGTAGCTGGTTGTGGGGCTAGTTCTTCATTAAAAGATAAGTACTGCTGACTATTTCATCTCTGCAATTATATCTACTGTTTCATGAATTATGATGAAAATGTTGAATGCTGGAATGTATATGTTTGCTTCCACTGAATGTTGAGGAATTATGCATCTTTGTATGATGGATTATGCATCCTGTTATGTATTATGTTTAAGCTTTTAATTTCAGCATTGATGCCTATTCGTGTTCATGGGGCTGTTTGCTCGTTTGTTTGTGGTGTTAGTCGCGTCCTCTTGCCTGGTGTGAGGGTCGAGGACATGACAGAGTGGTATCAGAGCTCATGTTGTAGCATGGGCCTGAATGGGCCATGAAGATGTAGTGACAGAGGCAGGTTTCCCTCTGCCCAGCAGAAGAGAAATGAGAAATCAGAAGAAATATGTCAATGACAGGAGAAAATTTCAAAAAATTTCTAAGTCCGAAAATCATCAGATGAGATAGGCGGAACTCTGCCCAATGCACAATGGACAGAACTTACAGAAAAATCCGCAATGGTGGAAAGCTTCACGAGAAGTCTTCCGATGTAGCGGCGACAACAGAAGAAAGGGAAGGCTCGTTGGAAGGGAGCCACAATGGCGAAAATGAAGACGTGTTGAGAGCTAATGCCATTTGGCGAAATAAGCTGACAAGGAGGAAATATTTTGAAAAAAATTCTCTAAGTGTCAAGACCGTTGGATCATTGGAAGACTTAGTCAGAAGACCCTCCGATACAAACCCCCGGTAGCGGCAAGAGATAGAGGAAGTCTCAGCCGATGAAGCGGATTGAAAAGCATGAAGGTGCCGCAATGGCAGCGGAAGAAAGATGTTGAGAGTGCCAATACGTCGGTGGAAGAAGTAGAAAGGGAAAAATTTTGAAAGTTTGAAAATTCCTCTAAGTACGGAAACCGTCGGCGAAAGTTAGCTGTTTAAGCAGTCGATACGGCGGCAAGCATCAAAGAAAAATAGAAGATTGTATCACCGATAATTAGAGGATGGGTTTGTCGATGAAACAGCGGAAGAGAAGAGAAGGTTTCGGCGGAAATTAGTTGAAGAGAGAGCTGCAGTTTTGGCAGAGATCTCCCAAAGATCGTCGAAACGTCGATGAAGGTTAGATGATCGAGTAGCCAATGCGGCAGCAGAAGGAAGAAGACAAATTTCTGAAATTTTTTCTAAGTACAGAAAACGTCGGAAAACTTTAGAGGATTGGATCGCCGACACATCGGAGAAAATTAGAGGATCGATCCGCTGATACATCGACAACCAGAGGAGGATTGGCCTGAAACGTCGGAAAAATTTAGTTGATTAGACCGCCAATGAGTGTCGAATGAAAGATGAATATTAGACTGCCGAAGTGTCGAAAGCTTAGAGAACTAGCCATCTGACAGATATAGGATTCGATCGCCGACAAGTCCAGAAGCATAGATGAACGGACCGTCGATAGGCTGAGAGAAGCTAGTTGTTTGGTCCACCAATGCGTCGAGAGAAATTAGTTGTTTCAACTGTCGATGAGTTGTTTAGCCATGGAATCCACAGATGGTTTACTACCCGACGTTGCGGATGTCTAAGGAACTATCCACCCGATGGATAGTGGTTTTGGTCACCGATGCAGTGGAAAGGATTGTGGTTTGGACTACCAAAACGTCAGATTGATAGTTGAAATGAGACCCGATTCTGTACAGGAAAATTTTGAGTTTTCAATGGGATTTCTCAGCGGATTTCCGCTGTTTTTCAGGGCTGAAAATGAGAAAAATGGCAGCGATCTTATGTGCTAGATTGTGCAAAAATCATAGTTTTACAAAAAAAAAGAGGGAAGCCACAAGGGGGCAAGCCCCCTTGACCCCCGTCGTCCCCTGAGACAGTCGTTCTTGTGAAAAGAAAATTCTATGTTTTGGGGCAAATTAGTCAAACCCAAAATTCATAAAAGATGAATGGTGCATTGAAAATGAGATCTTCAAGGTGGCTGAAGTTGGCACCCCGACCAAAATACAGTTCTGTGTAAAAATGCAGAGATTTGGTGAAAACCTTCATTTTTAGAAGTGGTGTGGTTTTCACACCCGAGGTCGGAATGGAGCATGTGGATAGGCGTTGGAAAAATTATCTAGTAGGGAACAAGGGAAAGACACTCGAGTTTGAATGAGGAGCAGAACATTACTAGTGGTTGTTTGGGCAAACAATGTTGCTGTCAATATGGACAAATTCAAGAATTGCATGCCTAAAAGTAGCAAAGACCATGAAGTCGAAACAGTTATTGTGTGGAAGAGGAATTCCATGCAAAGATGAGGGATTTGAAAGGGAAAATTCCTTAACCCCTGTCTTGCTAACTATATTATATTTTATAAGTTTTATGCATGAAATGCATGAGGATATGCTTTGCATACATAGGATATTGAGGATTATACATCTATAATGAACCACTAATAATAGTTATTGCATTGGTGTTGGCATTAGTGGAAAAACCAATGATGACATGGACCTAGCTGAATATGTTGCTGATGCTGATGAATGTGACTAGCAACCCTCTAGAGAAAGGGATAAAGCAACAAGTCCAGGATAAAAAGTTGGTGAGCAAATTCTGCAATCTCCTACAAAGGACCAACCAAATTAGTCATGCCAAGGGTGTAAGTACGATCCATGCAGGTAAGAGTTTGATTATGACGAATTCCATGGAATGGTAAAGGTAAGAGACCTCATACCATGTGGAAATTTGAATATAGAAAGGTGTCATGCCTGCATATATTGATTGAGCTTAGTAGCCCAAGGAAAGTAAGTACTGATGATCTTGATTATAGTAATGCATCCTATATGAAGTAGTCATGGTTAGGCCATGCATGGTGTGTTGAATGCATAGCATTCCTTAATCAATGCAAGGTAGCATTGAGTGGATATGCATTAAAAAGATTTTCATGAATCTTGTAGTCATGCATTGAACAGACGCATATGAAGGGTGTGAGTGACTAATTGCATAAGTATAGGTGCAAATGTTGTGATGTATTGCATGAATGCATTGAGATGAGTGCATGCGATATTATGAATAACTAATGGCTGAAATGATGAATTGATGACAATTCAGGAAGCATTTCAAAGGATGTTATGAATGCAGGATAGTAAGTGCATAAAGAGGATAGTCATGATCAATTGGCTGCCAGAAATGCTCTCTGGAAGAGCAAGGTGGTACAAATGATATGCTTGTGAAGTAAGGAGTATCTAAACATTTCATTTAATTGCATGAATGATGTGACTATTCCTTGCAATGTTAGTATGATAATGATTGCATGAAGTGAATGAGTTTTGGTAATATTGATGTGACTAACAGTTGGAAATATTTGAATTTTATAAATTCTGAAAATGCTTCAGTGATTGTTGTAGCAATGAGAAGGTTATATGCACCCAGACTTACCAAGTATTTGGTTGATTGAAGCTTAGGTTTCAGGTAGATTATTTATAGCATGGCAATGAGAGTAAGACCATGACTAATGTCGGAATCTACCATGTGAAAGAGACAAACCTTATGAGAAGAGTCTTATGGCTGTAAAGCTAGTTGGTATGCATAATGGGTTGTTAAATTTGAATTGTGAATTTCGGATTTAAGAAATTGCTGACAACTACTAATCACTATTGGCTTGCATAAGATTGTGTCAGGAGGATGCATTGTAAGTGGGTATTCATATTATGCTAGAAGCATAAAATTATAATAGGTATAGTAGTGCTACTTACAAGAGACCCACAAATGAGGATAACCTCATTGCTAAGCAAATCAATTTTTGTAGTAGACAGAATTGCAAATTCCTATTGAATTTGATTACTAATGTCATGGCTTGGTTATGGAACAACCAATTTGGATTGTATTATCAGATAATGATTGACTGTTTGGCTATTTGATGAATGTGCCAGCGGTACACACTGCAGGAAGATCATGTGGGATGGCCTACAGGAGCCAAACTTCATGGGAAGGTTTCCCTTATCTTGGAAATGGGTTTCAGGTGAAACTCCATTGGACATTTTGGAAATGTCTCATCTGCACTACATATTTGGTAAGCAACATGAGTGAGATGGTATGGATTATGTAGGTAAGACATATGTGGATATGAAATGTAAAAAGGAGTTGGGATGGCTAACCAAGGGACTGTCAACTCAGAGAAGGGAGCCCCATTCCTCCTTAACAAAGGAATACTACATCAGCAAATGGATAAGTGTTCTGTGACCCTTGCTAAGAATATGCATGTCAAATTATTAAAATTCCATATGCAGAACATGTTTTGATTTTATTTCCATGAGTGACCGATTGCTTGAGTATGAATAGGGACTACATGTCACACATCGAAAAGGGGTGCACACTTTCCCGATGTCGGATCATGAAAGGGTTTTCAATATTGATTACACCCTAGGGGGTGGACGCACTCTTGGTGTCTCAATACTTGATAGTGAATGATATGAAATATGATTACTGTTTTAGAGTAATAACACTGATGAGTTTTCTTATATTGTTTGTGTTGGCAGGCTAAATAGATGCAGTTGGGTGTTGCACCCTAAAGAGAAAGGGAAAATGGTTGTTGTGAGGGGTTGCAGAGTAAGGGTTATTGTTGATATAAGTGTATGTTGGGCTGTTATATGCCTGGGGATCCATAGTAGATCCTAGACCTAGAAATGGTCATGGTAAAGCTCCAAGCCCAGTCGACATGAGGATGTACTGGTTGGACATTAATTATTTGATGTTGAGGAGAAGCCTGCATGCTGACCTAACATCCAATTCCATAGGCAATCTCAAGGCTTGCAAAGTGAAGCAGGATCCTATGGACCAGAGAGGAAATGCACAATATAGATAAGTATTGGATTATTTTTCTTATGAACATACATGTGTATATGATTGGGTTATGATGTTTTAAGCTCTTGTTCTAGAAATAAAACCGATGAGAATAAACTAAACATGTGAATTTATTCAATGTTTGGATATAGGTATCGCTAGGAACGAGGACTATGAGAGCATCCTAGGGGTGCATGTGGACATGTGACTATCCTGGAGAGCTCGGATTGAGTGGTAATGAAAAAGGTACTAGTAAGACTGTGGGGGTCCTAGCAACTGGGGAAAACCATGTCGAGAGACTCCATGGTTTAGAGGTCTGGAATAGACCAAAGACACTAAGTGTCATGACCAAGAAGGATTGGTCCAGCATTCACGGTGAAGTGAAAAAGGCTGAGAGCATGAAAAGCCACATCGGTGGTGTGGGTTCCAGGATGGAACAAAACAAAGAGGGGAAAAACTCTTGCTGCTCTCTCTTGCCTTTTGATTATATATATAGATATATATATATATTTATGCATTGTGAGAACAAAAGATTGTTGAATGCATGTATGACTGAAAATGGAATGTGTGTATTTGCTTAAAGTAAATTGTGGATGTTGGAATAGTTAATTCCCTGCCCAAGAATGGACATGAATGAGCTCATGTGCCTATTGGGAAGGCATGAAAAATATGAAAGCCTCCTTGATGAGACTTGGACTGTCATGCCAATTGGGTAATTAACTGACTGATTTTAATGTCTATATTATGCTTGGTCTGACAAAATTTCAATGGTGCATTTCACAGGTACGAAAGTGAAACCTGGTGGTGCACATTGATCATGGCAGCAGATCAAAAGTTGCTGGACTTGGCTGGAAGTCTCCTTCAAATGATTTCCAAGACCCAAGAAAATCTTGGGGAGATGCTCAAGATACAGAAAAGGCAGAGTGAAATGAACCACCACATTTTGCAAGACTCTATTGGTTTGCAAAGGGAGGTGAAATGTCTTTTGGGAGCAATCGGCAAAGGAAAGGAAGATGGATCAGTGATGGGACATTCGTCCAGGAAACCCATTGGGAAATGGTCCAAGCATGAAGACTCAAAGGAAATTGAGTAGGTAAAGATGAAGCAGCCAGTGAAATGCTAGGAATGCGGAGGACATCATTTACGCTGGGATTGCCCAATGAGGGAACATGATGAGGGCAATAGCCGCAAAGTTCCTAGACTTCGGGATAAGCTGAGAGCTAAGAACCAGCAGGATAATTTCATGGAAGCTGAGGGGCTTGGTCTTGAACGTTCGAAGTAAATAATTGAACGTGGGACAGATCTGCAAAATTTTGAAATTTTGATGTGCAATTGTATATGTATTCCTATGTATTGGAACACCGAGGACGGTGTTATTCCAAAGGGGAGGGGAATGTAACACCCCGGTTTTGACCCTATTTGCATGATGTATATAATTTAATTATTTGTGGTGAGGAGCTAAAGGCAAAAGCCTCACCATTGATTCGGTTGTGTAAGTTTCGGCAATAGGGATAGTTGCCGATGGTATATCATGCTATCTGGCACATTATAGTTTGGCATCATGTAAACATGCACATCAATTAAAATAAACCCACAGCCAGCTACGATGGTGCAACGTAAGAATGAAAAGGGCATGATTCCAAAGGATAAGGGTGGGGGATGTCAAACCTTGGTCTATGGGGGGGAAATCCATGTGTTACCACCTTGTTTGATTTGCCCATCTTCTCTTGTCTCATCCAACTGCTTTAATGTCTTATTGAGTAGTTAAGGCAGTTATGGCTGGGAGTGGAGTGTGGCAGGACTATCAGTCCTTTCCCATGCGTACACTCCACCAGCGAGTTGACCTCACGTTGGAAGCAACCTCCACTGCCATTCTCTCCATGATGCCACTCTTCCCAGGTCTGTTCACTCTCACGCGGGGGACGCGCGGGAGGAGGCCGATTGATCTCCCTCACATAGAGCTGAGTGAAGGGGGTGTGCAATTTCTATTTGGGGGTTCGCCTTCTTCTCTCTCGCGCCGGTTACCAGTCGGGGGTGGTGTTCTTTCCTCTTGATCATGCATAGAGTCGATGTTTTGCCTCCACCATTGCCGGACTGTGAAGGATCGTTGGGGTTTTCTTTTGTTGTTCGTGGACTATTGTTTCCCATATTTTGTTGGCCGTGTCCTTTATCCTCATGCACGGGTTGACTGAGAATTGGTTCTTTTCCCATCTATGTGTGTGTAGTTCTTTCTTTAGCATTCGCATTGAGGAATTGCATGCTGTGAGCTCTGGGATGTCAGACGATTGCTGATTTCCACATCCGTTGGCTGAGTTTTCCCTTGTCTGTGCTGGGAGTTTTCCTCCTTCCTCAACTATGGACTGTTTTTCATTGTGAGTTTGGGTTGTCGATTCACCCTGGTTTGGGTTGCTTCTTGGTTTCTAAGGAAGCAAATGTCTTTTGGGTGTTGTTGCTGAGTTGTTTTGGCCACTCTAGGGCCAAGATAAACTCTAGAGTGGTTGTACTTGAGTTGTGTTTCACTTGTTGGTTGGGATTGTCACCTGGTTGTCTTTGCCTTCTTCATAGAACTGTGAATGGATTGTTTTGCTGCATGTATGCAGTGGTTAGTCTTTAGACTGTGTTGGCTTGGCCGATTGGTTGATGGCCTGATAAACCCAACTGTGTTGGCTTGCTGATTTGTGTCCCTTGGCTATGTGTAAGCCTACATTGACCCTTATTCCTAGAGGAATCATGCCCAGCTTGGGGGTGGCAGTGTTGCTGAGAGATTGATGAGCACACTGGCCTATGGTTGGGGGGAACGTTGCAGCGATGTAGCTGGTTGCGGGGTGAGTTCTTCATTAAAAGAAAAGTACTGCTGACTATTTCATCGAGCTACAATTATATCTACTGTTTCATGAATTATAATGAACATGTTGAATGCTGGAATGTATATGTTTGCTTCCGTTGAATGTTGAGGAATTATGCATCTTTGTATAATGGATTATGCATCCTGTTATGTATTATGTTTAAGATTTGAATTTCAGCATTGATGCCTGTTCATGTTCATGGGGTTGTTTTACCGTTTGTTTGTGGTGTTAGTCGCATCCTCTTTCCCGGTGTGAGGATCGAGGATGTGACAATCTGCATCTAAGTGCATAGAGAGTAAGTAGAAGAGTCGATCCAGGCTGTGGGCAGATCAATAGGAGTAGATAGAAGAATAAACCAGAGAGAATGAGAGCATAATATTAAGTCAGAGAGACATATCTTAAGAACAGTCTATCGGTCGCAGACTGCAAGGTGCTATACATAATTTATCATGCCAAATGAAGAGCACCTTGGTGGTTTTTTCCATGAGGGCTTCCATGTTATTTCTTGAGCTGAATGAATGGTTGTATTGAAATTTTATGTGAATGTTGAAGTTTTTTATTAATGCATATTGATTAGTCACAGCTAAATCTATGCACTATCTTGATTAATCAGTAAATAAATGAGAGTTAAAATCATTGTGGGAATGTTGTGTATAAGTTCATGGTTTAACTCCTAAGTTAAATCACTAGTTGCGACCTATCTGCTAGTACGGGGGATCAGTTGTGTTGCACCAATTGCACCAATTGTGAGGTTTAAGGACAGTGTTGTGTTGTGTGTGTTGGCATATGGTTGTGTCCATTCACCCCAAAATAGACTCCATCATCCCAAATTCCTTGGTCTAACGCCTTGGTTGTGCGCCAAGGGACTATAATTCGTTCGCCAACTGCAAAAATGTGGTTTTGGCAGTTACCGATTAGATATCTCGGGTGAGACTGCACCTGCCTCCCACGTGTTGCCGACTGAGCTTGCTCTGTCAGGCCGATGTCTTTGTTGGTATTGTGGTGTTGTTGAACCGTGGTTCTAGACAAGAAGGTGATAGAGGCCAACAACTGTGATGACTAATTCTTTAATGAGAACCTTAAATGGAAACCAATGAGATTTAGATCTTAATAATTTGAGGTGCTTGACCTCGTTTCGAAGATGGCTGACTTAGGGTTTTTAAGAGAAACCCTAATTTTTTAAACTTGGAATTTTAGAATTCTGTCTAGATAGAAAGATGTGCCTCCTTGAGGTGAGTTGCTAAATTAGGTCCTTTTCCAAAAACTATAGTGGGAAGACTCAAAAAATTGATGCCCTAGTTTCTTGTTGCATGTGTTAAAATGAGGGAGGGAACCTCCCTATTTATACACATCAAGTGACTTACCTAAAACTTTACTGAGATAACCTCTTAACCTAGTAGGGAAATATTCACCTAGGGAGACTCAAAAATACATTTTATTATATTGATGTTGGGGAATACTGCCCTGACTTACAACATAGGCTTTACCTTGATGACCATACATAATAATGACATCCTAACTAGAGGGAAAAGATCTTTGACGGGGCTACAAAAATATACAACGATTATATACAACAAAATTGATTGTGAAGTTACAAATACAACAAGTTATCCATGTGAATGCTCCAACCCATGATGTGACATTTAAGGTACATATATGGGGCTATTGGATGCCCCAAGAGAGTAAAGGAGACCAATCCAATTTTGGATCCAAGAGAGTAAAGGAGACCAATTCCAATTTTGGATCCAACAATGTACTTCTGAGCATTGAATGTAGTTCCAAAAGTTAGTTTTCTACACGGTGTTATACCTTCACAACAATGGATTATTTACGCACATGCATTTGCATAGGTTTCCTTTGTAAAAGCTACATAGTTGTGCTAATACAATGATTTTTCAATTCTAATTCCTAATTCCGACATTGAATTTTTTATTAGTATGGTGCTCATGATCTTGGTGTTGTACTCTTATGTCACTTATGGCACTTATGTGCAAGATTTAGGTGATAACAACCACTATAGCTTCTTGAAATTTGAAAACCAATGGCAACTCTTCATGTACAAATATTTAAATACCATTAATAAAATGGCATCCAAGATATTAATCTATCCAAGTCTTTTCAATTACTATTAGCCTCTTTGTTTTGGCATGACTCCATTATAACCTTCTCCAATCTATCCTCAAGTTTTTATAAGAGTTTGGAACACATGATCTAGATTAAAAACAATAAAAAAATTGTTTTCCAAGCAATTGATAAAACATGTCATTAATTGTCAAAAGAAAAAGAATATGCAAGATATATTTCAATAACACAATACATTTTTATATTCTAGCAACTGTACAAGCATGGATTGAAATTTAAATTGAGGCAATTTGAATTGGTTATGTTGAAAACTTGAATTGTATTATAGTACATAAAATATAGTTAAGGCTTAACTAGAGCCTAAATTCTTGTTAGTTAACAACATCATCTCCAACCTATGTGCACTTAGGCTCACTTAAGCAACTAAATGCAAGAAACAACACAGTGTGCATGAGCAAAGAATATTACTTCAAAACACTCAACAAATGCACTAGAATCTAAATATAACTATGGCAAATGATAGAGTCCCTCAATAGTGGCATGAACACCCATTATTTACTTCTTAACTCTAATTCTAGAGGAGCTCTCATAAAATAAAGTAATACTATAATGGCAATTGGCTTATAAATAACATATTTGTATTGAAAGAAAGCTTTGGGGATTAGAGTTGTTGGGATGATCAAATTGAGTAAAATTTGGACCATTTGAATCATGAGACCTATTGATTATGAAAGAAGAAAATTAATATGGAAATCCTACCTTTCCTTTACAAGAGAAAACAAGAGAATGTGAATGAGAGGTTAAGAAGCCTTCTCTCAAGAAACCTTAAATCCCAAGGGAGATTCCAATAGTGTGAACTACTTCTATGTGAAGGTCTTTGTGAATAAGTCTGTAATTTTTTGTACGACTTCTTTTCTGGGAAGTAGTTTGGGATTATTCACAAGATCCAAATACTTTGATGTGTTGGAATACTGGTTCTTGACCACTCCAAGATTCTAGTGGAGGAAACATTTTAAACTATTTATGGATTACTTTGATCATTATTGGAGCAAAAGTAATTCCAGAGACATTCTTGACATCTTATTGATTGAGAACCCGATTTGTGACAAGTTATCCATTAACTGTGTTACATGTTTTAAATCATGTAATATTTCTAATATTTTGATATTGAACAAGTGCTCCAATACCTGTAAAATTATGTGCCTCAACTAAATGGATGGTCTAAACTGGAGCATGTCAGATAGTGCTATTGGTTGTGCATGGATCATTCCAATCCCAGGCACGGATTAAGTTCCATGGCCTGCATTCCTTCCATATCGAGAGTTATGTCATTCATAGGAGATCCTGTTTGAAAGCTGGTTAATGACCCATAACCACCAATGGCAGGGGTATCCCCAGTTTAAGTGCAAGTTGCCTGAGCGGTTGACCTTGAATCAGTGAATGATGCAAGTGACCCAGTTTACTAAGAACCAGTATTCCCAGAGGGCGTCACGTTTCTTCTGTTCCAAAGATGGAAAGAAGATAAAGAAAAGGTTAGCCAAGAAGATCATCCCTGAACCTCCTCAATGAGGATGGGTATGTATGCGGTGAACCAGGTCTCCCTCCTCTCGACACGTTCGTTCTGAGATAATCCCAGCTGCCTTGGAATTTTCAGTCTCTAGGATGCATGGGCTGGAGTTGAAGTAAAAATTTATTTCTTTATGTGATGTGCAAACTTCTTTGTTGTAATTCTTCATTGTACCTCTTGTACCGACATATTATTTGCTAAGGAAAGAATACAATAAACAAGATAAAAAACGATAATTGACCCGTTCGCATACAAGAGAATTGTTCTGGAGTCTTGTTTCTTTCACACTGTTGCAGACATTTTGAAATGAACACAAAAAATAACAAACTTTCACACTGTTGCACACATTTAGAAATGAACACAACAAATTACAACATTAAACTTGACAGGAAAGGAAATGTGAGATAGCGTTAAATGGTGCAGAAATTACAGTGGCCAGTTCCAATTATTAGTCGAAGAACAGAAAGAAGTATATCATGTGGGAAAGAAAAGTAATAATGTGATATAGATGGAAATAAAACAGAAATTTACAGTCTCCATGTTGGCACTACCTTAAAGTTTACTGAAACATTTTTGATAATATTATCAGTATAATGCGTGAAACAGCGAATGACATCTTTAACAAAAATTGATAAACAAGTTCTAAGTAGAAAGTCTGCAAATGCAAGAATTATTCTGAGATTCAAAATTCTCTGCATGTAAGATCACCAGGAATTCTCTGAGATTCAAAGTTCTCTGCATGTGAGATCACCAGAAAATAGTACAATACTCTGCGTAGTTTCAAGACTTGCTGGTTAATGAGAGAGGGAGCGAGTTGGTGAGCAATGAGACCAGGAGGCCGCAGGTCCTGCTTCCCTCTCCCTCCCTTTTTCTAAATCCGGCCTGTCGTTTCAAGTTTCAACTGCAATCTTGACTCTAATGCAAAAGCTACCCATTTTAAATATTGTCTTTCGCAATATTTGAAGGCGGCCTCAGCAGGCGGTCCCATCGTTCTGTATTTGGGTAATCTTTGGTCTTCACGCCATGGGCCTACTCGATATTATTCCCAAGTTTCCCTAACCCACATTAATGGCCAGAAAATTGGTCTTCACGCCATGGGCTTGAAAATTAACGTTTAATGGCTAGATCGATTTGGTTTGTCTTTTCATGGGAGTAATTCAACCGGGACCGGTTAAAAGCGGAGGTGATTCCACTCGCGGGAAAGCTTCTATCTGCTCCCGTTCTCTCGCCTAACATATCACTCTGACCATACCATGTCCTTAGGCTGATGTTTCTGGAATATGTTAGTAGGAGGATCTCACGAGGATTTCTTGCTTTTGTTTTTGACAATCTTCATTCTTATTATGATAATCGAATAGAATATATTAACAACTTTTGATGCAAAACTTTATCACTCTCAAAACTCAAACAATAATAAAAACTGCCACAAATTTACCGTCTTACCCCAACTCAGCATACACATGAAAGAAACCTTCTTAATTATATATAGATCAGAGCAGGCCCTACCAGATTGAATAAGTCATAATCATGTCTGTATTTCCGGCCCCTGTCATGACTGCTGGGAGGACGGGAAATCAGTCCAACCAACAGCCACAAATTTACAGTTTTACAGCAACTCAGCAGATCTATGAAGGCAGCCTTCCTAACCAATTTTCTGAGATTCAATATTCTTTGCCCGAGTGATCACCAGAAAATGGCACATCGGTCCACATACTAATATTATATATACTCTGGGTAGTTTTAGGACTCTCTGCTTGCTGGAGAGGGAGCGCGTGAGGAACCGGGAACGGTCAAAAGCTGCAGTGATTGATTCTGCTGGCGGGAAAGCTTTCCAATGAGTCCGGCTGGAGAAAAGGTAGTAAGCTAAACTTAAGGCCATTTACACCTAAAATCCTGTGAGTTTTTTTATCAAAGTTTGGTGGAAATGGTTCAAAGGGTAGTTTTTTTTTTTTTGGTCAAAGTTTGGTGAAAATGGTTCAAAGTGTAGTTCTCGACTACAACCAAACTTGCCCGATTCCAGCCAAACTCGCCTGATATTCCAACCAAACTTGCCTGATAAGTTGAACTTATATTCCAACCAAACTTCAAGTGACTGGTTAATCACAGAACACCTTTACTCTGGAGTTTAAGGCGTTCCGTGATTAACGAGTCACTTGCCCTCGAAACGTAGCCCCAGCCGTTGCCTTACGGCTGCTTAGACTAGCGCTCTGTTTTAGACCGAGAATCGATAGGGAAAATCGTTCCAATCTTCAATGACAATCGAGTCTATCGGAGAACCTGCTTCTCTAAGAGTTCAAGGCGACATCTACATGAGGATCTCATCATTCTCGAGTTGGGGTGTCGTTTTGTACTTGATAGATCTCGCTCGTCTATGGGCCTACTACATTTACTCCCCACATTCCCTCCCCACATTATTTAGGGCCTTCGATCGCCACTTAATTCGGGTTTCTTTCACGTACAGTTTATTTTTAACAATTATTTTTTTTAATGCTTTCTCACCAAAAGTAGTCAATATTAGTTGGCCAAAAACACAACAATTTGCATCTCTTCGGCTTCTTAATCCAGCAACTCAAGTAAGGCAGCGTTCCAATTAGCCGTAACTGTGCCTAAAACTCGGCTAGAAGAACTGCAAATGGTTGTGCTTTTAGGTCCCATGTTTCTGAAAAATATGTTCTTTTAGGGTTTGCATATAAAATTTTAAGATTTGGATAAATGAACAATCAAGATTAAAGATTAGAGTATAAAAACATTAAAACCACATACCTGTAATTTGTTGCAAAATAGACAGTAAAAACAGAAACCTTTGCCCCTGTCCTTTGAAAACAAGCCAGTATGATTCCTTATGCCAGAGATGGTTTGACTATTTATACTCAAAAATAGATTTAGGGTTTTGAGATAAATTTATTTATTAATTGTTATAAAATATTAGCAAACCCTAAAAAAATCTAAAATTTAACCTTTTTACCATAGTTCACTCATAAAAGATACCCTCTCACTCATTTTGTGTATTATCTATCTAAGTACATTTGGGAGCTTATTTGGCTCTAAGTGGGATTGTGAATGAATTAGAGAAGAGGAACCCTCTCACACGAGGTACCAAGCATTGAAGATGCAACTCTTACATCTTATTTCATTGCATTAATATAGATTTGACATCTTTTCCTCTTCCAAAAAAGAATTTCCTAATGATGAATTGTTGTTTCTCTCCAAATTAATTTGTGGTTAAGAAGATTATAAGTTCATTGTTATGTACACATTCTTATTAGATATTGATTTATGTGTATAACCAAAAGATTTTGAGAACCGGTGATAAAAATTTACTGGAAGATCCCAATAGGAGAATCAAGGACCAACCTTAATAAATAAGGTGCATTAAGTCTTTCTCCTTCTCTCTCATTTTTGTTCACGTGTGTGCATTAAATTGTAATAGAGTTAAACCTAGTTGGGTCTTATCATATTGTTAAACCAATCTGAGTCAATCTTCATTCAATTATGTATGGTGGTGGCCTCGCCCTGGTCATAGGATCAATTTCCGCATGACAAATGTGCAATGACACTCTTCATAGAAGCAATCCTTTATATAATTATGCATCCTCTAGCAATAGTAACTCTGCTATGTCCTATGTGTACCTCGCTAGTCCACAATGCCTACACAATACTTTTCACAACATATATCTAGTCTCTCACATTAAAAATTGAGGTGAATAGAAAGTACGTAATTAGGGGAAGCACATAGCATGAGCATAAATTGGTGTACGTGAGTTCTAAATGTTTACCAAAAAACAAAGTGCAATAGCAATTACACAGCCAACACTCTCGTGTGCTAACCATTTGACCATATAATTATACTGCACATCAAAAAAAGGCACCCTAGGCACTTCTAAATTTTCTTGTCAGTGATAAGAATTACTCGAGTACTTGTAAATCCATCCATTTATTGTAGATATTTTGGAAAGCACTTCTGGATTCCCCCAAATATGATAAACAAATCCATGAGCACTTCTAAATTCTACTACTAATTTTAAAAATCCCTTAGGAGCTTGTCAAATCAATGAGCGATGATAGAATTTGGCCAACAATGTACAAAAAATGCCCAAGCAATGGGAGAATCTCCTGGGAAAGAAGAATATTCTTATCCAAGTGGAAAATATCAACTTATATTAAAAACACACAAGAAAGTGGGAGAAAATTCCCCAACACTCATTAAAATTATTTTGGAAATTTCTTAAATTGATGCATCAACTCTATAATCTAGCAATTGAATTCAGAGATTTTAGTAACGTCCCAAGAATAACATACAATGCATTAAATTTTCAATTTTGTTCTCATAATTCCCTCATTCACACTTTCACCAATCACTCATATTGAATAAAACAAAGGAACTTTCATTAAAATCAGCCAAAGTAATTAGAAATGAGGTAGGAGAAATATAGAAACACAATAGACATATTTTTTTCCCTAGGAAGAAAAATGGGAAAACCAACATTCAATTGTTGCTCAATCTTCTATTTTGGAAATGCGAGGATTACAATGCAGATTCCTACACCTCATGGATCTCTGTGTGTCTTATGATCCCTTTGTCCAAACATCCTTAGAAGTATTTATACAATGAGATATAGGAGAGATGTGAGTAATGGGAAATCCAACAACCATGGATTTCCATTTCCCATTCCATCTCTTTTTTTTTCTACTCTTTTCATTTTCTGTTCAATTAATTAAATGCACATTCTTTTTTGTCTTATTCTACAATATAGATGCGTTTTCCTTTACCTATCTTATAGCCTTGTTACATTTCTAAATTGTTTTTAAGTATTGTGGATTACAACCATTGATTTTATTCAGATTTTATTCTGGATCAAGATTTGTTCCCAATTGTTTCTTTTGAGCTTCCAACATCCATTGAAACTCAGGGATTAATTGGAAATGATGAGTGTAAAAGTTGATTTTTGCACAATAGGATCTGTGATGTTCATCCAAATTTATTTTTTGGCTTGTGTCGCTATGTAGTCAATACCAACATTTTGGTTCTTGTTATCTTTAATGTGATTTGGCTATGTAGGGTTTTCTGTTTTTGCTAAGTGGATTCTAGTTATGTTATTTGTTATTCCCTTTTCTCTTTACCTTAAGTTTGATGAATACAATTGTTCAAATTACTGATCCGATTGAGTTGGTGAGGTTAAACAAAATTTACATGTTCTTGAGCCATGTGGTGAGTACTTGTTTGTCTAAGGAATGAGAATTTTGTGGTGGTGTGATCCCATAAGGGTTGTGTATCTTGTAAGAAGTTGGTCTAGGTAGCATAAAAGTCATCATGTAGGTTTGCATGGAAACTGTATATGCCCCAATATTGGTAAACGATGGACTATACAACCCATACTTCATTGGTCCAAATAGTGGACGAGGTCCAATTTAGGGAGTTTGACAACTAAGAATTGAGGAGGACCATTATAAGGCATGTTAGGTGCAAGGGATCTTGTAATATCCCCCAATAAACGAACATTTTCTGTAATATTTATTTTACAATTTTATTTTTTTAAGATTGGTTGGTTCAGGAAACGGCCAACGGGTCCTTAAAGGACAGATGTAATTGAAACATTTGCGTGAATGAAACAATGAATGATGGGGACAACCATGTTAAATGAGGGAGCTATGCGTGCGAGAGTGGGAGAAAAGATGGAAAGGTTAACCTCAGAAAGTACACCAGGCACTGGAATACCATGGTGGTGTAGGGCACGCTCTGGGAAAAGAGAAACGCAGTGGTTGGTGAGGATTTTGTGGGGAATGGACCATAGCTGCAAAATACCTTGAATCAAAACTGTAAAGAGGGAATTGTTGAGTATGCTAAGGGGAATTTTGTTTATCTAAGCACTCTAAGAAGTGTTAGGCAAAGAGCTGAGAGAAATACTTGCTGTGTGAGCACTTTGAGAAGTGTTAGGAAAGGTATTTTTTTGTCAAAACTGAGCTGAGGTTAGTGGTCTCCACTCTTGTCAAGAATATTTGATCTCTGTGATGATTGAGGCAAGAGCGTATATGTTCCTAATCTATGGTTGGGTGGAAGGTGGTTGTTCCATCTTCATTGAGGATCGCTTTACAAACATGTTTCATTATTGGGTTTGGTTCTTCCATTCTATTGAACTCAGAGTATGCTGTTTATGCGTAAATATGTGTTTTCAATATCAATGAAATGAAAAATAACAGATTTAGTTTTATTGATGGGAATGGTGCTTATGAACTGGTGTACTCATACGTTGTATTGAATGATTGTGCCTTGCCTCTAGTAAGATAGTAACCCCAAATGGTGTATTATTGCGCTATACAGATTTATCCGTATGCTATATGTTTCCCTTGAATTGATGAACTCAGGGCATGTCTATGTGTGTGTATGAATGTGTGTTATAATGTTGATCAAATGATAAAGAATAACTCTAAGTTTGTTGATGGGAGCATTTCTCATAAACTAGTGTATGTTCACAAGTTGTTTGGAATGACTAGGGTTGCATTGGTTACATAGCTTACTATCGGTATGATAGACCCAGTCTAGTTGATGCTTTGCAAATGAGTCTCATCTTTCTCCAAAGATAAGTATTCTTGTTTGGTTAAGGAATGGGTACATGACTGCATTTGTATGCTTAGATCATGGAGGAAGTAATGCACCTACTCTATTTCACTTCATTGCAAATTTCCTGTTGAATATAGTTTCCCTAAATGTATTACTCTTGCTTGGCTGAAAGTCTATGACTGTACTTGATGTATGGCCTCTGTGGTTATAGAAGCCATGCTTTGTTCTAGGGATCTGAGATTCTCCCCTTCATCACATGACCTTTCTATTTATGGTATTTACTGGTCTGTGATGAGTTATTTGGTTGTATTATCATTCTACTACTAAGGTGCAACTATAAGGGACCCCTGTAGGAAGCCTAAGTGCTAAATGGAATAAACCATACCCGACTTTGGGGAGAAAGTGTATAATAATTCATCGTGAGATGAAGGTAGACCATGAAGGAAAGTGTGGCAAACAGCCACTGAAACCTACTACAAAATAACAAAGTAGAATGCTTGTTCCTGCATCTCGGACTTTTCCTGTGGACGGAGGAAGGAAAGAGGCGGAAAGAGGACAACAACGTAGAGACAAGGTAAAATGTGTTTTCCACACCCCAGAGTCCACAAGAAAAGGAGGAAGATGGGAGGTGGAGATGAAAAGGAGAAATGAGGCCAAGTGTTGGTTTCTGCGATCTGGAGTCCATCTACAGAAGGCGAAAGGTGGAAAGCATAAGGTGAACAAATGAAGGTGTCGTTTGTTAAGTTTCCAATTTCCACGGTCCGCCGTGGAAGGAAGAAAGGAAGAAATGTGGATAAATGATTTCGTCATAGGTTAAGTTTCTAATTCCCATAGTCCACAGTAGAAGGTGGAAGGGCAGAATGTGGAAGGAGAAAATGTGGATAAATGATTATATCGCAGGTTAAGTTTCTAATTCCCGTAGTCTGCAGCAGAAGGAAAAAATGTGGATAAATGATTCTGACGCATTTTAATTTTTCGATTCCCATAGTCCACAATGGAAAGTGGAAAGATTGAATCCTAGAAATATTTTAACTACGAAAAGGACTGTTGTAGGAATAATTAAGCATAGGAATGAATGATTAAAAGAAATACTCATCGCCATGCCTTATACAAACGTTCATTTTGTTTTATGCATTTTGACAAGTTATATGGGTATGTTACATATGGTATTAGAGTTGCGGGTTTCAACCCTGTCTCCTTTTGGGAATATCAAGTTCCGCTGCATTATGGGAAATCTTTGTAATGACCAAAAACGTTTTGTTTGGAATGTTCAATATACATGCCAAGTTTCTCTTCAAAACAGAGCTATTGGTTTCAACTATGTCACCTTTTGGGAACATCTAGTTCCGTTTGAACACCCTAAATGATAATCATCTTTTACTTGACGAGTCCCGGTTATGTACTCTGGTTGTGTATTAAATTTATGGATTCTGGTCAATGTATTCTAATGGGTGTATGATGGTTAATGAGTTGATTGATGTACTACAAGGTATGCTTATATTGTAATTGATGTAATAAAGATTGTATTTGGTGGACATTACATGATGGATATAGGACTGCAACAGGTTAATATATTATGAATTGATGATCATGTATGCATGAGGGTTGTTGTATAACTGGTTTTAGTTGATGAATAATTGATTCTTGAATGGTTTCAGAGAATAATTATGCTTTCTAATGAGGAGAAAAGTGATATGTTGTTATGAACCTTTTTTATTCTCAGTTAAATGGGAATTGTTGCATAGAACTTAGCTTTGCCTGTTCTAGTATTTTAGGTGATATGTGAAGGTAAAAGTTCCCCCGTGACCTCCACTAGAAAGGTATCTGGTGGCAGTATTGAAGGGGAACTCGTAATAACTTAGTGGTATTTCTTATATCGTTGTTGAAAAGTAAGTACTAATCATGTAACTAGTTAAACATGACTCAGGTAGCCTCATGGAAGACGAACTTCAAGTATAATTATCAAATATGAAAGATGTAGAATGTAGTACTAACACTTTCATTAGGAAAGCTACCCGAGGTCTTGTTAAAGAAGAGAGTATCCTTGGGATGCTGTTAAAAGTATCTTACTAAGGAAACTTTGGAATGTATCTAATACCTTGTTGCAGGGTTCTAGATCAATGATCGATCACTGCAAGGATCGATGATAAACAAAGCCTAAGTATGTGCATATGTGGAAGGTTAAGATCGTGGTAGAACCATATCTATGGCTATATTCCACAAGTTAAAATTACAAACGAGATAAGCTGATATTCCTCATTCATATGTTTGAGGATCATGTGGTGGAGATCTGAAGGTGCAAAGATCAATGACCTGAAGGAATTTCGCAATTTGAAAAGCAAGGAGGATAAAAAGGTGTTGAGTTGTGAAATTTGAAAGTAGTAGTTGAAAAGGGGATTAAGATCAATGGACAAGGTTGATCGTGAAACCAGATCAATAGTTGACAATGATTTCATTGGGAGAACTAGCACGGATAAACAAAATCATGGTGTGCGCAGAATTTTTATCAAATATGCCTTATGCTATTTGAGGTCCACCGTCAATCTGGAACTAACAGTCCTTAATGATTTTGCAGATTCAACTAGTAGGTGAGTTAACTTCAGAGGGTGAATGCAAAATTTTAATTTCAATCAACCTTGTGATACCCCGGTTTTGACCCCAAGAGGGAGGGGAATGTAATGCCTTAGTTTTGACCCCATGGTATTGAAATTGTACATTATGTAGATAATATAATTAAATCATGGTGAGAAGCTCAAGGCCAAGGCCTTGCGATTGATTTGGTGTTTGTGTATAGGTGATCAAGGTTGATTCCTACGATTATTGTATTAGTCATGCCCAATATATTTTGAATATAATGTAAATGTAAAAATTAATAAAATACCACAGGTAGCTATGCACTAAAACGTGAAAGAGACGGGCGCATGATTTCAAAAGGAATAGGGAGGGGATTTATTCAAACCCGCTGAGCCAATAGGGTGTGACCATATGTCAATGGGGAAAACCATGAACCCTCATCCACCTTTTTTTCATTTGTCCTTAATCATTCATTTCTTCTAGAAGTTGGTTTAGGCAGTTAATGACTTGGTAAAAGAAAGGCATGGCATTTTGATTGTGTGTATAAGAAAACCAGCAAGTATGCAGTATGGGAAGCCATGTTCTTTCTTTTGAAGCAAGAAAACCTTGGATTGTGCTCCCATTCCATTTTATTGCGTCACACTAGATTTGGGGGGTTATTCTTCCATCCTACGGTTATGAGGGTTCATTCTATCATTCATGATTTCTTAGGAGATGCGCAGGGGTGGTGGTTTGACTATCCTGAGTCATGGAACTGTGGTTCTGTAGTGCTTTTCTGAGTGACATTGGGGTATGCAAGTAAACCTTGTTATCTTTGTGTTATAGAGTGAAGTTGGTGTGTTGAGTTTCCTTGTGGATTTCTATGATGTGCATCCTTGTTTTGGTATGAAGACTTAGGTGTGGAAGAGGCCCAGAATTGGATGATAAAATTAGTGAAGAGAGGAACCTCATAAATAGATCAAGAGGGGCTAGTAAATCCTTTATGCACACCCTAAAGAGATCTGGAAGGGAAGGTATGTCCCAAGGGAACTGTGTAGTAGTGAAAGGAAATAGTTCCTTGTGTTGGGTGTGTAGGTATTGTGGAATGCCAAGCTAGATAGATTTGGTGTCGGTGTCCATAGCTCAGTGGTTGAACTCACTAGCTTAGCAATTCTTCATTTCCATTGCCTTAGCATCCTGTGAAACTCAATTGTATATTGGCTTGGTTGGATAGTCTATGAAACCCAACTGTTTGTTGGATTGACTGGACTGTATCTGAAACCCAACTGTAGGTTGGTTTGACTGTGTTCTGATGTGTGCTGGCTATGTGTGAGCCTGTTGTTCCCTAGTTCCTTATGGAAATCATGCCTAGATCAGGGTTGGTAGTGGTGTTGAGAGATTAATGAACACACTAGCCTATGGTTAGGTGGAACGTTGCAACAACATATCTAGTTGCAGAACAACTTGAACACTCAAGATAAGTATTCTTTGTCATTCTTGTTTATGCAATGTAATTGCTTAGGAATGAATGGCTGACTGAATGAATATGATGAATGCTTGCAATGTTTTGGTAGAGTTTACTATTGATGAATGTTCTTGAATTTGCATTTGTTTATGCCTTGTATGTTTTAATGCATATTGCCTAAGTTATTGGAGAATGGAAGCCTCCTAGAGATTCATAATGCATATGACTTAGTGTTTCTGCCCTTTGAAATCTGCCTAGGGAAGGCGAAAGGAGGAAATAAAAAAAGAGCAGATGAAACAAGGAAGAATGTGGGATTTTGCAACAGAAAGGAAGAAAGGGGAGTGCAAAGGGCAAAGTGAGGAAAGGACAAGTTCAGTGTGGAAAAGGTGTTTCCGGTCACAGAAGGGATCTATGAAGGGAGCAATGATTGTTACAGTGGTTTCTAAGCATGAGAATGAATGCTGAAGAGTGTGTTAATTTCCATGCCCTGTGTTTTGAAAGGAGAAAAAGGGTTCTCGAAGCAATTTTTTTAATAATTCTGCATTATGGGGTATGCGGACATTACAGATTGGTATCAGAGCTATGGTTGCAACATTGGGCCTAGATGGGCCAGGTGATAGTAAGTAAATGGTTTTTTCTTCTAAAATTGTTATGTAGCTAACAATGATGTTTATTAACACATTTTTCCAGTCATAGGGTCGATTAGAAGAGTTAGTTTTTGTCTCAACCATGAGAACCTACGGCATGAATGATGCACAAAATCCCTATGAGAACAATGAAGATGGTATGGGGGGAAATGTTTGCATTGGAAATGATGAAACAGATTCCAATGGAAGGAGATTTCAAGAGACTCTCCTATATTTTGCAGCCAACATGAGAAGCCTAAGGGTGGAGATGCAAAGCTATAGAGAAAATAATGAGAGAATGATTAAAGGTCAAGAAGAGTAGAATCAGCTGAATGCAGCCATGCTGCAGAGTTTGACATACATCCAGAGGAGTATGAACTTTGAGCATTGGGAAGTAAATCCAAAAGGAAGTAGGAGTGGTGCTAGAAGAAGAAAGAGGTCTTCTAGTGTTTCATCTGACTCTGAAGGATCCACTGGGGGTACAAGTTCTTATTCTCACATGAATAAGAAAAAGAGGCTCTACCAGAACATGTCATGTGATGAAATCAAGAAGGCTAAGCCTCCTACATTTGATGGTGAGATAAAGAATGGTCAAGAAGAAGAGGTCGAATATCTAATAAACACCAACATCCTCATGTAAAACCAGATCCATGCCAACTCCCTAATTATTTATCTTTCTACTAGGTTTCTTGCCTCTCCCTTCACGTATCATCTTGAAAGGGAAACCTTATAAATGTGAAAAAGCAATATTTTATCCCATAAAACCTAAACATCCCACACCCAAATCAAAAGTTTCCTAATCCCTCATATCCTCTACAAAATGACCTACAAATAAAAATACAAATATAAATAATCCCGTAGAAGGTTTGAAGATAACTTTCATAAAAAAATTCTTGAATCCTATGAAAGAGTCAAAGTTAATGAGGAATCAAACCTTACAAGCCCTTAAACAACATGTAGGGTAAATAACCACATCCTCACTACCATGAGATAGTCATGCATGCTTTTCAATACCAAAAAGTAGTGATCCCACTAATGAATTTGTACAGAAGATGGGTAAGGTGACATCATCTTCCCACAAAGATCTAAATAGGAGACACTCTAAGGAGGCAACACTTGGGGGAGAACAACAAATATGATCCTTCGTAAGGCTATATTTTGAATAGTCGACAAGTTGTGCATTGTCACCCATGATGAAAGTACCCATGGTGAAAGTATGAGAGTTGACTTTAATATATCTTCTTCACTTTTTATGAAAAAAAAAATCCTTGGTGTATGGATCCCCTCCATCTTTTGAATAGTCGACAAGTTGTGCATTGTCACCCATGATAAAAGTACCCATGGTGAAAGTATGACAGTTGAATTTAATATATCTTCTTCACTTTTTGAGGAAAAATCGCATCCACCAAATAATCTAGAAAACCTATAATATCCTTGGTGTATGGATCCCCTCCATATTAAAAAATAAAGAATAAATTTTATTGAGCTTTTTAATTTTTTTTAACAATTTTCACAAAATAAAGTTAATAATTAATTTATATCCTTATTATAAATTTATATATTTTTTAAAATATAATTTTTTTTCTTTAGTGAAATAGGTTTCACCCAAAAGTTTTGCATTGTTAAATTTTGATGAGAGATTAACTACATTTAAAACTAGTTGGACTCTTTAACTAGCATGTCTATGCATTGAAACAAGTTGATCAAGATTTAAATTCAAAACATTCAGTATCATTCAATATCTATTTTACCCTTTATAGATGGACAACTATTTTTTCCATGCAAAAAAAAATTGCATAAATCCCTTTTTTACTTTGGAAGTGAAGGGATTCTCCATTTTCCCACCTCCAAATTTTTAGATTGTTGACAATCAATGATATTAAGTTTAAATCCACTTTACACATAACTTCTTTCATATGGATTTTTAGTTCTCAGTCCCACATCGATTATGGAAAATCCATTGGAAATTAACTATGAACACATCCACAATACACAACTTAACTTTCACTATTTTGGATGATACATGGATAAAATTGCACAAAAAGCTAAAGCCTCTAGTAAATTCAAGAGTGAAAGCTCATTTAATTATCAAGCTAAAGAGAATGTACAACAAGATATTGATGGAGTCTTGCCTTGAGATCGATGTTTTAGTAAGTATTTTTTATTCAATTGTTAGTTCTTTATAATTATTTTTTTAATGAAAAAAACTTTTTAATGTTTATTAATGTCTTTCAGTGCTACAATAGTTCATGCCACACAAGGAATTTAGCAATTGAAATAAGTTGTATTATTTTTTTTCTTATGATGTGACTTTGCAATGGGTTGTATTCGTTTTATAAAATTGATTAAAGCTATAATTCTGTTGTTTGGATCTCCCAATACCTAAACAATGACACTCACATTAACTAAGAACATCTAGGATATTTTTTATTCTCATTTCATAGGATCATAGGATGGTTACATTTTCATTACTAATATTCCATTAATAACAACATCCCCTTTCTTGGATTTCCATATGGGAATTTTCTTTGTTATTGTGAGCCAAAGGACATCACGATATTGTGCAAGAATTCCAAATTTTTCTCCATGGCAGGGTATTTTTTAGGGGCGAAACTTTGCCATTTGGCTATTTTTGGGGTTTTTCTCAAAAAATAAATTTGTTATTTGGTAATTTTTAGTCTTTAATATCGTCTATATTTAGATAAAATATTTTTTTTTATCATAATAATTGCCAGAATTTATGCATATCTGTGTTAATTGTATGTTTCATATTTAATATTCGCCTACCTATATATAAACATGTTTTATTCAATCCCAAACAAATGCCTAGAATACTATAATTAAGCATAATATTAGAATCCTTAAAAAATACCTTGCCTTGACCTTGTATTCATTTAGGAATTGGTTCCTCCTAAACCATGTTTTTGCAAAGCAATGTCTACTTTATTCTAGATGCAACGATTATCACTTGTTTGTTCAGATATATGTTATAATGTAAGGTGGTTATAATACAAGCCATGGATTCATGATTTCATCATCTATGGCTAGTCCCCGGTTTTAGAGACTAGGAGAAGAATTGAATGAGACTGTACAACAAGATATTAATCGAGGATAATTCTACAACAAAATTGTAATACTCTTGTAAGACTTGTGTATGCAGTGCATGGGAGTCAAAGTTTCATACTATTTTTGTACACATATATGTTAAAATTATTTGTTAGAAAACCTGTCCAAAATGAACAGATTTAAATGAGAAAACTTCTCAAAATAAGGTGATTTGATAACTCTTTGTCCTAGGTAAATTTGACGGAGATTCTATAATATATTGACAAATGTGATCCATAAATCTAGGGAGTCTAACCTTTTCACTATTTGTGAAAATATTATAACATATGATCATGTGTGACACACGTTGCATCCCTAAGTGCCAAGCATTAATTTACAATCACCTTTTGTAAGCCAATTCAATGGTAGAAAATAAAGCATTCATTGAAAATCACCCATGGTAAGTTGGTAGCCTGGTACAAAATACATGCAATAAAATGGTTTTGTTTCAATAGGATATCACAATTGAAATCAATTATGTCATCAACATAGAAATGATTAGTTCACAACTTGACAATTATTCCTTCTTAAATCCCAACTAGCCTATGTTTAAGATGAATAAGTAATGGATGAAAAGTGAATGCAATCACATAATATAGAATTAAATTGTGTAGTGGATGATCGTAAATTGTAATTAGAATTGAAATTCACGATATTTTCATTGGTTTATACTTAATTAAGCTCAGTGATTTAAATTGGGGAATTTGGATTTAGAATTGTGGTTAATCAAATCGTTATTGGAATTGAAAATGTTATTATGAAAGTGGATGGAAAACCATGGTTGATCAAATGGTTATTGGATTTTGGGAATAAGATTATGAAATTTGAAAGTTTGAAACCAAAGTGGTTTTCAACTTTAAAATTTTGTTTATCATTATTCCAATTTCCAAACTCCTTGGACTTGGTTAGGTTTCATTTGTTTCCACCATCATCATCGAGTCTCTAGCCTATTTTAATTTTATATTTCTAGATTTTTTTTTAGTACATGTTAGAGACATGGTAGTTAGATATGGGGTGGTAGCTCATGCCAAGGTGCAAGTAGATCTAGGATTCAATCAAGATTCAATAGAGTTACTTGGCCAAGTAGGTGAACAAACACAATTATCTAGGCTCTTGATGGAGAAAGTTCCTTGATCACTTTTCAATCCATATTTACTTTGTCATTGAGAAATGAGATATGGAGATTGATGTTGGTAAGCGAGATGGTGCATCACTTCCTTTTTTGCTAGGTTCGTGAATGGTTGATATGGAGACTCCCCATCCTTTTGTCTTGAATGTCTCTATTGGTAATTACACGTTGATGCATGTGTTGCCGAAAGGACCCAAAAATCACATGACAAAATATTTCAAACTTATGATTGGATATGTCTATTAGTGTTTTCAAGAATCGTAGCCAATTAAGATTGTTAGTTGGATTGGAATATAGGATTTGAGGGGAAGAGGCACCTTAAACCATTCCTATCAAAATTACAATTTTTAGCTGAAGTAACTCTTGACCCTTTCTTAGGTTATTTCCATTGTCAAGTTCGACCCTTTTTAATGTCATTTCCACCATCATCATTGACCCTTGCTCAAAATAATTCCACCCTTTATTGTCGTATTCATTCATAGGGTATATTTTATTCTAATCACACTCCAAGGGCTCTTCCTAAGCAAAGGAAGGAAGGACACATCCTCCCAAACACCACCAAACCTCTACCCACTTGCATAAGTGCACATCGGCACTAGAGACAAAAAAAGATACATCCCCTAATGATTATTTGCTCCATACGAGTGTGTCTCTCCTCTGCTTCATAGGGTTGAGTGGTCAGAAACATATATAAAGGGATTCCTTCCCTTAGTGGAGACTAAGAATAATTGGGTTGTTTTTGTGCCTAAATGATTTTTTGGGTATGCGCAACATTGAGAATAGTTTTTTGTTGTGCTATTTTATAGGTGTTTATTTATTTCTTTTTGGACATGAGTGGACTTTGTTATTGAAGTAATTCAAGATAATAATTTTAGCATTCTGAACATATTTTTTTTATTTACTCCCTCTTCTCTATTTATTGATTTCTATTATCATTGGACATTGTGCAGATTGTATTTCATTTTGAGTCAACCTTGATATTTTTCTTGGAACTTTTATTACTTGCTGATTGGATTTTCCATAGTTATATATATATTTTTAATTATTTCATTTGAGGGATTTTTAATGTTTCTAAAATCAATTAATATACTATTAATATGAATATGGATGAGATAATAAAATTTTGATATATTATTACTTTTTCACATTAAATGAATCATTTATTTTAACCTATGAACATTGAAAGCTTAAATATGTCATGAATTATTTATTTTAAGCTATGAACATTCAAAGGTTAAATATATCATAGATATACAAAGTGAATATCACGTCCCCGGTTTTGACCCCGTTTGCATGATGTATATATTGTAATTAATCGTGGTGAGGAGCTCAAGGCAAAAGCCCCACCATCGATTTGGTTGTGTATGTTTTGGCAATAGGGGTAGTTGCCGGTGGTATCTCATGCTATTTGGCACATTATAATTCGGCATAATGTAAATATGCACATCAATTAAAACTAAAACCACAACCAGCTACCGTAATGCAATGTTAAAATGAAAAGGGCATGGTTCCAAAGGATAAGGGGTGGGGGATGTCAAACCTTAGTCTATGGGGGAAAAACCCATGTTTCACCACCTTTGTTGTTTGCCACCTTTCCTTGTCTCATCCAACCTTGTCAATCTCTTTAATGCTTCAGCTGGTGGTTGAGGAGTTATGGCTGCTGGTGGTTGAGGCAGTATGGTTTTGGGAGTGGAGTGGCAGGACTATCAGTCCTCACCTACACCTACACTCCACCCACGATTGCATTGAATTCGTTCTCATCCCTACCGCGGACATATGATCCTCTCCACTGTCTGCTTGTTCCTCAATTTGGCCTGTTCACTCTCATGCAGGGATGCGCAGAGAGGCGGTCAGCTCATTCCTCACGTGGTTGTTCATTCGCGTGCATGAGTGGAGCTGTGCACTCTCACACAGGAGTAGAAGTCTGGCTCATTTCCCTCATGCACAAGAGTTATGCGTTGGTTTTCCTCACGCCTTGGGCTGTGCGCCTGTGTGTTTCACACCAGTTCAGTGGTAAGTATATGTTTCCCTGTCGATTATGGCCATGTGTGCTGTCAAATGTGGTCCGTGGATGTGTTTCCTTCCGTCCACAGCGAGATTTTATTTTCTCTCCATTATCGGACTGTGTGATTCTTCTGCTATTTTTCATTGTGGGACGAGAGCTGTCCTCCTCCCCACGTTTTGTTGGCTATGGTGCTCAAATTCGTTTTGTCCACTGTTGATTTCCAATCAGTCGACTGATTTTCCCTGTTTTGGGACTGTGGATTGCTGTTATCTTTCATTGTGTGTTTGTGGTTGTTGATGCACCCTAGTTTTGGGTTGTTGTTGAGTTGTTTTGGCCACGATAGGGCCAAGAACAACTTTGTGTTGCCTGGTGAGCTTCAGCTGTGGTTCATCTTTAGTTTGGGACTGTCCTCAGCTGTTTTTCCTTCTTCACAGGGCTGTGAAGGGGTCGTTTTGCTGCGGTATGCAGTGGTTGTTCCCTTGGAGTGTGCTGGCTTGGCCAATCTGTTGAAGGCCTGTTAAACCCAGCTGCAGTGGTTTGGCTGAGTGTGTCCCCTGGCTATGTGTAAGCCTGCATTGACCCTTATCCTTGGAGGAATCATGCCCAGCTCAGGGGTGGCAGTATTGCTGAGAGATTGATGAGCACGCTGGCCTATGGTTGGGTGGAACGTTGCAGCGACATAGCTGGTTGCGGGTGAATTCTTCATCAAAAGATAAGTGCTTCTATTTCATCTCTGCAATTAATCTACTATCTCATGAGTTATAATGAACATGTAAATTGCTGGAATGTATGTGTTTGCTTCCGCTGAATGATTGAGGAACTATGCATCTTGTATGATGTTTTAGGCATTCTATTATACATGTTGTTTAAGCTTTTAATATCAGCGTTACCCTATTTATGTTTCATGGGGCTATTTTCCCGGCTGTCTATGGTGTTCGTCGCATCCTCTTCACCAGTCTGACGGATGGGGATGTTACAGTGAAATAGAACCCTACCATTCAAATTTGGTCCTTTTGATCACAAGAATTTTATCACCTCTTGAAGAGAGAAGAAGGATCAAGTGGACATCGGATCAAGCGTCAAGTTTTCGGGAATTAGGAGGCATTCAAAGGATCAAGGTCCTAAAAATGGGAGGATTCTAGTGGAGGATGTGATACACACTAAAGCACATGATCTCCCAATACCTAAACAATTACACTCTCATTAACTAAGAATATCTAGGCTGTTTTTTATTCTCATTTTGTAGGATCATAGGATGGTTGCATTTTCATTACTAATATTCCTTCAATAACAACATCCCCTTTCTTGGATTTGCATATGGGAATTTTCTTCGTCATTGTGTGCCAAAGAACATCATGATATTGTGCAAGACTTCAAAATTCTATTCCATGACCTTGTATTCACTTAGGATTTGATTCATACCAAACTATGTTTTGCAAAGCTGTGTCTACTTAATCTATGCAACAATTATCACTTGTTTGTTGGGATATATGTTATAATGTAAGGTGGTTGTAATACAAGCCATGGATTCATGATTTCATCAGCTATTGCTAGTCCCTGATTCTAGAGACTAGGAGAAGAATTGAATGAGACTGTACAACAAGATATTAATCGAGTAGAATGCCACAACAAGATTAAATAAAACTCTTGTAAGAGAGTATGTGGTGGATGGGAATGAAAGTTTCATACTATTTTGGTCTGGATATATGCTAAAAAATTTTGTTATACAACTTGTCCAAAATGAAGGGATTTAAATGAGAAACTTCTCAAAATAAGGTGATTTGATAACTCTTTCTCCTAGGTAAATTTGATAGAGATTCTATAATATATTGACAAATGTGATCAAAAAATGCTAAGAGTCTAATATTTTCACTCTTTGTGGCAATATTATAACATACAATCATGTGTGACACATGTTGCATCTTTAAATTCCAAGCATTAATTTACAATCACCTTTCGTAATCCAATTGAATGGTAGAAAATAAAGCATTGATTGACAATCGCCTATGGTAAGTTAGTAGCCTCGTACAAAATAAATGCAATAAAATGGTTTTGTTTCAATATGATATCACAATTCAAATGAACTAACATTAACCTTGAAATTGTTAGTTCGCAACTTGAGAACTATTCCTTCTTAAATCCCAACTAGCCTATGTTTAAGATGAATAAGTAATGCAATAAAAGTGAATGGAATCACATAATCCATACTAAACCTGTGTAGTGGATGATCATAAATTATAATTGGAATTGAAATTCATGATATTTTTCATTCGTTTATACTTAATTAATGTGAGTGATTGAAATTAGGGAATTTGGATTCATAACTGTGGTTAATCAAATGGTTATTGGAATTGAAAATGTTATTATGAAAGTAGATTTAAAACCATGGTAGATCAAATGGTTATTGGATTTTGGGAATAAGATTATGAAATTTGAAAGTTTGAAAGTGGAGTGGTTTTCAACTTTAAAATTTTGTTTATCATTATTCTAATTTCGAAACTCCTCGGACTTGGTTAAGTTTTGTTTGTTTCCACCACCATCGTCATGTCTCTAGCCTACTTTAATTTTATATTTCTACCCTTTTTTCTAGTTTAGTACATGCTAGAGACATGGCAGTTAGATATGGTGTGGGAGCTCATGCCAAGGAACAGGTAGATCTAGGATTCAATCAAGACTCAATAGAGTGATTGGGAAAGTAGGTGAACAGAAACAATTATGTAGGCTCTTGATGGAGAAAGTGCCTTGATCACTTTTCAATCCATATTTACTTCATCACTGAGAAATGAGATATCGAAATTCATGTTGGTAAGCGAGATGGTGCATCATTTCCTCTTTTGCTAGGTTTGTAAATGATCGATATGGAGACTCAACTGGAAGATCCTATCCTCTTATCTTGAATGGCTATGTTGGTAATTATACAGTGATGCATGTAGTTCTCAAAGGACCCAAAAATCACAGGATAAAATGTTTGAACCTTATGATTGAATATGTCTATTAGTGTTTGCAAGAATCATGGCCAACTGAGCTTGCGAGTTGGATTGGAATATAAGATATAAGGGGAAGAGGCACCTTAAACCATTCCAATCGAAAAATACAAGTTTTAACTGGAGTAACTCTTGACCCTTTCTTAGGTTGTTTCCACTGTCAAGTTCGACCCTTTCTCATGGCATTTCCATCATCATCATTGACCCTTTCTTAGACTACTTCCACCCTTTATTGTTGTGTTCATTCATAGGGTATATTGTACGTTATTCATACTCCAAGGGCTCATCCTCAGCAAAGGAAGGAAGGAATCATACTCCCGAACACCAGTAGACCTCTAGCCACTTGCATAAGTCCATATCGACACTGGAGACAAAAAAAGATACATCCCATAATGATTCCTTGATCCAGATGAGTATGTCTCTCCTATGCTTCATAGGGTTGAGTGGCCAGAAAATTATATAAAGGGATTCCTTCCCTTAGTGAAGATTAAGAATAGTTGGGTTGTTTTTGTGGCTAAATGATTTTTTGAGGTGTGCAACACTAAGAATAGTTTTTGTTGTGCTGTTTTATTTGTGTTTAATTGTTTCTTTTTGGAAATGAGTGGAGTTTGTTATTGAAGTAATTCAAGATAATAATTTTGTCATTCTCAACATATTTTTTAGATTCACTCCTTCTTCTCTATTTATTGAATTTTATTATGATTGGACATTATGCAGATTGCATTCATTTTGAGTCAACCTTGATATTTTTGATAGAACCTTTATTACTGATTGGATTTTCCATAATTATAATTTTTTTTAATTTTTTTTTATAGATATTTTTAATGTTTCTAGAATCAATTAAATTACTATTAATATGAATATGGATGAGATAAATAAATTTTAATATATTTTTACTTTTTCAGATGAAATGAGTCATTTATTTTAACCTATAAACATTAAATATATCATGAATCATTTATTTTAACCTGTGAACATTGAAAGGTTAAATATATCATAGATATACAAAGTGAAATACAACCCTACTGTTCAAATTTGGTCCTCGCGATCAGAAGAATTTTGTGAGGGAGATCAAGGATCAAGTGGACATCGGATCAAGAGTCCAGTTTTCGGGAATTGGGAGGCGTTCGAAGGATCAAGGTCCTGACAATGGACATCGGATCAAGAGTTCAGTTTTCGGGATTTGGGAGGCTTTCGAAGGATCAATCTCCGACAATGGGAGGATTCCGAATTTCCGGTGGAAGCTGTGATACGAGGTGAAAAATATGTAGCATGTTGTTAATGTTGTTGCAGCAGTTTTGTGGGTTGAGATTTAATGGATTACAAAAAACTGCTCGACAGCATTAAATACTTTGCTATATACATTTTAACCATGATACAGACCTACATCACTCATTTTTAAAATTCTCCAATTTGCGTTTGCGTTTTGAATACAATTCGACGTAATGAACAGAGCTCCGGTTCAAAGACAAAAGGATGTAACAAAAAGGAAAGAAAAACCTGTCAACCTGGTTGTTGGAATGAACGAGGTTGTAAGCTCTGCAGAGGCCACTATTGTCAGAAGATTTGCTGGTAGAATAATGGGCGTGCATGGATTAATGAAGAAATGGGTGTCAAGGGTCTAGGGATCCTTCCTAGGTCAAGATACAAAATCTTTCATTCTAGCTCGAGGATAGGTGGCTTTTCGCTTTCAGACTGCACAAGATGCGCACCCTTTTCTTGAAGAGGTGGTCTCCTATGCTCGACTCATCAATAGAACAAAACGATATGATACCTGTTTAGTTGAAAATGCCCAATGTCCCAATTGAATTCTGGTTACTCCTTAGGCTCCTATGTGGAGGCAGATTTATCTTTCTTAGACCTGGCATGTATGAACTTGGAAAAGGTCCTAGTTATCTTGGACCTTTGGAAAGAGCCGGCAGAAAATATAGTTCTGGTAAAAGGTGATAAAAGTTATAGTGAAATACTTGAAGCAGGTGCAACAGATGCCATACCTACGGTCATGTTCTGAGCAATTTTCAAAATCTTTTCAAAAGGAAATTCTTGGAAGAAAAGAAAGAGCTCATGGGAATCAATGTAATAAGGAGGAGTCGCAGCAATTTTTTTTTTTTTTTTTAAATATATCTACTGAAAAGATAGTTATTCACAATCACTCGGAGGGGTTCTTTGTAACCATCCAGATCGACCTCTGAATTCTTAGAATGTAGTGCTTCCAAGCCCTAAAGGAAGATTATATTTATTTGTCCAGATCAATCACTAAATACTGACGCATTTAGGGTCTCTGTGCTCAGAGGTAAAATTTCAGCATATCGAGTTGGCACAGGAGGACAGAACACAGTAGACTCCCATAGAGTCGAGGAAAATGCAGGCTCTTATTCTTAAAAATTTCTTTCAAAGGTCTTTGCAGAAGGTTTGGTCACTCCCTTGGGAATTTGTTAGAATTTCGCTCTATCCTGAAATATTATTATAAATATTCCCTCGGAGAAATGGAGGAAGAAGATTACAAATATAAAGGTTTGGGTGAGCTCGAGGAACCCTTTTCAAAAGGTTATGGGGACCTAGATAGCAACAAAATTAGAGGAAGAGGAAGAGGAAGAGGGAGAGGGAGAGGGAGAGGGAGAGGGAGAGGGAGAGGGAGGAATTTTTTCTTTCAAAAATTATAAGAAACTAAGAAACTAACCAAGGAAGTCATTAAGGAAAACATAAATATATCGACGGAGTGCTTAAAGAATAATAGGGCCCACACTCGGTCGTAGATAATAAGTGTTTGTTTGGATATTAGAGGATGGTTAATCCCTCCAATAAGTTAGTTGTTCCTAAACTATTTGATTTCACAAAATCCAAGGTCATATTTATTCAAGAAATTATGATGGAAGAAAAAATATGGTTGTAGATTTAAAGAAGTTATTTCATGGAAGGGATTTTAATTTTGTTGATTCAAAACTACATTCAAGCAAGCTGATTACATGCCGCTTATTGTAGTACACTTAGTTTGACCTCGGTGATGTAATTGACTGAATGATGAAATGTGCTAGCATGGATTCCTAGTGTGGAGCTCACTTCAATGCAAAGGGATAACTAGTGAATGGATAAGCATGTATGAGATAGAGAAGTTATTGGACTGTTTGGTTGGATTGTATTTCTAACCCGAAAAAGTATGTCAAATATAATGAGAATATGAATAATAAAATTGTCCAAGGAGGACTATGTAACAAGAATCAAAGTGGCTATTGCTCCACTAGAGGGGAAGAGGAAAGATGGTTTAGGGGAGATCAAAGATTGTTGTATTTTCTCCCTCCTCCAAGGATCATGACCTAGGTTCAGTCCCTTCTGCTTATCACAACAAAGCCCAAGATATCGGCGCGACAGAGAAGAGCTCAGTCAACAACACCTACGACGCAGATGCAATTCTCACACGAGATATCTCTCTTGATAGGTAACTGCGAGAACCACATTTCCCCAATTGGGTGGGGGATTTCTGGTACCTCAGTCCCTTACCAAGGTGCTCAACGGAGCCCGTGGATGGATTGTTTATGTTCAATGTGAACAGTTAGGCCACGACACAACTTTTCTTATGCAACTTATTATATCAACATTATTTATGTAGCATAATCATGTTCAACTGATATACATCTATTCATTCAGAAGAAAATCTATAACCATCCATTCAATGCAACAATTACACAAGTAACTCAAACAGATTCAACATTCACACATATACATAAGATATAACGTGGAAACCCATCGAGGAAAGAACCATAAAGTTGCTCTTCATGTGGCATGAGGAATATATGCACCTTTTGTATACGCATTAAGTTGTAGATTCTATTCTATATATTCTTCTCTATATTTACAGACTCTTCCTTCCTTTCATGCTCTCTGATATTCTGTCTTCTCTTTTCCTACTTAGCTTTACTAAAGATCCACATAAATCCTGGATCGACTCAACCTCTCCTACTCTTCTGCGCACTTAGTTGCAAATTCTTCATCTCATATGCACTCATCAAAACCAATAGACAAAATACAAAGAAACTCACAATCTAACAATATGGAGCCAACAACCAAGAAGCTAACCCACATACATCTTGGGTTCATTCTTTTATAGACTCATTACATACTCGTTTTATGTCGTTTTCTTAGTTGAATTCCTATATCTATCCAACGGGTTGTCTTTCATACTCTAGTAACACCTAACGGGAGGCACTAATGACCTAAATTACAAAGATACCTTCTTGCATGTGGTTTCTATCGGCTCTAGCCAAACTCATACACACGATCTTTATGGCCAGTCACTTTCTAACCATTATGCCTTACTGTCATTTTCCACCCATTCCACCGCTTGCATGCCATTGTATGCCTTCTAATACAGTTGGGTGTGTGCAAGAAGTTGAGGGTCTCTTTTGGCACATTAGATGCAATACAAAACTAAAAAAACAGGCATCCATCAACTTGCATGGATATTTTGAGACACTTACACAATGAATCTTGCGATCAGTAAAAAACAAGAAATGTAGGAAATTGAATGACCTTTCCAAATATATTTTTTTTCTATTGAAAATGTTGTTAACTATATAAAGTTAGATAAATTTTAATGGGCACTTTTTATTTTTTGGACAAATTATAAGGAATATGTTTTTGAGGGTGCAGCGTCTGAGTGTCTAAATGATGGAATAAACTTACGAAAACCGGTATACATATAGAGAACATATAGGACTAGTGCACGACTATTTTTCCAATAATAAAAATAATATTTTTTATTTCTTTTTAATTATCTAAGAGATCAAACCTCGAAAACGGTATGTCAATTTTGGGTGCAGCATTTGAATGTCTTAATGCAATTATTTGGAAATGGGTTTTTTATAGCATGTACAGGTTGGTGTTCTTTAGTGCACCATAGAATTTTTTTTTAAATGGTTTAGAAACGAAAGAGATATGGACGAAACACTATGAGTGTGTTTTTTGAGTTGAGGAGTGATGACAGAAGATAAATAAGAAAAAAATAGAAAAAATTATGTATTCTTGTTAAAATTTACATATTTAGAATCTAAAAAAAAAACCATATCTGTTTCTAAAATCTCATAAAAAATGGAGGTGTGCAGCATAATCAGATGAACCGCTAAACACGAGCATATTGAAAATATGGATATAACGCTGAATTTGCCATGGTTTATCATACTCCAAGGCACATGCATGTTGAATCCGAATCAAAGTACAAAGCAGACACATAGGCATAGGAATTCCATGAAAGCATGGGTGGAGGCTCGACCTTCTCATTTGGAGGAAATAAATTTTTGAATTTAAACAAAACGAGAGCGCGCTTTAATTATACAAAACGTGTGCGCGTTATATAGAAACAAAACGCGTGCACGTTTTGTGCATACAAATCATGTGTGTGTTTGTTAAAACCACACATAGCTTTCATCATCATTTTCATCTTCTTCATCATCTTCAACTTCATCATCATCATCTTCAACTTCATGATCATCAACATCATGAACATGATCATCACCATCGTCGTCATCAACATCATCATCATCATCACCTTCCTCATCATCATCATCAACATGATCATCATCTTCATTAACTTCATATTCATCATCATCATCATCATCACCATCACCATCATCATTATCCTCATCCTCATCCTCATCATCATTATCATCATCCTCATCCTCATTGCCATCATCAGCTTCATCATCACCATCGTCATCATCATCATCACCATCAACATCATGAACATCATCATCACCATCGTCGTCATCATCATCATGAACATCATCGTCATCACCATCGTTGTCATCATCATCATCATCCTCCTCATCATCATCATCACCTTCCTCATCATCAACATCACCATGACAATCATCATCATCATCATCAACATCGCCATGATCATCATGATCATCTTCATCATGTTCATCTTCATCATCATCATCTTCACCATCATCACCTTCATCATCACCATCGTCATCATCATCATCATCATCACCATTGCCATCATTTCCATCATCATCATCAACAACAACAACATTATCACCATCGTCATCATTGTCATCACCATCACCATCATAATCACCTTCATCATCCTTATCATAATCATCACCATCAACATCATGAACATCATCATCACCATCATCTTCATCATCATCACCATCATCATCACCATCGTCATCATCATCATCATCACCATTTCCATCATTGCCATCATCATCATCATCATCATCATCATCATCACCATCACCATCAACATCATGAACATCGTCATCATCATCCTCATCATCATCACCATCAACATCATGAACATCATCATCATCCTCATCCTCGTCCTCATCCTCATCATCATCATCACCGTCAACATCATGAACATCATCATCATCATCCTCATCATCATCATCACCTTCATCATCATCATTATCATCATCATCATCAACATGATCATCATCATCACCATCATCATCGCCATCATCTTCAACTTCATCATCATCATCATCATCACCATCAACATCATGAACATCATCATCATCCTCATCCTCGTCTTCATCCTCATCATCATCATCACCGTCAACATCATGAACATCATCATCATCATCCTCATCATCATCATCACCATCATCATCATCATCATCATCATCATCATCAACATGATCATCATCGTCAACATTCGATTTGATAAATTAACCTAGAGGATCTGGCATAGCCCTAGGAAAAATCATCGATCATCATCATCAACATCGCCATGTTCATCATCATCAACATCATGATCGTCATCACCTTCACCATCATCATCATCATTCATCATCATTCATCATCACCATCAACATCGTGAACATCATCATCATCATCCTCATCATCATCATCATCATCACCTTCATCATCGTCATCATCATCATCATCAACATCATCAACATCATGAACATCATCATCCTCCTCCTCATCATCATCACCATCAACATCACGAGCATCATCATCATCATGCTCATCCTCATCATCATCCTCATCAACATCATCATCATCCTCCTCCTCATCATCATTCATCATCACCATCAACATCGTGAACATTATCATCATCATCATCATCATCGTCACCATCATCATCATCATCCTCCTCCTCATCATCACCATCGACATCATGAACATCACCATCATCATCCTCATCATAATCATTCATCATCATTCATCATCACCATCAATGTTTTGAACATCATCATCATCATCCTCATCATCATCACCATCAACATCATCATCATCATCCTCATCATCAACATCATCAACATCATGAACATCCTCATCATCCTCATCACTATCAACATCATGAACATCATCATCATCATCATCATCATCATCATCATCATCAGTCATCATGCCCATCAACAACGTGAACATCATCATCATCATCATCATCATCATCATCACCATCATCATCCTCATCATGAACATCATGAACATCATCATCATCCTCATCACCATCAACATCATCATCATCATCCTCATCATCACCTTCATCATCCTCATCATGAACATCATGAACATCATGAACATCATCATCATCCTCATCACCATCAACATCATCATGAACATCATCATCATCCTCCTCCTCATCATCATCACCATCAACATCATGAAATCAAGGTTCAGGTTATTGATCGGAGCAATTGCACAATTGTTATTGCCTACACATTCGATTTGATAAATTAACCTAGAGGATGAAAATACTTCTCAAGGATTGGTATAATGCATCCCAAGTAGTGATGCATTTATTTTTGTTGATGTGGATCTATTCATCTTTGTACTTGACATAGATATCTACAAATGTTTTGTGAGACTACCACCAAGCTTGGGAAAGTCCTTGTAAATGGTTACATGGATGGAGGTGTGGCTCTTTGGTCATATCTAGATATGCTTGGAAGTAAGTGGTGAGGTTGTGGATCCAACAATCCAAAACGTCTTTGTGCATATCACCATCATATTTAGGTAATGAAATTATGGTGTCTATATAGAAGATACAAATAGAAACCATAGGTTGAAGTTTAAGGGATTCAATGAATGCAAAAGCAAATTCTTGTACAATAATTTGTAAACTATGTTCTTCATTGTCATATTAATAATTGTTTGTAGGATCCATTAAGACGTAAACATTGTATAAATATTAAGGGAGGAAAAGGGAAACCTTCAACTATGGATATGGTTAGGGCTCTTCGAAAGAGTGTTGTTTGAGTATTGAAGAGAGTGGCATAGCCCTAGGAAAAGGAATGATATGGTAGGGGAGGGTCCATAAACCCAAAAAGGTTTGCAACACAATGAAATGATGAGTGTGCCATGGAGGCCTCCATAAATCCCTAAAATTGACTAGATTTGGGTGGACATTAAGCCTAAGAAAATAGAAGAAAAGGTGTGTTAAATGATATTCCCTTTTCTTAGAAAAAATGGATAAGTTAACTAGTTGTATAAGGTATATGGGTTAGAGGATTAACCTAAAAGAGCTTGAGGATTAACGTGCATTCATTTTCACTAGTTTAATAAAAAAGTGTTTCATATTATTTCATTTTTAATTAATCTCATTTAGCCGTGCACCCACCTCATTTATTGTAATTGACAATATTGCGTGCGTGTTTTGGCTGTATAGATCGTGTACGCATTTTTTCTAGGCAAATCACGTGCGCGTTGTTTGACTGTTAAAACACTGAATTGTCATTGTCTGAGAGCAACTTCACTGCGTGTTTCTCTAAATTTGGAATTACCGCACAATATCTTTCAAGAGCACGAGCCTTTCTTTGAAAATACTTACAATCTACACCATCTCCATCCATCTCCATCATTCTTTTTGTTATGCAGGTGCAACATTGAGGACATATTCCATGGTTAAGGAGCACACAGGATAAGATATCAAGCTTCAATGTCATTTCATGGTGATGGTGGATATATAACTTTCATTTGCTTATTATTCAAGAGAACCAAAGGTAAATTTTCCCATTCATTGTTGTTTTGATGGGAAATATGAACAATTGAGAAGGAAGATTGAAGTATATTGAAGGATTAATAGTTATATTAAAGCAAGTTAAAAGTTTAAAAGCTTGTAATTAAGAAGCAACAAAAACAAAGTATATTGACATTGATCATTGTGGTGATGGGAAATGTACGTAACCGAGGAAGAAAATCAACAAGGAAGAAGAGACCTCAAGAAGTCATCGAAGAAGAGAAAGAAAAGAAAAGAATAGACATGATGAATCAGAGGCTTTCTTTGGAAACTAATCCAAATCCAATTATAGAGGATATGGCGGTTCATCCTATTAATCCAACACAAGAAGAAATTCTGCATTCACTAAAGGGACCATCTCAAGATGAAGCTCATGAAGAGGCAGTGTACATGGAGCCTACTGTTGAAGAAGAAAATATTAATCAGACCATCAATGAGGATGTTGGACTTCCACCATCCAACTACCAGGAAGAGAGTGAAGGACAACAAGTTGCTACTGAAACCCCAGAGCGTATTGTTGATGCACTAGATGATAGAAATCCAACCCCCTTACCTCCACTAGAAATCAAACGTTGAATAACTCTGAAGCGTATACAAGTTGATGAAGGACTCCTCAATTCCATTGAAGGTACGCTATCTAAACGTAGTATTGCTTATCAAACTCGACAGATACTAAATAAATATTTTGATTCTAAATGTGATGGAGATAAATGTAGATTATTTTTATCATTGTTAAAATCTAGGGGCATGAATATTGTTAGGAAATCGTTAGGGATAAAGATGATAAAGGCTTCTGTACCAATTTCTCATATAGTTAAAAGCTTAGTAGATGCCTTTGGTAAAATTGGTAAGAACACATGGTCAAAGGACCGCAATGCGGCTCGTCGTGTGTTGTCACAAGCAATTGTGAATAAGAACACCAGGGTCCTTGGTTTTCTCAAGCCTACATCTAAACTAGTTAATTTGAATGTAAAAACCCTCCGTAGGTATTCTATTAGAAGAGAACATCTCGACACAACTGGCCAGACAGATTTTTGGGCCTTTCTTGGTCGATTGCCACGTCGTGACATGAAGCTAGTTGATGCAGTAAAGGGACTAGTGCAAGGTTTTTGGCATGATCACACAAGGCCTTCTTCAAACCGAAAGGATGTACTAAAACTAAGAAGGGGTTCAAAGGACCGTGAACCACATATTAAGCATTTTCAACGTGCAATTGTTGAGTTAACTCCATTGGAAGAAGACTAATCATCTATTTCTATAGATTTTGATCATGTATCAGACCTTGTACAACCTGGTATGATGCATTTCCTTAACATTTTTTTGTTAAATTTGCGTAGTCTTGAAATTCACATTAATGGCCTTGTATCACACGAAAAAAATTTGATCATATCCCTACAATCATACTATGCAGGACCCATATACGCAGTGGTTGCCTCAAAAGATAGTGAATGGGGTGGTGATTACTGGTTGGCACGCTGTATAGAGGGAAAGCAAACCCTCATTATGTCCATGACTGATGATGAAAACAACCACTTCCCCACTGGGTCTATGGTTGTTAAAGGTGAATACCTTACACATGACAACAATGCAAGAACGAAGAGTGGATATGTTTACAGGGATTACAAACCAAGTGCAAGTGTGTATCACTTTACCAACTTAATCATTGGTACAAACCTCCAGCTACGAACAATGCCTAGCCGAAATTCATCGAAGGTACTCTACTTCTTACCGGATACAGAGCATGAGAGACTAATGGAGACCATCGTTATAAGAGATGATCCGGAGGGCTTGGTTGTATGATAATAGGTGGGATCTAGCATG
>LPNX011132421.1:0-14242 GCA_001517045.1 Pseudotsuga menziesii
CGTTCAGTCTGACCTATCTCAGAGAAACGCTGCCCAGTCTGACACAAACCAGCGCCCTAGCTCGCCCTCGATGCCTCCCGCCTCCTGTTCGCCAGTTCGCCCTCCGATCTCATCTCTTCGGATTTTTCCTTCATGTCACTGTTCAATAATGAAGAGATTCAGGAAATATCACGTTTCATTTGACAATAATTGTTGGCCTTATTTCCGATCAACCTAGGTTCATACCTTTTTTTCGTCAACAAGATCCAAGATATCAACCTGACAGAGGAGAACTTTGTCGGCAACACCTTCAACATAGATGAAGTCTCACCCGAGATATCTTATGGAGACTGCTAGAACTAGGTTTCTACATTTATGTCAGGGATTTCGCACTTATGCTTCTACCGTCTTCTAGTTTTCCACAAGTTTGGAGCTGATGTGTTCTAAAATTGTTAGTCCAGCCAACCCCAAGGCTTGTGGCACCTTTTCATGTATAGGTTGAATGATACCTATAACTTTCTCTGCTTCTGCTTGAATTTCTACAACTTGGTTGGTTCACTTTTCCTATTGTGCTCGCAGTTTTTCTACTTGATGTTGTAGCTTTTTCATGTCGGCCTCCTTCGCCATTTTCTCTACTATCGAAAGCTTCTTTATACTATTCTTCAATTTGTTGAAGTCTACCCCTGCAGTATGCAACTGGTCCGTTATTTGTTCCAATTATTCTTCGTCGATCAAAGCTTCCCATGGCTAAGAAAATTGCTTGACCACCTTGGCACATAGTGACTCCACCTCTTTGTTCTTCGTCACAACCTCAATTGTTTCTTTTATTCATTCTTTCAGTATCTCTGGAGGTGTACTGCCCTTTATCTGCAATTCCATATTTGTGACCTTCTTGTGGATGTTCTCATCTACTTCTCCAAGTCGAAAGACCTTGTCTTCTGAAAACATTTCTTTTGTAATTTCTTCATCTACACAACTGCTACAAGATAGTGTAATAGCTGCATCCAGTTGACATTTGTCCCCTTATTACGTTTTTTCTTTCTACTCTATATCTTGGAATATTTTCTTCAACTTATTAAAAATTTTGTTCGAGGATTTTACCTGATTAATCAATGCACACTTCTTGTTCTTCATTTATGCTAATGTGGCATTCTAAATGACACACACTTCATACATAGGTATCATATAAAACTCCATAGTGACATGACCAAGTTCCTTGACCATGGTATTCAGCTCTGGTGTTCCTAAGTCAATTGTTTGACCCAATACTTGAATCTTTATTGGTGGACTTGACGTTGATGATTCGTTGATAGGTCACTGACCAGATGGGCCAACATGTTCCAGTCACACATCCAATCATGGAATTTGTTCAACCACCAGTCAAACTTCTTTTACTGCTTTACAAAGTGTCTACAGTAAATCAATTATGCTGCTTGTCAATTATGTTTGTCTTTCGTCCATTTTTTTGCATCCTTCATTGGAAACGTATGCCATTGCTTCTATCAAAAGGGTGTAATAATCATTGGTGAGATCAATGACTCCAAATGAGTGGTCATCCTTCCTCTTCTTCCATCTCTTCTCAGACTTCTATGAGTGCTTTCTATTATCCCCCAACTCTAGATCTATTGGGGTTGCGGTGGATTCATCTTGACTTTGAGGGGAAGAGCTTTGTGGATTTTCTTTCATTGGTGGATATCCTCCCTGGTCGCCATCCTTCTTTGTCAAGGGGTCATCCTATTTCGGCCCTTATTCTATAGATAGTTGATCATCTACAATAGGATCTTTCCACTCTTTTGGCCAATATTGAATAATGGCATCAATTTCAGCAGCAAACAGTTGAAACTACGTCGCAAGCCATTGGTGTTACGGGTCCTGTCGAGGTTGCAAAAATATGTGATGGGACCTGACCGAAATATAATGACATTTTGAAACCATTTTATAGTTTCCTCTTTTATTCACGACTTTTTTTGAACAAAATTCCATATTGCCTTAGATTGTAGATATAATTCCACAATATTATCTCACCGTCACTCAAGTTTTTCTCTGCCGAAACAAAGATTTTGGTATCGAGCACCTCGACATTGGACTGAGACATCTACCCCTTAGTATTTTGGTGGTTCCTCCCATGTGACAAAAGAAATTAAAAGTACTAACCAATAATAATGAAATGGGATACCTTTTACTTGTACTTCTTCTGCATCTACTAAAAGTTCTTTCAGCAGATAGGCAGACTAGTTGAGCTGGACACCCATTGCGAACTACTCTTTCGCAACAATTGTTCCAATGATACATTGGTTTGGTCTCATTTTTCTGAGTATCTTGATAGATAATACTTTAGCCCCAAACCAAACAATAGTATCATTGATGAAGGTGATAGAAAATCCTCTCTTGTCCCTTTCCATGTCATATTTCTCTTTCATCTTGCTTTTCAATGTTGTATCCTGGTCTTTCCCAATGAAGAATGGTGTTGGGTTGACTCCTGCTAGAGGGAGTTCTGTAATCGATGTTATCAACTCGAAGTCCATTGAAATAATTCGGTTGAGCCATAGAAAACTACCATGAAAACCTACAAGCAACTTCTTGACGTAGGCATTCACTTTTGTTGTGTCTCCAAAATGTGGCATGTGCATCAACAACAATAGTCCATATTTATCTAATACTCTTACTCATTCCATTGGAACAATGTGTATAGGGCCATCCTAACGTCCCATTTCCCAATCAACTAAGGGCATTCTTCGACAGTATGATGAAAAACTTTACAATATGAACAATTCATGGTAGGATTTGTGCAATCCCTGGAAACGTGTCCAAGTGGTCCATAATTGTAACATATAACTTGGCCTCTTATGTGACCAAATCCTCATCCTCGTCCTCGACCTCAAAAAATTCCACCACACCTGGGTTGAGGGTGTCGTGTTTGTGTATATTGAGACTGAGGATACTGGTTCGGAGGAAATTGATCTTGAGTTTGCTCAACCTACATCTTTTCATCATTATTCATTAGGTGCGTGTCGACTATTTTCTCTTACAACAGCTGATATGATCTACAATCTTTCTCGTTGTGGCCCACTAACCGGTAGAATTAATAGTATAGACTGGCTAGCCCACTTACGATTTTCTATAAGTATAAGCATTCTTTTGACGATGTCCTCTAGTCTGGAAGATTCTACACAAAGGAATCCCTTGTGCATTCATCGGGTTCGATTCTCTTTATGCGACATAATTCATAAACATTGGACAATTGTCTTTATGATGTCCTTTGGCTTTTCATATGGCACACCATAGTTCTTCTTGTACTTCATTTCCTTTCTTGATGTTTTTAAGTTGGAATGTAAGGTTGGAAAGTTGAGACTGGATTTGCATCATTCCTGCACCATTTTCTTTGACCGGTGAGGCTTCCAACTTCATGACAATCTCAAGACCCTTGATCTGCAAAACGATATTTTTTTGCATCAAAGGAATGCCAATGTGCGGTAACATTGTCACAATAAACCATTATTTTTGCTGGATGTCTGACATTTGAAAAATTACTTTATCCATCAAAGTCTTGAATCTGTGGTCAAATTCCCAAACAAACTCCATAGGTATTTGCTTAATTTCATTGATTTCTATAATACACCATGAATTAGATTTGGTATTCCTGAAATCATCTATTAATCCTGCCCGGATTAGATCTAATGTATTTTGTGGGATTCCTTAGTGGGACCATACACAATTTCATGTACCAATCCAACGCACGACCTCTAAGGGATGTGATCATCTGATCTTTCTTAGTGGCCTCATCCTAGACCTGTTGGACAGTCCATACGACTTCACATAGAAACCAATGTTGCTCAGGGTATTCTAACCCATTTCCATTAAACATTGGTAACATTATAACTTTCTCAACCATTTTTTTTTCTCTTGGTACTGTGAATTAAAAATTCCACTAGTGGGAGTTCCCTGACTGCTATTGCCACTATTACTGTTAGTTGGATTAGAAAAATCATTGGTTGACATGTTTCTCAATCTTACCTCGGGTGATGCATTTCTTGATGTTACTTTGGGTGATGTACATGGGGTTGCGGGTATGTTTTAATATCTATCTAGGTCTAATGCTTCTTCTTCTTCATATTCTTCAAATATGAGTTGGTACTCCTCTTCTTTGTCGCAAGATCCTTCGTTAAGGTGCGACACCAACTCGTAGTCTTCACCTTCGGCCGCATTGCAATTTCCTCTTCTTGTCGCAATCCTTATTCTCTTTCCCAGAAAAAATATTTTTTGAATCCTTAGGCATCCACCTTCTAGTTTAGTGTAATGTCCCTTTTTTAAATTTTTACCAAAATGCCCAATTTTCCATCTTTTCACAATTTTGGCTCTTGACTAGCTTTAGTGTCTTGGTCTCCAAATCAGCCCAATTGCTCCCATATATTCAGAGAAGGTGTATAAATGATATAATAACTTAATTATTATGTTCAGGGATGTATTATTTCCCTCCAATCACTTCTGCAATTATGTACTAAATTCTGAACAAGATAGATGATTTTACCGGTAATTTTGGGCTCAAATCCCCCCCGGTGTAAGTGGTAGAAATGGATTCCCAAATGTGCAAAAACCCTCTCAAATTCTTAAATTGAATAATTGGATGTCTAGAAGACATTATTAGGGACTCATATGCATAACCAATCGACCTCCCATGGCTGTTATCACTTCTTTCAATCAGGTGTAAAAAACTAGTTTTGGACCCTTGGGGAAATGAGGTGTAGTTTGCTCCAATTGCTATGAAATTCGACCCAATGGCAACAAATTCATAGTTACTGAACATGAAACCCATAATATACTTTAATTATATTTCATTCATTCATAAATCATCAATAGTTTATACATCCATTCGAATCCATCAAGATTACAAGTGTTTAGAACAAGGTAGTGGGGGAATGGCATTGTTTCTTCATTATTGAGCAATAATACGTGATATTTCTTGGCCTTTATACCTGAGAGATTTATGAACTTAAATATAAGAGAATTTACATCAGAATAAAAAATACAGGAGCAATAGAAGCTCCCTCAAAAATATGAATATCTCACCAAGTGCGCCTCACTCCATAGAGCTCAAATATGGTGAGAAAACTTGAGATGAAAGGAAGAACAAGCTGAAATTTATATGTCCACAAGATTATATAGATTTCACCTATAACTGATGACTCCATTTAATCTCCTTGAAATACCTGAGTGGCCTCTCCAAACACAAACTAGGATGGGAATCTTTCACCCTCGAAATTGGCTAAGGTATGAACTAGTCATCCACTAGCTCTCTCTCTTCACAATAACAATTTTAAAAAATGATCAAAAGGGACTTATAATGGATGATACCTAAATTTTATAAACATTATTGGTATTCTAAGGTTCCAAATCCATCCATGAACCAAATCCAAGTCGAATTGGTGCCGCTGCTCATGCTATGCCACGTGGCCTCTCTCTTCACCTTCCCTCTTCTCCCAAATTCGAGTAGGAGCCTCTTATCCTTCTCCAAATCCCATGAGCATCCTCTAAGATGCTCTATTCAGGCCTGAAATTTCAGATATTTTATATGTGAGCCTTCAGATCCGACTTGTGTCATAACTGTCATAGAATCTCCATCATTGGTGTCATAGATGTCATAAATGTAAGGGGAATCTAGCCAAGTGTCCACGAAATTCCCATTTGGATCTTTCTCTCCCCATGTAAGTTACAATTCATCCCAAATTCAACCTATCGAGTATATGGACAAGTATATTAACCTTATAATCCATCCAGAAAGATTAGGCTTCCCATATATTCATGATTGCAAGAGGAGGATGCCATTTAACACAGGAATTCTAGCTTGAATGGGCCTCAGAGTCTCCATGTGTCTCCATTCTCCATAGCCATTTCATTTTTCACTTGCACTCATTTAATTAAATCCATTAAATAAATATGTATTCCTTATAATGTCTAAACACCATTTATTAGCTCCCTTATTAACTTCCCAATGTTTCCACCTGACCTAGGGAACTAGTCGGATTGATGGAATTTTCCCGCTATGCAATTATTTGAATGGGGAAATTATAGTCCTCCCCACCCAATACTGCTTGTCCCTCAAGCAATTTCAGATTTGGATTTTTCAAAATATTCTCCTCTTCCCATGTGGAATCTTCACTTGGTAGATTCTTCCATTGCACCAAGTATTCTTTGATTGTTCTCCTCCTCAATCTTCCCTCCCTTGTCTTCAAAACCTTTTCCGGAATAAGTGTGAGATTTCCTTCATCATCCAAAGGAGGGAGTGTATCTGAAATGACAATTTTTTGAGCAATAACTTTCTTGAGACAAGAAACATGAAATACATTATGAATTTTACTCCCTTCCGGAAGTTCCAACTCATATGCTACTTCTCCAATCTTCCGGATTACCTTGTAGGGCCCATAGTATCTTGGCTTTAGATTTTCTGCTCCATTCCTTTTGAGAGATGTTTTTTTGTATGGATGCAACCTAAAATACACTAAATAATCAACCTAAAAGTTTATTTCCTCTCTATGTTTATCTGCATATTGTTTTTATTGATTTTGGGCAACCTGCAAATTGTCTTTTAAAAGCTTTACAATTTCTTGGCTTTCTTCCACCCAATATTTAGATTTTGGAGCTCTACTATCACCAAATATCATATCGTAAAATGTAAGTGAATCATAACCATATAATTCTCTGAAAGGAGACATCCCTATTGACATGTGAGAGGTGGTGTTGTAGAAAAACTCACCCAAGTGTAGCCATTTTGTCCAAGCTTTTTGTTGTTCTCCCACATAGTTTCGGAGGTACGCTTCCAACCATTTATTCACCCTCTCTATTTCTCCATAATTTTGGGGATTGTAGCTTGTACTTGGAGTCAACTGAGTGCCCACCAATCTGAAAATTTCTTGCCAAAAAGCACTCATGAATCTACCATCTCTATCACTCACAATGCTCTTGGGGAGCCCATGCAATCTGAAGATTTCTTTGAAAAAAAGGTCAGCCACTTGTGCAGCACTAAAATAGGATGTAACATCAAAGAAATGATCAAAATTATTCAATCTATACACTACCACATATATGCAATCCTTTCCCAAATATTTGGGCAAACCGGTGATGAAATCCATCGATATACTGTCCCATTTTTGCTCTGGAATGGGCAATGGTTGTAAAAAAACAGCAGGGTATGTGAGTTATGATTTGTTTTGCTGACAGACCTTAAATTCATTCACATACTTCTGAACATCTTCCTTCAGCTCCTTCCAATAGAACCTTTTCCTTAGTTTCCCATAGGTTTTGAAGATCCCCAGATAGCCTGCTAGTGGGGAATCATGTGCATCCTGCAAAACTTTGTACTTAAGCTCCGAATCTTGAACCAAATAAATTCTTGCCTTATATTATATCACCCCATTCAAAATTCTATATTTATCATCTCCCATGAGTCCATCTAATACATCACAAACAAACTTATCTTTGGCATATTCAACTAGTAGCATGTCTTTCCAATTTTTAGCAATGTCCATGAAAGAAAAAGAAGGTCTTGGAGATAATGCATCTGCTACAATGTTATTCTTTCCTTTCACATATTCAATATCAAAATCATAATCTTGGATCTTTCTTACCCACTTTTTTTCTCCTTTCATTTAGATCCTTTTGGGTAAGGAAGTGTCTTAGACTATTGTGGTCAGTTTTCACCACAAACTTGTTGCCTACCAAGTATTGTCGGAATTTGGCGAAGGCATGCATGATGGCCAACATCTATTTTTCATATATGGAGTAAATATTTTCATGAGGCTGAAAATTTCTGCTCTCAAAGGCTATAGGGTGTTGGCCTTGCATTAGGACAGCCCCTACTCCTCCACCTAAGGCATCACATTCAACAACAAAAGGCTTAGAAAAATCAGGTAATGCAAGTATGGGACAACTACTCATTACCTATTTCATTTTTTGGAAGGCATTTTTAGCCTCTTCATTCCACTTGAAAGAATCCTTCTTAGTCAAATCAGTGAGTGGAGAAGTCAACTTGGAGAACCCTTTCACAAACTTCCTATAGTATGTACATATTCCAATGAAGCATCTTAATTCTATGATGTTTTTTGGTGATGACCATTCTAAGGTAGCCCTAATATTTTCCATGTTCACTTTCACTCCATATTTCCCAATAATGTGCCCAAGATATAATAGTTCTTTCATCCCAAATTCGCATTTAGAAATCTTAGCATACAAAGACTATTCTTGCAAAGTTTTCAACACAATCTCTAGGCGTTGCAAGTGCTCTTCCCAAGTTTTACTGTAAATGAGAATATCATCAAAGAAGACTAAAACAAACCTTCTAAGCTTCTTGCAAAATATTCTATTCATACATGCTTTAAATTTATCTGGAGCATTAGTCAACCCAAATGGCATAACAAGAAACTCAAAGTGACCATAATGACATCGAAAAGCAGTCTTTTGCACATATTCCTCCTTCATCCGAATTTGGTGATAACTAGATCTAAGGTCAATTTTGGAAAAGTAATTAGATCCAAATAGATCATCCATGAGCTCATCAATCCTAGGAATATGATATCTATTCTGTATGGTATTCTTGTTCAAATCTCTAAAGTTTATACACATCCTTAAAGTTCCATCTTTTTTCTTTACCAACACTACTGAAGAAGCATAAGGGATAGAGCTTGGTCTAATGAGTCCCAACTCTAAGAGTTCTTGAATGGCATTCTCAATCTAATCTCTAAATTTCTTGGGATGTCTATAAGGTGGTATCTGAATGGGTGAAGTACCGTCCTCCAAAATAATGTTATGCTCAACCCCCCTATCAAGTGGTCTACCATGTGGAAGATCTCTGAAAACTTTTTCATATTTGGGAAAAAATGTCTCTATCTCCTTTGGGTGTTTAACAAATATATTTTTGGCTTGGGAGAGGTGATATAACATTCACCAGCCCATTCTATATCACCATGCCTCAATATAGATCTCATACTATTGCAATTTACTACATGTTTTGGGTAAGTGTGTTGCCCTCTCACGACCCTTAGTACATCTGTTGAATCTTGAAATTTCATTTCAGGAATTTGATAATTTACTGAATGCTCTCCTATAGAATAAATCCATTGCACTCCCAAGAATACATTATTATTATCAACATCAACCAAATAAAAACTATCAACAAAACTATAGTTACCTATGGTGACTTGCAGCTTTGGAACCCATGTGTTGCATTGCATTGTGTTGTGACCTGGAATGACAACTGTGAAGCCATCAAATGGTTCACTTGGTATATTTATTTTCTACACCATCTCTGCATCAATGAAATTATGAGTAGCTCCTCCATCTACCAAAACTAAATCTCTTTGTCCCAATACCACACCCTTGCATCGAATAGTGTGATAGCGAGGCACTTTTGAACGTACTGCCATTCTTGCTTTGTCTGATGAAGGATGATTTTCTTCTTGTTTTTATTCTTCAACTTCTTTCTCATATGCCTCCTCTTGATCTGAAATGTTCCCTTCTTCATCCATACCCCCTTCATATTCGTCATTATCATAAAATAATTCTATGTATTGATATTTTCCTTTAGCACATTTATGCCCCGGTGTCCATGGTTGGAAGCATGTGAAGAACATTTTTTTCCTTCAAAGTTCATCCCTGTTTGGTCCTTGTTTATTATTATTTTTAGATGTATCTCTTTGCCAAAACTTATTATTAGGTGCATCCTTTTTCCAAGGCTTTCTTTCAAATCTAAAGTTAGGCTTGGGAGGAAATCTTGTTCTAGGAAGCACATTTTGAAGATCTCTAGTCAAGCTCATTGCATCATATAAGTTAGTAGGCTTGTGGGATTTGACCAAAACTTTTAAGGGATCTTCCAAACCTTTAGTGAACAGCAATACTAAACTTCCCATAGATACATTAGCAACCTTAATTGATAATCTTTGGAATTCCAACATATACTCAATAGGAGTCCCTACCTGCTTCAATTGTGCTAGTTCTTTGAAAGACAATTCTGGATATTTTTGCTCAAACCTTTCTAATACCATGTCAAAAAATTCCCCATATGTTTTAACCTGATCATGACCCAAGGTTTTTAGGCCATGGAACCACCATTCATTGGCATCTCCATCCATGTGAAAAATAGCCATTTTTAAAGCATCTTCTTCCACCATTGGATTCAGCTGAAAATACACATCCAATTTTTGCACCCAAGTGTTGGCAGAACTTTGAGATGAACCATCAAAAGTAGGAAGTGCCACTTTACCTATGGCACAATTCAATTCTTTGTTTTGTTGTAGAGACTTATTGTCCTCCTTTTTGAGTTTGTTTTCCATGGTGAAGTACTGCTCAAATGTTATACTTCTCCTACATTCTTCATCCAATTTAGCCCATTCTTTTGTTATTGTATCAATTTCAAATTGAATGCTAGTCTCTTCTTTGGAAATAAGAAATTTAGGTGCAGTAGGCCTTGCTGTGCTCTAAAATTCATGGGGTCTATTATGAGGTCATGTTCATGAGAAAATGTGCTCACCCATTGTCTTCTTTTCTGCTGATTGTGAACTACCACTATCTCCTATTATCCCTTTGCTTCCCATTTGACTGGCCATCAATTTGAATCCTTTTTCTATCTGTTGGGTCATGTCTACCATATGTTGGGTCATGTCCTTGTATATTTCTTCAAATAGGGGTTTTATAAGTTTGAGATACTCCATTTTATCCTTAGTGTATTCTTGTCCCTCGTGAGCCACATCTTTAGTCAAAGGTACCTTTTTTTCTTCTAGTTCTTCTTCTACAAGCCAAGCACCTTCAAATTCAGATTCTAAGGGTGGTGGTTTATTGATTTGAATCCTTGTTAACACCATCAGGTGCCAATACCATGCTATGATACCACTTGTAATTTCTCTTTTAAATTTTTTTACCAAAATGCCCAATTTTCCAATGTTTTCACAATTTTGGCTCTTGACTAGTTTTAGTGTCTTGGTCGACAAATCAGCCAAATTGCTCCCAAATATTCAGAAAAAGTGTATGAACAATAAAATAACTTAATTATTATGTTCAGAGATGTATTATTTTCCTCCAATCACTTCTACAAGTCTGTACTAAATTCTGAACAAGATAGATGATTTTACCAACAATTTTGGGCTCAAATCCCCCCTGGGGTAAGTGGTAGAAATGGCTTCCCAAATGTGCAGAAACCCACTTGAATTATTAAATTGAAGCAGGGGATGTGTATAATACATTATCAAAGACTCATATTCATAAAAAATCAACCTCCCATGGCTTTTATCACTTCTTTCAATCAGATATAAAAAACTAGTTTTGGACCCTTGGGGAAATGAGGTGTAGTTTGCTCCAATTGCTATGAAATTCAACCCAATGGCCACAAATTATTAGTTACAAAAAATAAAACCCATAATATACTTTAATTACAATCCATTCATTCATAAATCATAAATATTTTATACATCCATTCGAATCCATCAAGATTACAAGAGTTTACAACAAGGTAGTGGGGAAAAGGCACTATTTCTTCATTATTGAGCAATAATACATGATATTTATTGGAATTTCCACCTAAGAGATTTATGAACTTAAATATCAGATAATTTATATCAGAATACAAAATAATGGATCAATAGAAGCTCCCTCAAAGAGATGAATAGCTCACCAAGTGCACCTCACTCCATAGAGCTGAAATATGGTGAGAAAGCTTGAGATGAAAGGAAGAACAAGCAGAACTTGATATTTACAAGAGATTTTGTAGATTCCACCTGTAACTTATGACTCCATTTAATCTCCTTGAAATACCTGAGTGGCCTCTCCAAACGCCAACTCGGATGGGAATCTTTCACCCTCGAAATTGGCTAAGGCATGAACTAGTCATCCACCAGCTCTCTCTCTTCACAATAACAATTTTCACAAATGATAAAAAGGGCCTTCTCATGGATGATCCATGAATTTTAGAAAAATTATTGGTATTCTAAGGTTCCAAATCCATCCATAAACCAAATCCAAGTTGAATTGGTGTGGTTGCTCATGCTATGCCATGTGGCCTCTCTCTTCACCTTCCCTCTTCTCCCAAATTCGAGTAGGAGCCTCTTGGCCTTCTCCAACTCCCATGAGCACCCTATAATATGCTATATTCAGGCCTTACATGTTATATATGTTATATTTCAGCCTTTATATCTGACTTGTGTCATAACTATCATAGAATCTCCATCATTGGTGTCATAGATGTCATAAATGTAAGGGGAATCTAGCCAAGTGTCCATGAAACTCCCATTTGGCTCTTCCTCTCCCCATGTAAGTTACAATTCATCCCAAATTCGACCTATGAAGTATATGGACAAGTATATTAACCTTATAATCCATCCAAAAACATTAGTCTTCCCATAGATTCGAGATTGCAAGAGGAGGATGCAATTTAACATAGGAATTCTAGCTTGAGTGGGCCCCATAGTCTCCATGTGTCTCCATTTTCCATAGCCATTTCATTTTTCACTTGCATTAATTTAATTAACTCCATTAAATAAATATTTATTCCTTCTAATGTCTAGACACCATTTATTAGCTCCCTTATTAACTTCCCAATGTTTCCACCCAACCTAGGAAACTAGTAGGATTGATGGAATTTTCCTGCTATCACTATTACCAGAAAACATCTCACTTTATCTCCACCCATTATACTCACAATATTTATGTTAACATATCCCAGTTCTCCACGCACATATTTTTACTTGCTGGACTCCATTCTCAGGATCCCTTTTTCACACACCAGCATCTTAATCCACAGTTTCAAAGATTTCAGATCACAACTTTTAGGACCTTGGAAAAATTGTCTTTATGTCTCACTGTATGAATTTATCATGTTGACTGCAATTTCTGTGATATATCCACCCATAATACTTTCGATTCAAAAATTTCCAGCCCTAAATATAGGATTGCTCACCTTTTTCAACCATTGGATCAAATCAACACTCCACTCTGTTGGTTATCCTACTTGTATTTTTTTCTTTTGGGTTGCTAGCTTCAATAACCAATCATGCAATACGATGGGAAATTAACTAAAGAAAATTTCATGAATGTTTGTGTAAAGGTATCACTCCAACCATTCAGTCGAACTTAGTTGTGATCCTTCACTTTCTTCCCTTGCAAACTCTAGTGCCTTATAATCAAACTAATATTGAATTTACGGCTTCATCGGGTACCAAAACATATCCTCGTTGGAATCGATTCACGATCCCAAAAAATGAACCATTTGTTGGCATTAATTCCGTTCGACCCAGGTTTGGACCCTTTGTTCGTCAATAAGACCCAAGATATTGACCTTACAAAGGAGAACTATGTCAGCAACACTGGCGACGCATATGAAGTCTCACTCGAGATATCTTATGGGGACTTCTAGAACCAAGATTCTGTAGTTATGTCAACGATTTCACTCTAATGTCTATCAAATCACTCAATCGAAACTGAGAATTATACTTCTATTCTCATACCTTCATTCAAGATAACCATTTACCATTCCATCGACATATATGACAATATAGTCACCAAGCATTTAACATATGTTAACTCAGTATAGGTGCAACACATATATGAGTTCATTCACCATTAAATCTGTGTGACACATTCAAATAGGCTTATTTATATTAAGCATGCATTCGACACAGCATAAACATTAAAACACACTGAGAAAATATATAATGTGGAAACCCATTGAGGAAAAACCACAAAGGTGCTCTTCATCTGGCATGAGAATTGGTTTGGCACCTTTGGTCTGCGCACTCAGCTTGCAAACTTCTTCTTTTTATCTTATTTATAATCCATACATTCATACATTGTCTCATGGTCTCTAGTTTTGATCTCTCTCTCTCTGAATGGTCGCTTTGCACACAACATGGATCGATGCTCTAACTAAGAAACTCTCTCTGTGATTGATCTTCAACCCACTCTAACAACCAACCCACAAACAACATGGGTCAGTGAGTTTATAAGATTTTATACTTTTACAATTCTTGACACGCTAATATGATGCATGTCATAATACTTTTGGATATTGCAAGACTTGAGATATTGGAGTTAACAACAAGCAATAGAGGTTGTGAGGTGTTGACCATAAAAACATTGTTATCCATTGGGTTTTACATTGATTGATATGGCCATTGGGTTTAGTAGTTCCCCCACCCCCCCTACACCCCCCTTGCATAAAGGTAATATAATACCACTTATCATGGTGCTACCAAAATGTCACCCTACAAGGTTGTTTTGGGTGGTT
>LPNX011132421.1:22529-32529 GCA_001517045.1 Pseudotsuga menziesii
ATCAACACATGTACGAAGGTTCTTTGTAATCCGAATAGGGGACCCAAGACTTGTTTTGATAAGCACAAATGCAATTTCCAACTTCTCATTGTGACTCCAAAGCATGTGTTCATTAACCTCCTATGCCACATCATGCAAAACAAGGCCCGTGTTGGGAACATACCCTTCATCCTTGATCTGCCTAGCCAGAGACTCCAATGTTTCATAAATTTCATCAGATTGAGGATGTTATTTGTCATCTGCAATGAATTGATGAACCCTGTTATTTATTTGGACCAAGGTGCACCCAAGTGCCATTTTTAAATCCTTATCTTTCATCATTGTCCTCACCTTTGCCACATCATCCCAATGGCCAGCTGCAACATACATTTTTTTACAACAGCACATATTGTCCAGCATTATCCGGATCTAAATTAAAAACGTGTTATGCTATACGCCCTCCTAGCTCAATGTTGCAGTGAATTCTGCATGTGCCAAGAAAGGAACCCCACGCACCAACATCAGGATTTAATGGAATGTTTTTTATGAAGTATTCTGCCTCATCAAGACGGCCTACACAACCAAGAAGATCAACCTTTCACATTCCAGTCAGGCGACGTGTCGAAATCTCCAACATCGACCACCTTCCATCCCCTGATCTTCACCAATTGACGGATTTCCTCTGTAGGCAACCCCCTTACAGCCACCACGATCCATTTCTCAGCCTTGACAATATTGTATTTGCTCTTGTTGCTTAAGAATTTGATGCCCTTAAACTGTTGTACGTCAGGATAGGGGATCGTTTCCTTCTCTTTTGCCCTCAACTCCAAACATAGCAATGTCGCTGTGTCGCCTCTATTGTGGAGAATTATAAGGCTCACGGCACTCAGAAATATGAAGATGATTATCACCAATTTGGGTAGAACACCATTTCCACAACACTCCCCACTCCCACTCCATGAACGGGATTTTGAGTCTAGATCCAATGAGGCATCGGAGGAGATGTAAGCTGCACTTCTGCTCTTCGAAGGCTTGGCGTTGGCTCATTCCTGAACCAGCATTGTCACCTTGTGGATTTCGCACATCAAACACTAACTATCGATATAAATTCTTCTCCACGAACGGGATTTGGCACACACCTTGTGTTTTTTCTGAGATTTCAATCATTTTTATTGCAGAAGAAGCATTGGATTCAATTGAATTGATAACAGTGGGGACGACTAGCGTTTAAAATATGAGATTTTTTTGTTGGATTTTGCTCAGTTGTCCCCTACGTAGACACAGTGATCGAATGGATGGATGCATGGGGAATAAATATTAGGCAGCTGAGACAGAACACGGAGGTAGTGCTCAACACTTAGCATGATATCATAATCTTGGACCATGGAATGAAAAATTTGCTAGCCTTCATCCCACAAGCCTGCATGATTACAAGTAGATAGAATGCATACGAAGGTGAAGTGATTTGGGATTAGACCTGTCTTTTGCATTTGTAAGAAAATCTCAAGTGTATCCTCACCAAACCCATGCATTTCATACCTAGCAATAATGGCACTCATGAGACCACATCTCTTTCATGGAATCTGTCAAACAACTTCTGTGCCAGGTCTGTACTACCATATTTTGCATAAATGTATATAAGTCCAATCCCTACAGAAACATTAGATTCAAACTCACTTTTAATAAGGAAACCATGGATCCACTTACCTAGTTGTAGAGATACCAAATATGCACAAGCAAAAACCAAAGACTTCACAGTGGCCAAGTCAGGTTTCATAAATGTAAGATGCACTTGATAAAAGAGCTTCAAGGCCTCATAGGAATTCCTACTTAGGGAATAACCTACAATCATTGCACTCCACAACACCACATCTATTCTCAACATTATGTCAAACACTTGACATGCAGTCTTTATCCTTCCACATTGGGCATACATATCTATGAAAGCAGTCCCCACAAAAACATCCAAATCAAATATTTGTTGAATGAGATGATCATGGATCCACTTGCCTGGTTGTAGAGATGCTAAATTAGCTCATGCAAGAAGCACACGGTTGTAGAGATGCTAAATTATCTCATGCAAGAAGCACACTCTTTATGGTAACAAGGTCCACCTTCATATCCTTTGATAGCATATGATTAAAGAGCTTCAAAGCTTCATTGGAAATCCCATTATGGGCATACCCAATTATCATAGCATTCCATGAAACAACAACTCGTTGAGGAATTTTATCAAACATTTGGAGTGCTTCCTCTAATCTTCCACACTTAGCATACATATCTATAATAGAATTCCTAACAAACACATCAAACTCAAATCCATTTATGATAAGATGGTCATGAATCTCCTTACCATATTGTAGGGTTGGCAAAGAGGTGCATGTCTTGAGCGCATAAGGGATTGCCAAATTGTATGGTTGTTTTCCAGCCTATTTCAGTTGGCAATACAAAGCAAGTGCTTCAAAGAAGCAACCATTCCTGACATACTCTCTGATAATCAAATTCCACAAGCAAAACTTTGGCCAGTGTATTTTTTCAACTTTGTCAATAACCACTCATTGTCCACTCCGGCCACCTGCAACACTCTCTCAATGAACATATTGCAAGTTTCATTGGAGAGTGTGGTGGCATCCACATGTTTATATCTGAAGCTCCTAGTAATTACAACTTTGTTTAGGACAGAATTCCTCTGCCATGATCTTGCAGGCCTCCAATCCCTTCAACAAAAGAGCATCGACTTCGTTACCATGGAGAAATTTTTAACCTTCTCATCTTGCCATAGATGGGTATAATGAGGCCAGATGCTTGATGCCTGATACCTACCGTAATCTGTGTGAGCTGTATGTCACAGAGATTATAGACGACATGCTCCTCATCAGGATTGGATTCCTCCCCCAAAAGCTCTCTTACTAGCTTGATCATCAATGGCAAAATGTAAAACAACCCAACACGGTTCTCTTCATAATGGCAGGCTCCCTTCCAACACCTTCTTGTCATGATAGGTTCTATTGAAAAGAACGATCCCCAACACCTTCCAATCACTATAGGTTCAATTGAATAGAACGAAGGGTTTAGGTCAAAGGGATCGCTCAGAAACTTGAACAACATGTAAACCAAAAAATTGGGTAAATAAACATGGCGGCATTTTATTTCATATAAAAACAATAGACACATGGTAGTAAATGGTTGGGTAGAGGGATGACCAAAGGTACAGTTTTTTTTCAAAACTGACCTGGGAGAAAAACGCCTATTGGTGTAAAAATAAAAAATAAAAAACAAGAACAAGAAGCAACACAAATAATAGCTTGGCTCTCTCTTCACATAAACCGTCATTCCACTTGACCCAACTCTACAATAAAAAAATTTCTTTAACATAATTCGTTTTGAAGAATGTGGCAGTTTCTTTAATCCTTGGGAAGTTCTCTTTTGAACTAGTCTTCTCAATCTTGCCAAACCATTAAAATTGCAGAGATGTAACAATCCCTTTCCCACCGCCAATTGAAAAGATCCATCTCCTCTTCGTAATTGCTAAATATCTCCCCTTCACAATCCACTCTTAACCATTCTTTAAAGCCTTTAATTAATCTTTTAATGCTCTTAATCATTGTTCCGCTGCTCCTTTAATATTTCATAAAAACATTCTAATTGTTATATTACCTTCATATATGGAATAATACATTCATCATATAAAGTAAGATATAATAATAATAGTATTTCCTTTACACTTTATCCATGTGCACTTATTTAAATTACTTGATATTTTCTTTAATTTCTTTAATATGTGGAAAAATTCTATATGTGTGTGTATATATTCATGTTTATAATATATCTATAGTGTTATTCATAAAGAAAATTTTAATATCTTATGTGAGCATTTTCTCTCCAAATATGTTTAGACACAATATTTTTCTCTTTTTGTTGTTGCTTTTTATATATTTATTAGGTGACTCCCCACTTTTGTATAAAATTAACTATTAAGATAGCATTTAAGTATGGATATCTCTTTCACTTAATACTCAAAGGTGATTGTAGTAAAAAGAAAAGGAAACCTTGGCTTCTTTCATTTCATTGGGAGCTTTAGAGTTAATTTCTCAATGTCCCGTGCCCAAATTAAGATCGATATTCTTAGCTTTCTAGCCATGTTCAACTCCCCTTAATGGATTAGTGTTGTAGTTGAGTCAAGCCCTTTAGTCTCCTAAGTTTACCAATGTTAATGACAACTTAAGAAAAATAAATAAAATTACTTACAGTGTTTTACCGACCTTGAGCTTCTCACCCGATAGTTGCACATTTACATTTTCCTCTATATTCTCCATTGTAAAAGAATCTAAATAACATAGGGGATGTTTCAAAAAGTTTGATAAAAATATAGGAAATAAATTTTATAATTAAATTATAAAAATTAATAATAACCATTATCTTCAAATAAATTTTGCTTTCAATTGAAAAATATTATATATATTAAATTTTAAAATCTATTTGTATAAATAAATTTTGCTCTCAATTAGAAAATATTATGTACATGATTTTTTATTTTCATTATTATTATTTTTCACCTTTTTTAATTAACTATACTTTTTTAAAATAAAAAATTAAGTAAATAAATAATTAAAAAAATGTTTAATATTTCCAAACCGTGAATTAACTTTATATGTTGTTTTAGTCAAATAATTTAATTTAATTATATTTATTGAATTTTAAAATTTATTTATTTAACTAAACTTTTCTCTCAATTAAAAAAAATTAGAAAACATTATGTAAAATATTATTTTTTTCATTATTATTATTATTATTAAACTTTTTTCTCTATTTTTAAATAAAAAATTAAATAAATAATAAAAATAGGTTTAATATTTCCAAAACCTAATTAACTTTATATGTTGTTTTCGTCAAATAATTTAATCTAATTTAAAATTTATAATCAAACCCTTAAATAATTATAATTTAAAAAAAATCATATTAATATTTAAAAACCTTGTCCATGTCAATTTTATGATTATAAAATCTTAATCTTTATTTTTTTTTATAGTTATAAAATCTTAATCTTTAATTTAGTCTTGATCACTTGTATACTCCAAACATGTTGGTGATTACTTCATTAACATAGGAGTGTATGTTGATGACATGTTGTTGATTGGAAATAACAAAGATGTTATAAAGGAGGTGAAGTCTTACTTGTCCTCCAAATTTGATATGAAAGATCTAGGTGCTGCAAATTTCATTCTGGGAATGGGGATAAGAAGAGATTGTGCACATAAGATGATTAATTTAAATCAAAGAGAATATGTTGAGACCCTACTACAGATATTTTTACATGCATGAAAGTAAGTTGGTTAAGGTTCCTATTCATGTAGGTGTAAAGTTAGTTATAGATCATTGTTCCAAGACACATGAAGAAGAAGAAGACATTTCACTAGTTCCATATGCCAGTGCAGTTGGTAGTTTGATGTAGATATATGTCAAAACCAGAAAATGAGCATTGGACAACTGTAAAGAGGGTATTTAGATATTTGAGTGGCACCACATATTATGCAATCTGCTACCAAAGAAGAAGTGGACCAGACAAAGTAATAAATGTACATGGATTTGTTGATGCAGACTAGGCTGGGGATCTTGATAGCAAAAGATCAATAAGTGGGTATGTGTTTAACCTATTTGGAGGAGTTATCAATTGGATGAGCAAGAGACAAGTTGTAGTTGCACTCTCAACTATAGAAGATGAATACATGGAAGCCACTCATGCAAGCAAAGAAGTTGTATGGTTGAAAAGATTGTGTTCATGTATTGGGTTTGTACAGAAAGCTGTAAAGTTAGATTGCGATAAACAAAGTGCAATCTTCCCGGAAAAGAACCTTGCTTATCATGCTAAGACAAAGCATATTGATGTACAATATCACTTTATTAGACATATAGTTGAAGACAAGAAGTTATGGCTGACACCTTGAAAAATGTTGCAGATTCATTTATTAAGTAAGAGATGTCACCTTATTGTGAGCATACTAAACTTTTTCCCATTAGTATCCAATAAATGAGACAAAGAGATGCATATGTACTCCTTTAGACAAACCGCACAAAAGAATGATAAGTTTCTTATCTTTCACCACCAGCAATACTCAACCTGCTGCAGAGCATTTAATGAGATTGCAGCAGGATTGTCAACCTTTGGATCTTAAACAATTTTAATCCAAGGACTAGCATGCCTGCTGCAGTTGCATTGAATGCTCTGCAGCAGGCTGAGTATTACTGGACATCTTTCACTGTCTCGGTATTTTGTTTTTTTTTGCTTAGGAAATGAAGGTAAACCCTACTCTGTATTGAAAACTCTGCATTAATTTAATGTATCTGTCTCATTTGTTTGAATTCGATTATGCAATAATTCTCTGTTGTTTCTTCACGCGGCGGGAAAGAGAATGTCCCTTTACAGTTATATTTTCTTTTACCTCTGCGATTCTTATTTAAGTACAGCCTGTCATTAAAGAGGGCTCATTTCCTTATACCTATGAGAGCTTAAGCTGTAGATGGAGGATACATTACCTTGTTGACTAGTGAATGGATTTTATTTCATTAAATATTTTCCCTTGGAGTAAGGGCTGCGAGTTCATTTTTTCTTTTGAACTTAGATGCTATTATCCTTAAAAAAAAAAAGGAGAACCGACACCCTAAAATAGATATCTGGTTTTGTTTTTTTTTCGATTAACATCGCCTTGTTTGAAGAGATAAAGGCCAAGATTCGATGCCTAAGATATTCATTTATCTAACTCACCTTCCCTCTGTGTTTTCGGGGAAGGGAAATTTCATTTCCAGCTCTTGAAATGAATTGATGAATACAATAATGATGATAAAATATAATTATTGTATTTCATCGAGTAAAATTATCAGATTATATGTTCTCTTCATCAATAAGATTTACAAATTGTCTTTTATGTTTAGTTCTATGTTTAGTCGAACAAAAGGGTAATTTCTATATTTCTATTGAAAGAATCTTTGAAATTTGTTAATAGACCTTTTATATTACGATTGGGATGTTCTTGCTTTGTCTAAAATTATAGATTATTTTCTATTTCTGTTGTAACTTCAATAATGGTAGTTTTTTTAAAGCATAAAATTAGCCTTTGTGAATAATGTTTAACTTGTATATCAAATGGTTTATAAGTTATTACAGGTCGGATCAAGTGAATAAAAATATGGTATGTGAGATTTTATTTAACTTTATTCCTTATTCCTTGGTCTTAGATTCTTTCTCAAGTATTGAGTAAGGTTGGAATGTTGATAGATTACTTCTTTGAATGGTTATTTGGTGATAAGTACTTTAGAGGAGTTGATGCTACATGTCTCCTTATTTTTAGGATTATCGATATTGAACTCTTTTATTGACATATCATGTCATGTGACCATTGAGACTAATTATTTCATTTGTTTAAGATATAGTAAAAGTGAAAAACATTACCCGTTTTTTCAAAAGTACATCGAGGAAGTTGGGACATTACAATAGTGAATCAACTTCACTATTGAATATGATCACATTATGATGTTACAACATATTTTCTACTTGCATCTATTGTATGGTTAGTAACCAAACCGACCCTGCTTTTGTGCAACAGAATGTTTGTGTGACCCTCTTGGTGATCTCTAGTGAAAATATAGGTCAAGGCCTTGTGAAGCCAAGTAGGAAACAATCCCAGTAAATTTGCAAAGGAACTTATCCCTACAGTTGTAACACCCCGGTTTTGACCCCATGTTATTGAATTGCATATGATGTAAATATTGTAATTAATCATGGTGTGGAGCTAAAGGAAAAAGGCCCACCATCGATTTAGCGTTTAGTATTTTTAAGCAATTAAAATCGATGCTGATGGTTTATGTGCTAGCCAGGCACAATATGTTGAGACATCGTGTAAAATGCAAGGGCTGGTGCGAGCTAATGCTGGTCACTTATGATGTGTTCGTTGCAATGGACTTCTGAAAAAACAGAAATATGAACATCAAAAATCAATATTAGAGGTACCTGTACAACTTTTTGGAATATGGCATAAGAATATGAAACGTGGACAATCGAATTACCTTCCAGAATATATAACTTTTATTTATGGAAACTAAGTATAAATCCAAAAAAACGAGGTTTTTTTAAGGTTGGTATGTTATTTTTTTCCCAAAAAATAATGAATATGTTTGCGTTGGTCCACTCGTTTGGTATGCAAATGGTGGAATTTTGTAAAAAAAAATTATATAGAGTTGTAGATAACAGGTGTGTCTAGTGCAGCGTTATTTTTTCATATTTATTTATGTTATATTTTATTTATTTTTAATTAAGGAAGTCAACGACGCCCTAAAATGACAAGGTCGAGTGTTGGTCCATGACATCTTGGTCTTAACATAGTCAATGAACGATATTTTTTTTTTGGATGTAGGTATTTGTGTCTTCTTGTGCGGATTCTTTTCTATTTTCTAAATAGGCGAGCCAATCAAAAGTTATAGCTGAAGCAAACAACCGACCTTTTGTGTTAGATTGACGTTAGTCCATTTAAAATTAAATAAAAAATAGAAAAAAATAATAGATTTAAATAAAAATTACATATTTAGAATCTACAGACAAAGTGACACAAGTGTGTGAATTTTCATTAGCAGTGAACAAGCATGGCATATGAAAAATCATGCACGAAATAGGAGAAGTGGTACAAAACATGTTTTATGTCATAAGACAATCCAAACCACTTAGTTTGGCAACCCGAACCTAAAACCAAAGTAGCCAAGTCATCCACCACGTAGGTTGAAAAAAAGGTGCCCGCCAAAATTATAAATTTAAATCACGCATGCGCATAGTTTAAAACATAACGCGCACGCACTAGAAGTGTGCTCGCGCTTCTAAGTGTGTGCGCGTTAAACACGTGTGTGCGCATCTGTTAAGTTAAAACTTTGTTTTGAACACGCGTGTGCGCATCTGTTAAGTTAAAAATTTGTATTGAACACGCATGTGCGCATTTGTTAAGTTAAAACTTTGTTTTGATTTTATTTTCAAGCATTTCCAATGGAATGATGATTAGGAGGAGGAGGATGATGACAATGATGAGGAGGATGATGATGATGGCGATGACGATGATGATGGCGATGACGATGATGATGAACAATGATGGTGATGATGATGATCATCATCATCATCATCACGATGACTATGACTATGCTGACGATGATTATGATGATGATGATGATGATGATTACGATGATGAGGATGATAATGTTGATGATGATGATGACCATGCCGATGATGATGAACAATAATGATGACAATGATGATGACTATGATGACGACGATGACGATGACGATGGTGATGACGAGGATGAGGATGATGACAATGATGATGAGGATGAGGATGAGGATGACGCCGATGGTGACGATGATGATGACGACGATGGTGATGATGATGATGATGACGACGATGAGGAACAATGATGATGACGACGACGATGACGATGATGATGATAGGTTTAGTTGAAACTTTGCTTTGAGTTTATTTTCAAGCATTTTCAATGGAATGATGATGATGACCATGACGATGATGATGAACAATGATGAGGAGGAGGAGGAGGAGGATGGCAATGATGATGATGATGATGACGATGAGGATGATGATGATGACGATGACGATGATGATGAACAATGATGGTGATGATGATGATAAGGATGATGTCAATGATGATGATGAGGATGATGACTATGATGATGATGAAGAGGATGATGATGATGATGATGACGATGACAATGATGATGAACAATGATGGTGATGATGATGATGACAACGATGATGACGACGGTGATGAGGAACAATGATGATGATGATGATAGGTTTAGTTGAAACTTTGCTTTGATTTTATTTTCAAGCATTTGCAATGGAATGTTGATGATGAACAATGATGATGAGGAGGAGGAGGAGGATGTCAGTGATGATGATGGGGATGATGACTATGATGAGGATGATGAGGATGATGATGATGGCGATGACAATGATGATGAACAATGATGGTG
>LPNX011132421.1:37529-52468 GCA_001517045.1 Pseudotsuga menziesii
GCATTTTTTTTATGTTTATGTTTCATGGGGCTAGATTACCTGTTTGAAAGCAGCAGTGTGTTGGTTGCATCCTCTCCATCATCGAGATGAGGTGTGGGGATGTGCCAATGTGGTATTAGAGCTCAAGGTTGCATATTTGGGCCTCAATGGGCCATGAGGAACCAACCTCTGAGTCTAGGAGGAAGGAGCTAACAACAAAAAAATTATGATTTTTTCTAAGTGTTGGAGAAAATTCTCCTTTGTCAGTTGAGATGACAGAAGCATCTGCAATAGTGTCGGATGTGAACACTAAAGAAGAGCAAAAGAATCGGTTGGGTTGGATGAAGGCAAGTCGATTTGGCGGCTGGATTGGAAAGAGGGAGCCGACAGGGAATGCAGCAGAAGCGTTTCAGGTTAATCGAAAGAAGTGGAATGTTTCGCCGACGAGCGGAAGAAGAAAAAAGACTTTCAAATTTTTTTTCTAAGTATGGAAAATCAAGGAATTTCGCTGATGCATCGATTACGTTTCACCGATGCACATCGAAAAAATATGGAAGTTTCAGCCGCAGTGCAGCGGATGAAAGATGAATATTTTCCGCAACAGTGGAGAGTTTGGCAGTTTTTCCCAATGCAACGACATCTTGGGAAAGTTTGCTCATCGGCAAAAAGATGAAGATCGAGCCGACACATGGTGAAGGAAGCATGAAGATCGAGCCGACACATGCTGGAGGAAAGACGAAGTTTGAGCCAACGAGCGACGACGCAAAGATGAATTTGGAGCCAACGAGCGGCGGCGGAAAGTCAGAAATTTTTATAATGCGTGGCGGTGGATGGAAGAAAAAAAAAATTTCGACGTAGTGGATGGAAACTCTGGAAGTTTTTCGACGCGCGATAGAAGCATTCAATCATGGGAAAAGTCAAAAGTTTGCCGACACATCAGAGCAAGGTTGAAAATTTTTCTGATCGGATGAAAAAGGTGAAGTTGTTGACATGTATCGAGTAAAATTGGGAAATTTCGTCAACACGTCGAAAGGAAATATGATTGGAGGAGACTGAAAAATGTGTCGAAACAAGGAAATTCAACATGTTTTCAGTGGGCTCGGAAACGTCCAGAAAGATGAAGAATGACAATGGATTTGTGTGCCATATTGTGCGAAATCCAATGATTTACAAAAAATAAACGAGGATGCTACCCTCGACCCACCCTGGAGTGGCAGAAGCCACAAGGGGGCAAGCCCCCTTAACCCCTGTCGTCCCCCTGAGACAGTTGGATTGGGGATGATAAGAAGATAAGGGAGAAAAGAAATGTATGAGGACAAAGCAGAACATCATTCTGTTATAAATGAAGGGACACTATATGAAGATGGTATTAAATCACCTTTAGATGGTGTATCTATGCAGTTTGTGAAGCATAAGATGGATGTTTTGAGCAAGGACAGAATTGGACCATTAACAGGGGAATATGTTCACTGTTGTGAAGCTTGACTCAAGGAAGAAAGGTTTCAAACCTTTTCATCTCCTAAATCAACAAAGGCAGATCATCAATAAAATATGGTGGAAGTTGAGGGTGAGATTGCTGAGAAGATTGTTATGTTTTGATTAACCCGCTATACCACCACTGGAATTGTGAGATGTGCACTTTGAATAATTCAAAGCATAGAAGGCCATGATTAGTTCAACTAGCCCTTGAAACCAGAAGAAGGTCAGTGGGGTGGTAATTAAATGTCCATTGGTAATGGAGGGTTAGTCACCTATGCAGATTTGAATGTTCTACCACCTAGATCCTATGATGTCCTCATTGGGATGGATTGGTTGGAAGCACATAGAGAAAGGCTTGATTGTTGCAACAAGACTTTTGAGTGCTTGGATGATAAAGGAAACCTAAGGGTTGTGAAAGGATTTCCAAAAGTAAACTCTGGAAGGAAGATTTCAGCAATGCAACTGAAGAAGTTCTATGGGAAGGGTTACAGAGTGAATGTAGCTCATGTTTTGGAGGTAGCATAGAATGATACTCCTAGGTTGGGAGGATTTCACGTGTTGCAGGAATTTAGGGATGTTTTTTTAGATAAAGTTCCGGGGCTTCCTCCAAAGAGGGACATTGATCTCACAATCGAACTTGTGCCAAGTGAAGCACCAGTGTCCATGACACCCTAAAGGGTGAGTACACCAGACTTGATAGAGTTGATGATGCAGTTGCAAGAGTTGTGGGAAAAGAAGTATGTCAGGTCGAGTGTGTCCCCATGGGGAGCACCGATTTGGTTTGAGAAAGAGAAAGATGATACTCTATGATTGTGTATTGGTTGAGACTGTTGAACAAGGTCACTGTGAAGAACGAGTATCATTTTTCTAGGATCGATGACCTCTATAATCAAGTGAGGGGATCAAAGGTATTTTTCCAAGCTTGACTTGGGGTCTCGTGACCATCAGGTAAGAGTTAAGGATGGAAATGTTCATAAGACAACCTTTAGAACAAGGTATGGATATTATGATGTTGTAATGGTATCATTTGGTTTCACAAATGCACCATCTACATTCATGTGACTCATGAATAATGTTTTCAGTAAGTATCTGGATAGTTTTGTTCTTGTTTTCCTTGATGGCATTCTTATTTATTCTAAGAATGAGGAAGAACACGTGGAAAATTTGAGGCTGGCTTTGAAAATGCTCAGGAAGAATAAGTTGTATGCAGGTTTGAGCAAATGTGACTTCTATAAAGATAGAATTCATCATTTGGGTCACATTATCTCAGATAGAGGAATATCTGTAGACCCTGAAAAGATTGAGGCCATGATGATTTGGCCTACTCCAAGAAATTTAACAGATGTAAGATCTTTTGTGGGACTTTCAGGGCATTGTAGGAAGTTCGTTGAAGGATATTCCATAGGTAAAGTGGAGTCTATGTATAGGCTGAGGAATCCTGCATGTGAAATTTTAGTTCGATGAGGAAATGGCTCTTGTTTGTATGGGCATACACACGAGGACTTCCTGAAGACTCAGGTATAATGACCTGAGCATAGCAGTATGGTTGTGCCCAATGAAACCCAGGGCAGGAAGTTACCATGTGCCATGAGAAGGACCTCATGACTAAGAACAGGTTTTGAAACTTCAGTTTGCAAGTTTTTATGTTGATGACGGGAGACTGTGATCTCCTGTGATGATTTTGAATCATGCTAACCATGGATATGATTATCTTGATTTGCTTAATGACTGAAGTTTTATGTTGACTAACTGTAACTGTTTGGCTGATTTAAAATTGTATCAGGATGACATGTTGTATGCGGATGTCCAGGTTTTGGGCAGCATGTGTAAGAAAGGGATGAGTACTCCCCACTTGCAAAAGCCAAACAACATGAGGATGGCCTCATGGTTGCAAAAAAAACTAATTTCTGCAAGAAGCAGAATTGTGAACTCAAATTTTTATTTGACTATCAATGCTATTGATTGTTTCATATTTGGGAAACCATGTATGCATGAAATAGATTTGAAAATCTATGATTAAATTTTATGATTACATCTCATGTAAAATGCATACCTATATGTAATGCAGGTGAGATGGTGAAAGTGTGCCCTTGGAGTACATAGCTTCTCGAAGGGGTGTGTATGGGATACAAAGCTCCTTGGAAGGATGTACTGGGTGTACATGGATCCTCGGAAGGATGTACATGGTGTACATAGATTCTCAGAGGAATGTGCTTGGAATAGGTTTGAAAACCTATAATTGCAATCTTTTTATAATGACATCTCATATAAACTGCATGCTTGAACGTAACGCAAGTGAGATGATGAAAATATGTACTGGATGTACATGGTTCCTCAGAGGGATGTACGGGGTGTACATAGCTTCTCGAAGGGATGTGTTTGGAATAGGTTTGGAAACCTATGATTGAAATTTTATAATGACATCTTATGTAAACTGCATGTCTATATGTAATGTAGGTGAGACGATGAAAAAATCTACAGGGAGTACATGGCTCCTCTAGAAGGATGTACTTGGGTACATAGCTTCTCCCCCCTGTCAGCTAGGCACCAGTATGTATCACTGGGGACGCCCAAGATGTAAGACATCCAGTTAGACTTCTTTCCGCACACATTCACACTGTAAGGGGACTATCATGAGAGTGGGGGCTCTGTGAAGAGAATAACCCCTAGGTATTATGATGTCTGGAAAGTAAGCGCCTAAGCATTGGTAAGAACATGGAGGAGGTGTTGGGCCCTTAAGCTAGAGATGTTATTGAGCACCTAGAGAGGTGTTAGGATCTGAAGCAGGACTGATTGGATCTCGGTTGAGAGATGCTATACACATAAGTATTGGATTAATTGGAAAATCCTGGTTGATTTTCTGTAATTACGCATGTACATAATGATTCAACTAAGATTTCAGAAATATTGTTAGTAAATAAATCCCGCGGAAATGAATCTTACATGTGAATTAATCTGTTATGGTGCTTGGAAAGGAAGCACCTGAGTAGTGGTGAGCATTGGAAGAAGTGTTAGGCCCGTAAACTAGAGCTACCATTGAGAACCCAAGGAGGTGTTAGGCTCAAGAACGAGGTTGACCAAATCTCTGTTGGGAGATGTTATATAGATAAGTATTTGGTTTACTTATCAAACTTTTGTTGTTATTGACTTTCTTTAAAAATACACGAGCCTATGATGCAACCATGATTTGAAAATCTTGTTATAGATTGCATCCTATAGGAATGAATCTGACATATGAATTAAATTCATTGTGGTGTTCACAAGGGAAGCACCTGAGCTTGGTAAGCACCTAAGGAAGGTGCATGCTCTTGAACATAACTGCTATTGAAGCACCCGAAGAGGTGTTGGGCTCAAGAATGGAGCTACCACACCTCGGTTGAGAGGTATTTTTAGGTGATCCGAGGCTTACAAAAATTTGGCTACCCTTTAATGCACACCTGGGTGTGGGGTGGGGCAGGGTTGTGAGTGCCATGGTTGTATAAAACCAAGTTGGATACCTGTGGAACCAAAAGAAGATACTTATGCAGATGAGTATTTGGTTCACTTGAAAACTTTTTGTTGATTTTATGTCAATATACTGACATGGGAATCAAATTATTACTTGGGGCTTGAGTATAGGTATTGTCAGTTGCTAAAGACATGGGAAATGTTCCAAGATGAGGAGAAGGATTCTCTAAGACCAAAAAAAGATCTTGTGGTGTGTGCTGACACATGCAAGCAAGGACTTGGAAGAGTTTCAGATCGTGCCATTGGACAGATAAAGGTGCAGTGGAAGAACTATGGTCTTGAAGGGGATATGTGGGAGATGGAAGATTCCATACAACTGTCGCACCCCGTTTTGGTGCAATTTTGCAAAGCACCGAGGGCGATGCCAATGTAGCGATTGTCAAATTTTTGTAAGCATTGAGGACAGTGATATTGAAGGGGGAGGGGAATGTAATACCCCGGTTTTGACCCCATGGTATTGAATTGCATATGATGTAAATATTGTAATTAATCATGGTGTGGAGATAAAAGAAAAAGGCCCACAATCGATTTAGCGTTTAGTATTTTTCAGAAATTAAAATCGATGCTGATGGTTTATGTACTAGCCAGGCACAATATGTTGAGACATCATGTAAAATGTAAGTTAATAAAAATACCACAACTAGCTATGCACCGCAACGTTAAATAGATGGGGGCATGATTTCACAAGGAATAGGGAGGGGGAATAATCAAACCCTTGAGCCAATAGGGAAAACCCATCAAGTTTTCAACCACCCATTTTGTCCTTTTGTGCCCAATCATTAGAAGTGGTTGGGGAAGTTTTCTTCTCGGGATGGGAAATGCATGGAGGTCAAATTCGAATTTGGGCGGTCACCCATTTTTGGAAAGTGTGCTTTTGACTTGTGGGGAAAGTAAAAGCTTGGGAAGGCATGCCCAAGCCATTATGAACCCATGACTTTCATTTCTCACCCATCCTCATGGAGTTTTGGCTCCCTCATGGAGCAAGAAGAGACAGAGCTCTTTCCTCGATGGTTTAGCTATCGTTTCCCTCCCTTCTCCACACCCAGAATGTGTTTTGGGTGTTGTTGGGGCGAATGGGAAGAAAGGGGCCATGATTTTGGGGTTTGGGGAGGTCATTTTTCCAATGTGAGAAAGCTGGGAGCTTCCCTCATGATTTTATTCATTTTTCCTATTTCTCCAAGCTTGAAAACTCGTTTTTGGGTTGCCGACAAATTGGAGAAGAGACCCATGATTTTTAGGTGGTTGTTGAGTCCGTTTTTTCCCATGTGAAACCCCTAGAAGTTTCTGAAAATTGAATTGTTGTTAGAGGGATGTTTTCCTCATTTTATTGGGTCAATTGTGGTTGCGAATTCCGTTTCTGGTAATGCCCAATGGATGGGAGAATAGATCCACGATATCAAGGTTTGATGAGGCCGTTTTTACCTTTGGGAATCCCAAGAGCATTTCTTGAGAATGTATTTTCTCATGCAGGGTTGTATTCCCCTGAGTCATGTTTTTTTGGTTTCCAATAAAGGTTATGTTCATATCCAATAGTTGTGCATGACTGTGTGTTTGATACAAAGTGTGGCTTGACTAAGTAAGTCCAAGGAACCCATATGTTAGGTGGTTTTCTATGCTTGATTAGCAGGTTGACTTGGCTGGGTGGGCCCAAGGAACCCGCTTGTTAATTGGTTGACTGTGGGTTTGATGTGGATTTAGGCTTGGCTAAGTAACTCCAAGGAACCCCTATGTAATTGTCTTGTTTCCTTAGCATCATGTGAAAGCCAATTTCTTATTGGCTTGGCTGGACAGTCTGTGAAACCCAACAGTGTGTTGGCTTGACTATGGAAGTATGGTTTTGGCTATGTGTGAGCCTGTTGTTCTATAGTGCCTTGTGGAATCATGCCCAACTCGGGGGTGGCAGTGATGCTGAGAGATTGATGAGCACACTAGCCTATGGTTGGGTGGAACATTGCAGTGACGTAGCTAGTTGCGGACCAACTTATTTTGAGATAAGTATTCTTGTGCTCAATCCCTGCATTTATATTTAATGAATTAATATGAACATGATGAATGCTTGAATGTGTTGAATGAATGAGTTTTGCTTCCGCTATCTATTAATATTTACAATGTATCTGTTTATGTAATTGCATGTCTTATGCATTCATTTTTATGTTTATGTTTCATGGGGATAGATTGCCCATTTGAAAGTAATAGTGTGTTGGTCGTGTCCTCTCCATCGTCGGGATGAGGGGTGGGGATGTGACAACAGTAACAATTTGGGACATGTAAATTATTTTGTAGGAAAAACCTACCATGATGAATCCTTGTATGGGATACATCTCAATCATTCAAGGAATATTCTCAGGAAAATCCTTGAATATCTTTGATCAAATGTACACACCAATTTAATGACTAGCCAACAATATCATTTATCTAATTGTTTCTCACATATTGTTGTATTTTTCATTATTATGTGAAATACTCTTTTCAAATTAAGTTCAAATACTTATGAGGTAAACGCACCTTAAGTGTTGTCCTATGTTTGTTGATATATTAGAACTATTTCTTGTTGATATTAGGAATAAACAATGTAGGTACCCTCTAACAACAATGCTCTCTCTTGTTATCAAATTTACCTTAAATATGTGTAATCGTAGATCTTTACTGTTAATTTCCTAACTATCAAAGCAATGACCGAAATATCCAAAATATGAGTGTAACTTCTCCTCTAATGCACCCATGTTGATGTTAATAAATATTTGGAAAACACCTCTCCTTGCTGCCTGTTTTAGATTAAGAAATGTTGATTTGAGAATATATTCCTACTATTGGAATGCATTGAAACATACCCCTTGCATAGTGATGAACATATGTAAAACTATACAGACTTAAGCTTCTCAAAAGGCATGACAAAACCCTCAACATCTAAAACATACTAGCAATCCATCCTTTGGCATAGTCTAAGTAATAATTATGAATATCATATCAATTTTATTTTTAAACAATGAGAAAAATCAATAGCATGTACCACCATATATTATTTGTTGAAATTTTTTACTTCAAATGTATATAGGCCCATCCAAAGACTGATATAATTCCTAGACTCAAGAATTTGTAATTTGAACATTTGTATCTGCACCTTTTGTTTTTTTTGTTAGACATCTTGCTGAATCATAACCATATCGAGGGTGATGACTAACATGAAATAATTACAACATGTGTCTTATTATGTATAGTATATTGTGAGTTCTGCTAAGATATTAAAAGGCCATTAGTGATATCCCCCAGTTTCTATTATGTATGTTCTAGAGAAATCCACAAAGGGGGAGGTATTAGGTAGCACTTTGTTGATGTTCCAGAGTCTTTCAGATATATTAGAATGACGTTATTTCCATATCTCACCTATGACTAGGCCTATGAAAAATACAACTATTAACACCTATCTACCTTGAAATATGGCATTCCCATCACCATTTCCTTTAGAATAGGTGAATATCCATAATGAAAGTGACCTAATCATTTGTTCCAAAGTTACATGCTTCATAGGATCTGCTAACAACCTGTAACGGCCACCTGCACACACTCCTCTAGCTAAAACTTGAATAAGATCAAGGATACATTTTTTTTTATGATCACTTGTTGATCCTCAAAATTAGCCATGCACATTAGATCTATTAGACAACAAATTAAAATAATATTATCGATTAAATGCAGAACATAAAATACCTCATTTTACTCAAGAATCTCTCTTACAATACCAAATAATTGGAATCATCATCATGCATCACCTACATGATAAAATGTGATTCTTATATTCTAAAGAAGGGAAATATGTTGGTTGTCATGCTTTTAGAAGCTCCACTATCCACAATACCAACTAACACTAAAATGATTGCAATGGAAAGGGATAACACCATGAATATTGTCTCTAATATTGAAGCAAGCTCATATACTCATGTCGAACCTTCTACAATCCTCTCAAACAAATTTTGTTGTTAATCCTTACCCTTTGGAAAGGCACTACACCATTAATTCTATCTCCAATATGAAGGAAAAATCATATGCTCATGGGGAACCTCCTAAAATCCCAACAATTTTTTATTATTATTGTTGCTGATCCTTGCTGTTGTTCTTCTAAAAACTTCGAGAAGCATAGTGGCCACTCTTATTGCACTTGAATAAATTTATATGGATAATATATTTCTTCGGGTTCAAAGAACTTGCATCTTCCTTCTTTTTCTTTTGACCCTTTACAGGTCCTCCTTTTTTGTACCCTCTCCTTACCTCTTGATAAAGGGTAGGTTATGAACCTCATCATATCTAGTTGTTACTATCCCCAAAATTTTCACCTCTTGGACAAAAGAATCCCACAATTTCTCAAAAGCAAATTGTAAATTTTCAATGCTTTGAAATAGTTTGACCTCAACCTAGTTTTAAGTCTCAATAAATCATTGTTCAATTCCCAACCCAATCATATTCCTCATAAACATATATAAGCATAATCATATATTTATAACATGAAACACTCAAATTATTTTACTCTTTTAAATCAACAATACACACACATAAATTGACACATATATTTTGGTCAATGTGGCCCTAGAAAAACCTTTGTGGGAAAACTAGTGAGAGAGTAGAAGTTCTTTATTATCTTTTAGAATAAGTACACAAATATTTTACATAGTATTCACACAAAATTTCTCTAAAATCAAATCCTCTTATTTCCATCATAATCACTTCTGAATACCTCCTTGGGATTAGTGCGCTCCCTCTTCCTTTTGACTTCCATGGGATTTTCTCCCTCTTACACTGCTACAAATCGACCTCTCTGCAATTTTCCTTCTCTATCTCTGCTAGTGAATTCACCCCCTCTAAAAATATATGTCTTTGACAAATTTTCCTTCTCCTCGAGATGAAGTGCACCCTATCTTACTCAGAAATGCACCCCCTCTCTATCTTCCTGACGTTCTCTCATCTCTGTCAAAAGTGTGCCCCATCTCATGCATTGAGCCTTTCTCTATGATTAGCTTCTCATTATATCTGTTATGATCCCCCCTTTACTCCTCAAATCTCTTTTATAAGTTTCACTACCATTTAGGGTTCCAAGTCACTAATTCACTTTTCATGCAAAATCCCACATGAAATTTTTTTAATTAAAACATCCACGCATGTAAATCCCACATGCAAAAAATTTAATTAAAAAATCCAGGCATGTAAATCCCGCATGCAAACTTTTAAAAATATTTTCATATCTGTATGAAGCAAGGGTAAGGTCCAGACACTTGTCCTTGTTAACTTTTTCAACATTCTCTCTTAGTAAGGAAAGTGTTCTTCACCACTCCCATCCTGTCCCTAAAATAAACAAACTTTCCCTTCATTAGTGACTTCATGAGAATGTCTATTGCCTTCTCATTTGTAGACACATAATGAATCTAAAATGCCTCACTCTAAACATGATCCTGGATGAAATGGTATATGATCTCAATATGTTTCAACTGATCATGAAACACTAGATTCTCTATGAATTTCATAAACTTTGTTTGTCATGGTAAATTATAGGTCACCTCAACTACTGATCAAATAATATCACTAGCATCTTGCAAAGACAACTAACCTCACAACTAGTTAGACTAGCTACCATGTATTCTACCTATGTAGAATGCAGTTCCACTAACTTATGTTACCTTTCCATTTGGCATCATTGTTTCAACAACCATTTTATCCTTTTCCTTTCCTTTAATTACATCAAGTTCTGAAAAACAATCTAGGAAGAAAGGATACAAAAGCATTCAAAACTCATAATTTTGATAACCACTGGTCTTTAGTGAGTGAATGGAGGACTGTAGTATTCTTCATATATGCATTTGTATTTTGTTGTAGTTGGATTTTAGTTGGGACTTTTGGTACTTTTGTCTAAATATTCATATTTGGATGATATCAAAGTATGGGATGTACTCAATAGTTGTCCATAGTTTTGTTAGTGCTTTTCGATGTTGTCCAGAGTCCATTGATACCTTCATGAAGATTGGTTTTTGTTACATGCTCTGATGTCTTTTTTCAATTCTTTTCAGTTTCTTTTTAACTTTTTTTTCTATTTCACTGATATGTGTTGTGTATCTTGGGATGCTATCTGATTCCTCATCACTGATAATTTCTACAAAGTCCTCCTTGAATAAAATACTTTCTGGAAACAAAATTCTAAAAATAAGGAACGGGCATGGAAGATTAGTCTGCTGCATTGTTTAAAATAGAGCATATTTAGGGTGTTGGATGAGCATGGAATTCTTAAAAGGATGACAATTGCATCCCTTTTGAATAATATAGTTATCATTTTCTTTCAGGAAAAAAGAAGAAAAATTAAGGCAATTGTTGATGAAGATGATTGCATTCCCTTCCATAAGGGATGACCCTAATAATCAATATTTAACTACAATATAATTAAGCACATAATTAAATATGGGGCAAACAATTTTCCATCATCAAGATGAGTTTCCAAATTGGATGTGATGCTTCCATTCCAATGAAATTTGATAATCTATAAATTGAAATTGATAAATTGATGTTAGGCTATCTTTCATGTTTATATTTGAAATTTTCTTTAAATATAATTGAAATATCATATCTTAAATTTGTGGGACTATGAAAATCCTCTACCTTGTTTTGTTGTTTCGATTCTGCAAAAACCTGGAGGCTTTGTCAACAAACTCATGATGATCATGATATTCAATACATGTTTCAATAAGAACATCATGTCACAACATGGGATTTGAACCAAGGTGGAGACGATAACGATTTTCCTTGCAACCACTTGGAATAGAACCATTAACCATTAAAATCCTGGGCTATATCTTGTGGTCCTTTCATGTGTTTGGACTCGGTAGGTATTATAGGGTCTTTCATTTATATGGACTTTGCAGAATTATAGTATAGTTGGTATAGGAGAATACATCCTTACCAAATAAAGATCTGTAGTTTCCATTTATACGAGGAGTAGATTAAACTGATTGATTGATTAGTGGGAAATGCCATGGAGGCTTATTGGGGGCTAGTGTATTTTTTGGTCAATGAGTAGATTTCCATTTGAATACATTTCTGTAAAATATATAACTTGATGAACCATCATTGCTTTCCATTCTCCACTATGTGAATCCACTAGGACTTATTGCTTATTATACTAAGCTTGATTGGAAGCTGCAAAAGGAATCATATCTAAACATTGAAGTATTGCCTCCCCAGGTTACATAGTAGTCTTTGGAAGAACTATATTTGTTGGGTACAAGCTTAACATAATTGCCTTGTGCTATTGGAGACCTTAGCGATTTTGAATTTCTAGAATTTGGAATCCCTTTCCTGGAAATGCTGCCACCTTTGTTTGGTTATCTAAGAAGCTTACAAATATTGGGACTTTCTAATTGCTAGGAATTGAAATATTTGCTTGATTCTGTTGGATTTTTTACTAAGTTGACAACCTTGAAGATAAAGTGTTGTGGAATATGTTACTTACCAACAGATATTATGAATACGAACAATATGGAAATGCTATAAGTAGTGGATTGTCCATTGCACGAACTCCCATTTAGTAGAGCATTGAATAAATTGGATTCCAATGACAAAAACATGTTTCCGCTGAAATTATTACTACTGTACAACATACAATTATCAGAGCTTTCCTTTCATCAAGGTGATTGCCCCAACCTTCAATATCTCAATATTACCTCTTGTTATGAAGTGGTGGAGGTTGGATCACTGATAACATCACACTAATAACACTAGACTTATCCTCTTTTCCTTCATTGAGGAGAATGAGAGGCCTTTGCTGTCTTGCAAAGATTTAGATTCTAACATGAACATGTGTAAAGAATTAATTGAGTTACAGAATCTTGAAACATTGATATCTTTGGAGGATTTTATAATAGATATATATTACAAGCTAATAAAAGCATACAGTGTTGGTGTTGTGGACAAAGTTGAGGGTTGATGAAGAGTTTTGTATGATAGTGTTTCATTACATTATTGTTCACAGTGCATATCAGACCAAGGATTAGAGGGGTTGGTTGGGTCATGAGCATTCTCTTATTCATGGTAGAAAATAACTTGATGCTCAGAAAGAGGATTTTATAATTTTGTTTATAGGCTTAGAGAGGGTATGCACGATTGGGTTTGGATTTGGTATGGCTAGTCTTACATGTAGTCTTCTATTTTACCCCAAAGCTAAGCAATCGATCAATATTCATAAGGTGTTGTCCTATATGATTAAGTTGTTAGTTTCCTCCTTTATGGTTGCAGTCATATGGTTGTTCAAAATTTTGTTTACTAAGGTGTTGATTTCCACTTACCATTTCAATACAATATTTTTGAAAAAATCTAAGATTCAATCTTTGTTTCTGACCTTAATTGTAAGCAAAGGAATTGCAAGCAATTTTATGTGGGCTTCCAAGAACATCAAAAACAAAAACATGTACCTTTTCAATACGAAGGGTTTAAAAGTTTATTTAAAAGATTATGACATATGGATATGTACTCTTCATCACAAAACCAAACTAGAACAAAGCAAGGGGATCTTTGAGAAAAGTACGTGTATGTCATTTTCAAATAGCTTGTTGAGAAGACTTGCTTAGCTGAGTGGAGAATGGCTTGGCTTAATTAATTGTTCTCAAAATTATTTTCCAATGAGTGAATGAAGATATGGCATTCACATGATATACTTTACTTAGTTATGACCATACGTTGCCTTTAGCTTATGTTGCAAGGGATATCCAAGATTTTTAATTCAATTATAACAAATCTAATAATAATAATGGATCCATTGTTAGTATTGTATAAAATTCCTTAAATTCCTCGTGCACTGGATTTACACCAGTATGGACCTTTCTTCTCAAAAAGTAGTTTGGTTGTGATTTGTGATGTAAAAAAATTTGAAGGCTAAGTGTATAGAAGAAAATCTAATCGAAAATGTACACTAACATACGCCATTTCTGTAGTATAGACAAGTTGGAATATATGCCTCTTTGGTGGGAATTCAGATTAGTTATACGGTGCTCTCTGTTGTTATGGGAAATGAGTTATCAAAGGGGTGAATCCTTTTGGATTTCATAGTTTAATCCAATGGGGTTTGGCCACTGGTGCTTATTCCATTTGCTTTCTTCCTTAAGAAGTATGTATGGGTGTCTTGTTTTGTTTTTGTTTCATTTCATTTGAAGTTTCTTACCATTTTGTAGTGTTCAGTTTTGTTTTTATATGAAATGAGTTGGAATATGGATGATAGATTAATGAATTATTTTAAGGAGATAATTTCAAAAATGATTTATCAATAACTTCAGTTATGGATTTGTATTTAAAATGCAGGAAGAAGCAGCCAACAATGGTGAGTTTGTGTATGTTCAGACAGTTTTTTTTGTTGTCTTTTAGAAGGTGAGTTGAGTATTTGAAGTTCACATTTGCATCTTCATTATTGTCATTGTGATAGAAAAAGATAAAGTTGATATCATATTCCCAATCCTTTTAATGTTTATTATAGTATTTGTGCATTTCAAACATTCTTGCACATGGGATTGATGGATAAGTCTCCTACCTTCGCTTCGGCAATGCCCAACTTGGCTCCAACCATTATATTCGTCACGCCTTGGGATTTGGAGTGAGTGTTCAAACTCACAATTGACGCAATCAATGGTTGAATGAAGTTATATTGCCATTGTATTCATCATTTCTTGGGCTTTGGGGTGAGTGTTCAAACTCACATTAGACACAATCAATGGTTTAATGAAGTTATATTTCCATTATATTTGTTTTGGCTTGGGATTTGGGGTGAGTGTCCAAACTCACATTGGACGCAATGAATGGTTGAATGAATTTATATTGTTGTTACATCCAACCCAGGCAGGGTGTCAAGTACAAGGAATAATTTTTTTTATGTTTATAATTTTTAGTATATTTTGTTTAGAGCAATGCTCTTCAGAATTTATGGGTTAGTTTAAGTGGCTGAGATTAATGTT
>LPNX011132524.1:8212-43322 GCA_001517045.1 Pseudotsuga menziesii
TCTCTATATATATTTTTAAGGAGACTAAGACGTATAGTCTAATTGACCATTGGCTTCTCGGGTTGCTCTTCTCCTCGTGTTACCCCCCCTTCTACTTTGACCCCTTAACTCTACTGAGTGCGACTCCTCCTATTCTCAACTTAATCATATTAGGGTTACGTACCAAGTCGGGAAAATTTTCTTTTTTGGAAAAACATGTATCCACCTAGGCACAGATAATAGCTCTAAAGACCCGGAACGTAAATTAGTCCGCTTAGGCTTACTTCGACCTAGGATGATAATTTAAGAACCTTATGTCATTAAGAGAATACGTTCACTCTTCTTCCCACACACCCATTTACTGTTTTTTACCTTCCCTAGTGGATTCAATCGCCTGTTGTTTAAGTTGAGTCCCTGTATCGCGTCACCTAAACATACAAGGTTCTACTGGTGGGGCCTTGGCCTTGAGCTCCTCACCACAGAACAAATACATTCAGAAATTACAAAAATATTTAGAGGCATTTCAAGAGGGACATTACATGCTTAAAGCACTCAGATAGACTATTTGGTTTACAGTGTAAAGGTAATGCTTGATAAAAGAACTTAGATCTATAGCACCATTTTATTGGTTGATAAAAGAATTCAAGGATGAAACTTGTATATACTTTGATCTAGAAATCATTGCAATGAGTTTATGGCTTCCGAACTTTTGGAATATAATCTAATCCTCACGATGGAAAAGACCCACGTATTGGTATTGACTTGTAATTAATTGATGCCTTAATAAGTTCTACAATGGAGGCTGTGCCTGCTCTAGGAGCTTATCCAAAGATGTTTATGTTGTGGGCCTTAGGATGAGGTTTCCTATTTTTGTATGAGGAGCTCATGATACATCACTTAGGATGTAGATTGTACACCTTGAACGGTGATTATTTTATGAATAAAGAGGGATGCCTAACTTTGGCGGACGTAGCCTCGTGGACAAGGTGAACCACGTACCCCGTGTCTCTTTTGTTCTTTTGCCTCATGATGTTTTGTTTCCATCTCTGTGCGTTGTGTCTAAATGTTTTGTTTCCTTCATGTTATTATGTTCGTATGATCATGCTGGGAAAACGGATTGTAGTACCCTAAAGGAAAAGGGGGCGAAGAATGTTATTGTTATTATATTGTTTCCATTGTATGCATACTAAGTCATTTTCAGCCCATTATGATGTTGCAATGTTTGTTGATGTGAATAATACCTTTGGGAATTTCCATCAAAAGTTTACATTAGAGGAAAATTGTTGAACTAACGTTTTTACAATACAAGTGGTTTTGACATTTCCGAATTTATGGTGGGACATGTTTATAAGGAGTGCCATGTAAATCTGCCGCTAACGGGATTGACTCTCTTTTGTAGTAGCAGTAAAATAAAAATAAAAAATTAATTTTCCCTTCTCCGCACATATTGGCTTCGAGGTATACGAGGGATATTACATATGGTATGAGAGCATAAAGTTACAATGCTTGGGCCTAATGGACTCATCAACATGCAGGTATGATGTGAACTATGTGATTTCATTATGAGATATTATAATACATACTATGAAAGGAAATATATTGTTGAACTCTCTGTTCAGATTGTCTGAGAATTATTTGTAATGCATGCACTAAAATACAGAAAAAGGGTTATTTGTTTAAAGACACTATTAGGCTTTCCGCAACAACTCTAAGCAAGATACACTTATGTTGTTTGTATACATATTGACGAGTGAAGTACCAAATGAAAATTGTGTTAGTAAGTGCATAACATTAACACATCAAGAAAAGATATTGAAGAAAAGCCTTGATATCATACACAAGTATATTTTGTCGTATAATTTTTTTATGAGGATAAGATGCGACTTATTTTGTGCAAGAATTTGTAAGCAGATAATGCAGGCACGCATGGTTACAAGAAGCAGCACCACATGAGGACGAGAGGAGAAGATGAAAATCCTTAGTAGGAATAAAAACACCTGGAGTTTGTATGATCCCCTGCTTATTATGGAAAGGTTACCAAGATGGTAACATTTGATTAGTTATATTGAAATTGCATAGCTTCGATAATTTGTTATGTTAAGAATTCTTTAAAAAAAAGTTTTGGAAAATTTCAAGTGTAGTAGCTAATTATAAGACTCTATATATATGCCTTAGCACTAGAACATCAAATTATGTTGAATGTTTAATGTAAGTCACTAAGGTCTTGAGGGAGCATGGGGAATGTCGAGCTACCACACTGATACGGTGTTGAGCGAGTAGGCATGAAACATCAAGTATGCCTAGAGATATGAAAGTTTTGTTTGAGGAGGAGCTTCTAGGCTCCGGAAGAAGGAATTTGTCAAGTAGAGATTATGATATTTTTATGTTTGAAATGACATTATATGTAACTCATAGAGCATTGGGATTTTTGCAGGTGGTGAATTGTGGAAGTCCCAATTGGACCACAACTGAATAATTGAATGTAAATTAACTAGATTACCTATGAAATTGTCTAGAGTATAGCCAAAGTGAAGGGTAAAGTATCTTGTAATGCTTCTCGTTATATTGCACTAAATATAGAGACTTGTATTGGATGAACAAGAACATCATCAGACCTAACATGAGTGGTTAAGGTGTGAAATATAAACATACAATATTAAAATTAATTAATTTATTGTAATAATAAAATTGAAAAAATTTTAAATTCATATTCAGCAAATCCAACATATAATATTAAAATTTATTCCAATAATAAAAATGCAAAAATTATAATTCATATAAAAATTAGTTGATCATTTATGATAAAAAAGAAAATATAAAATATATTATAATACCTCAATAGAGTTGTAAAATATTTTAAAAAACAAATCAACAAATTAATAAAAGTGCAACATAGAATATTAAAATTTATTAACAAAAATGCATCATATAATATTAAAATTTATTGATTTATTGTAATAATAAAATTATAAAAAATCATATATTCATATAAAAATTATGAATCTAATTTATTAACAAAATGCTACAAAAAATATTAAAATTTATTTTAATAATAATATTGTAAAAATTGAAAAAATTCATGAACAAGAGAGAGACGATTTTTAGGACTTCACACGTGGGCTGCACATGCTCCTAGGGCTTCTGCGTGAGCTGCTAGGGCTCCAGTGTGCTCTGATATGCGGCCTCCATGGCTGCGCCTAGGGGAGGGAATCCCCCTCCCTCCATTCCTCTCTCTGATGAAGAGGCCTTCAAGAGGCTTGTTTCGGCTGCCGGGAAGAAGACGTCAGTCCCTCCGATCCCGAAATTCATCAAGAAATTGGAGGAAATACCTGAAATCATCCTGCCAGAAGAAAATCCCATCAAGATTGCTCTGGCCCTGGCGGATCGTGGGTTGGTCGGGTAGTTCATGGGTTTGTGGCCCTCCACAAGAACAACGGACGACTGGATACAAAAAAACTGGAGGCCCCAACTGAAGCAAAGCGTCACTTGCTACCCGGTGGGCAGAGGCTTCTATATTTTTGAATTCATCTCCAAGGATGACAGAGACCTCATATTCAGGAACGGTCCTTACTTCATGGGTTCTCAAGGTCTGTACCTCAACCGCTAGACCCCGAATTTCGACCCGAATCTTGACGCCCCCAAGGAGGTCCATGTCTGGGTCCATCTCCCTAACCTACCAGCGCACTGCTAGAACTCAGAATCTTTGGAAAAAATAGGGAACGGGCTTGGCCGCTACATTGATAAGGCAGATCGCAAGGGTCAATACTCTTGTGCCAGAATCTGCATTGAGGTGAATCTTAAGGCCAGGCTACCTAAAATGATAAAGATCTCGGTGGGTTATTGGCACCACTATCAACAGCTGGACTACGAACAGCTGCCCTTCAAATGCAGACTCTGCCATGAACATGGCCACTTCCAAAGAAATTGTCCCAAAAACCAGCAAGGAAATGATACAGAAGGATGGCAAAGGCCCAAAAAAGTAAGAGCATCCTCGAAAATACAAGAAAAAACGCAAGGATCTGATCCTTAAGTCCCAAGCAGCATGGAGAACACTACAGAAGGAAGAAACCCCCCACCAAACTTCTCTCAGGAGCACGCCTCCAAACAACCCTCGGCAACTGAAGAAATAAGTGCAGGGAAAAGAAACGAGGCTGGATCGAAATCAGAAAATCCCATCAGACCTGGCGAAGTACCCCTGCATCCAAGTCCAGAACTAACACCAGTATTAATCAAGATTAACCCCCCACACGTCCCCATGGGAGAGCCCTCAAAGATCGCCAGCCAAGAGGAGGATCCATCCAACATAGAATCAGATCAAGGAGGTTTCTCAGATGAATACGCCTCGAAATCCAGCAGCTCACATGCAATGCTGCTAAAGACCAGCAGGGGAAGAAAATCCAAAAAAAAGCACCGCGAAGAGAAGTCATTCAGAGATGTAGCCAAAGGATCTCAGAAAACGTTGCCAAACATGATCAGCACCAGATCTAAGCAAGGCCAACCTTCCAAGGGGGCCTCCCCTTCCAAAAAACTCTAAATGCGGTACATCTCCTGGAACTGTAGAGGTTTAGGCTCAAATCGAAAAGAAGAAGCCCTGAAAGACATCATCAGAATTAACAAGCCGGACATTCTGTTAATACAGGAGACAAAAATGGAGGATTCAATCCTCTATCAAGCAGGTCACACCCTCTGGAAAAAAGGACCTGGGATAGCAATAAGCTCCAAAGGCGCCTCTGGAGTTATAGCCACTTTCTGGGATTCCACAAAGTTTGAACTGACCAAGGAAGAATGCAATGATCACTGGATCTTCACAAATCTGCTTCATCGAGACTCTGGACAACAAGTAAGTCTCTTTAATTTATATGTTCCTAACCTATTTCCTGAAAAACGTAGCTACTGGGATTCCCTTGAACTGTTTCTTAGCCAGCACAGCCCAAGAAACATTATCATTGCAGGCGATCTCAACGTCACGCTTTCCACCGAAGAGAAGAAAGGGGGCTCCATAGTAAGGGACCAAGCTAGATAATGGGTAGAGGACATTATCCTCCATTGGGACTTGATGGATGTCAAGCCTCCTTCAGGGAAGTTTACCTGGTCTAACAAGAGACCGGGTCCTAGTCACATCGCAGCTCGCCTCGACAGATTCCTCATCCATTCGGACTTCCTCTCCTCTGGCTTGTTGGCCACCTCCAAAATCCTCCCCAACAGCACCTCGGACCACAGGCCGATCCTACTAGATATCTACTCTGATGCTCCTCTGGGCCCCATCCCCTTCCGCTTCAGTCCGCTCTGGTTGCTCCAGGATAACTTCCAGCATGTAATAGCGAACTCCTGGTCTATTCCGATGCCTGGGTCCCCCTCCTTCACCTGGGAATAGAAACTAAACAGACTTAAAGCAGAGCTAAAGAGTTGGGATAAACTCTTATCTACGCCCACCTCCATCAGAATCGCATCCCAAAAATCCCTTGAAAATCACCAGCATGCAATGGACTCTGTCCCCATCTCCAGCACGACCCTCTTCAAAGAAGCCGAGCTCCAAAAGGCATATTTCAAAGCCTGCAGGGTAGAAGAATAATTTTGGCGTCAGAAGTCCAGAAGCTTGTGGCTAAAGAGTGGGGATAAAAATACAAATTATTTCCATAAACAAGCCGAAGCCCGCAAAAGCTACAAAGTTGTCACTGAAATAAACTTTCGAGGTTCTCTGATAAAAGACTCTGAAGAAATAAAGAAAGCAGCCTTCCTCACCTTCAAAGACCTTTTTTCTGCTCCTGAGGACAGCCCTTTAAACCCTATGGATCACCCTTTCGACCTCATCCCGCCCATTCTCCAAGAGGCTGATAACCTCCCCCTCATAGCTCCCATCTCCTTAAAAGAACTTAAAAGAGCCCTTTTCAGAATGAAGCCTGACAGCGCCCCTGGCCCTGACGGTTTCACAGCCATCTTCTACACTAGCTGCTGGGACATAATTAAACTGGACCTGCTAAGGATGGTAAGACATTCCCAAGTCAACTGCAAGATAGGTGGAAGCACCAATTCTGCCTTTCTCACTCTTATCCCGAAAGAAAAGGGAGCCAATTCCTTCTCCAGATTCCGGCCAATCTCCCTTTGCAATCTCAGCTACAAGATTATAACCAAAATCATTGCCAATAGACTCAAAAAAATCCTCTCCAAAGTCATCCCGGAGAACCAAGGGGGGTTCATAAAAGGAAGGAAGATCCAAGACAATATTCTCCTTGTTCAAGAGGCCATTCACACAAGTTACCAGAACAAAGAAGAAGGAATGGTGATAAAGCTGGATTTAGCCAACACCTTCGACAGGGTAAGACACGACTTCCTCTTTTTAGTCATGGAAAAAATGGGGTTCTCCACTCACTTTATCAACTGGGTGCAAGGCTGTGTCAGCTCTCCTTGGATAGCCCCTCTAGTAAATGGCAGATCCACTGACTTCTTCCAAGCGTCCAGAGGGCTCCGGCAAGGCTGCCCCTTATCGCTCCTCCTCTATGCTATTCAGGCATCTGTTCTAAGCTTCCAGTTATCCTCCAACAATCAGGAAAATATTCTCCCCAGCCTCCGGCTAGCACCAAAGGTAAAAAATATAAATCACGCCCAGTTTGCGGACGACACGATCCTTCTAGGTGGAGCTAGCATCTTCATGGAAAAATAGTTCAAAAAATAGCTTGATCTTTACAATCAGATCTCTGGAAGCAGAATCAACCCTCAAAAAAGCAAGGTCTATAGCTGGAACTGTTCAGGAAAGGATCTAGGGGATATACCCAGACTGCTGGGCATGGAAGCTGTCCACGTTTGGGACTCCTTCACCTATCTAGGAGCTCCAATCTTCAAGAAAGGTTTGAAAGCAATTCATTGGACTCCAATCATTGACAAATTTAAAAATCGAATTCAAAACTGGGGCGCCAACTCGTTAAATCCAGCTAGCAAAACAGTTCTGCTAAAATCGGTGCTCATGAGCATTCCAATATACCAAAATTCTATCCTACTCACGCCAATCTCTATCCTGAAAAAAATGGAGTCTATGATAAAAAAAAATTCTGTGGGAAGGAGGCAAAGGGAACCTCCACCGAATCCACCTGGTAAGTTGGAACAAAATTCAAATGCCTTATAAGGAAGGAGGCCTTCAAGTAAGGGACCTGGCAAAACAAAACCTGGCCATGGGGGCCAAAACTTTGTGGAACCTGATCGCAGGAAAGGACATCTAGTGCAACAAAGCTCTAAGAAGGAAATACTTCAACAGTGAAAGGCTGCGATGCCTGGATAAGCCAATCCCTCAAAAGTCAGGCTCCCCAATCTACAAGCTTTGTCTTAAAGCACTGCCTCTCTTCTAGCCAAATCTCTATTGGATTCCCGAAAACGGGAAAAAAATAAATCTGTGGGAGGACGCCATCATGGGAGATCAACCTCTAAATCAAAATCTGGGTATAAAAAACATCATGGAATGGGCCCAAAACAATAACTTAAATACCCTTTGGGACATCTCTAGCTGGGAGGAAGATGGAGATAGCATCTGGAAGGACTGGCATATTGACAACCTCCCCAATTGGTTAAATGCTGAAAAGGACAGCTTAATGCAGCTCCTCCAAGGGAAAGCGCCCGCTGCAAAGAACACTCCAGACAAAAGAGGGTGGGGCCAGCGTTCAGGAAAATACTCAGCCAGTGAAGGATACAAAGTCTTCCTTTCCATGCCTCACGTCGCCCCCAATCCAGCTAGATGGAATTTCATCTGGAACTACCCGTTCATGCCAAAAATATACTTCTTTTGTTGGACTGCTGCTCATAAAAGTATCTTGACCGGGGATAATTTAAAAATCAGAGGCATGGAGGGTCCTTCCATATGTCCCCTATGCTGCTCAGAAGAAGAGACAATGGACCACCTCTTGTTAAACTGCCCATTCTCCCAAGAAGTCTGGTCGGAGGTCCTCCTCCTAAAATTAGAGGACCTTGCTGTCCCCTTGAACATCCCTGACCTGTTTGCCACATGGGCCTCCAGTTCTCCTTTTGACCTTCAAAAAAAAGACCTTCTAAAATCTATTTGGAATTGGGCCCCCAAAGCTATCTGCTGGAAGATCTGGCTGGAGCGCAATAGCTGCATCTTCAGGAATGAAAAAAAGTCTAGCATCAATATTGCAATCAAATGCAAATCCCTCCTGGGGAGTTATCGACAGCCAAGAGCAATCTTAAGAACTCCAGAGACTTGGATCCCCAAGAAAGAAGATGGCTGTCCCAATTTCAGCATCCGGAGCCCATTCCCAATATTCCCATTGCAAAAAAGGCTAACTGGGAAATCCGTCTCGAAGAAAATGAATTCCTAATGTGGAGGTCTTCTATAAAAGAAAACACATTGTTCTTTGATGGAGCCTCCAAAGCCAATCCAGGGCGCGCGGGAGGAGGAGGGATCCTTCTAGCGAATGAGAACTCTGTCCTAGCCAACTATGCTTGGGGGCTAGGCACAATGACCAATAACATGGCCAAGGCGATGGCGCTATGGCAAGGCCTCAAGCTTGCCCATGAAAGGAATTTAAACAAGCTTGCCCTTGAGTCAAGGATGTTAAAAGAAGGACATGAAGTAAATTTAGTGGTAGCGCTAAAATTTTAGTATCAATCAAAGTTTGTATAAATTAAAGTATGAATTTTGCTTAACGTCTAAGTTGGTGAAAAGTAAGTACGACTAAATTATCAAGAGAGTAATGCATTGAAATTCCGCAATGGAATATTTTTTTGTAGCAAGAGTTTGTGCAATTAAAAATAGGAACTTGTTATTACATGTTATAACTTTATTTATGAGTATATGGCGCAACTAATTTCTAGCAAGAAATTGTGAGTAAGGAATGCATGGACACATGGCTTCAAAAAGCACTATTGAATGGGAATCAGAGATAATTGAAAAAAAAACATATAAGTTTCGTGATGGAAAAATGTAACATTTAAAATCAATATGAATTATTGATTATTATGTAAGGTTAGCAAGATGTTATCAATTGATTAATCCATTACATAATGGGAAAACATAGTTTAGATAATTTGATATGCGGAGAATATACTTTATCAGAAGTTTTGAAAATTTCTACTGACATACTTGAGAAAATGTGTGAAATGGCATGTGTGATAAGGAAATTGATTCATTGAATTTTTGTATGGTTTGTGCATGCATAGATATTAGAAGTATCAAGTTACGCAAAGTGATAATGTATTGTTAAACATATTGGATGGATAATGTTATGACTTAACTCTTGGAAGAATTACTTAAACATGCCTTGATGTTGAGTAGGTAAGATCTAGAGCATCAAAATTATTGAGATACCATGTGGATATGGTATTGAGCCGATGGGCTCAGGAACATCAAGAGTCTTCAGAGGTATTAAAGGTTTAATTTTATGTGGAGTTGGTAGGCTCTAGAAACATCGAGTATGCTTAGTGATGATTATAATATTTCATGTATTTAATATTTTGTTTAGAAAATGTATTAAATATGTGTCAATGTGACTCACTATTCCTTGAGATTATTGCAGATAATGAATTATCGTTGTTCGAAAAGACCATAACTAAAGAGCTAAATATGAATATATGAGTCATGTTAAACAAAATGCAACTAAATACTAATTAGATAAAGAGTTATGAAACTTTTGTGCTAATCATGGAGGATGCCCTAGGTTATAGGGTTGTAACTTTCAAGAAAACTTTTCTACACTAAACAGATCCTTTTAAGACAAAGTATACATGATTAACCAACTCATGAAGAGGAAGAAGAAAATTGGATATTTAAATGTGATTAAACAAGAGAAATTGAGTTTGGTGTTCAATGTGTTGGCTCCAGAGCACCTAAACTGTTAAGTCGCATTATACATAATTACAAGATGTAATAAGACTGGAAATTGAGAGTTAATTTTTAGAATAAAATAAACTAAAACATTGAAATGGTTGAGCACAAAATATTTTATGATCAAAAGCAAAACTTTTAAATTTGGAAAATATCTTAGTAAAGTATAAAATTAAAATTAAAAATAAATTAGGAATTAATCAGAACTGCTATGTAGCACCCTGGAGAGGTGTTAGGTTCTGAAATTTATGGTAAATTAGTATAGATATTCCAGTGAGCACCCTTCTGAGGTGTTGGGGTGTTTTGAGCACTCTATGATATTCAAGTCCTAGGCGAAGGGATACCAATGATCACCTAGAGGAGGTGTTAGGATTTGAAGAAGAGCTTCCAGAGAGCACCTAGGTGAGGTGTTAGGTTCTCTAGTGAAAACCTTTACAATGTTAAGCTTTTGGGATCAGAGATACGTGGGCTTCCAAAACGTAATAAATTTCAATCTTTATGTAGGAGATATGCATGATAGCTGTAAAAATTCAATGAAGGGTATTGTCCTTATTTTGGATAAATATTATATATTCAGGTTGAGGAAGCTTGCATTGAACTTGTGGTTCTGTGAGAAGATGACCGTCGTGTATATACATGTGCCAAAATTTTCGAAAGAAATTTTCAACCCAGAAAGTTTGGAATATGAAAGCCCCACCAGAGGTATGTGTATGTGAATCTTATTTTTGGTATTCTATGCACTATGATGTGATGAATGATGGTGTGTGAATATTAGTCTTGGTATTTTATGCACTATGACGCGATGAAGGATAAAGCATTGGCTACTAATTTATATATTAGGTGGGTCCTCGTATGACAAATGTGGCTAAATGATTTTTTCTATGTACTTTCACAATGCTACTTAGGTTAGTATATGTTTTCAAATATGTGAGGAATGTATGAATATGCACATGTGTTATCTTAGGATGAAATGATTTCTTATGTTGCAAATCAAAGTGGAAAAGATCAGAAAATACTTGCAAAAAGGTGCTACAATATGGAATGTATAGACATTGATTTAAAAAGTGGCAAAACTCTATCCCGCAAAATGAAAATGCATAAATGATTGTCATAGATTATGGTTTTTGTATATGTTACGTATCACTCACACATGTTATATGTACATCCTTGGGGGTAAAACTAATCTATGAAAAGTTATTATGGAAGGGAGAACAATTTGTTTCAAAAGAAGTTGCTATTTATTATTATCTTGATGATAAAAACGTTGAAAATAATTTGCGATGTTTGTGTGAAGAACAAGTTGCGAAAGACTAGAAACATTAATATTATAAAGGAAAAACAAAAGAAGCAAAGATAAATGAAGCTTGATAGTTGCAAGGATAAACATATGTTTAAGACACAAGATTGAAAGATACCAACACCAAGGATGGTGTACATTTAAGGGGAAAGTGTGTAACATTGAAAAAAAACAGTGTAGTAATGTTGTTTATTTTCTTTTGTTGTGAATTACTTTGGTATACTTAGGAGACTAAAGGTTTGGCTCGACTAAACGAATTGGGAGATGAATCCACTTGGGAGAGTGTGAATGACTCAGAAGCCATGAGTAGATGATGGTTTCCATCTCGGTGCCTCAAGAGCTTGAGGGATTCACTCAATTACCTAAGTTTATAAGTTTCATTCCAAGTTAATGGTCAACCTTGAGTAACTTGTAATTTACTTATTTGCCATAAGTATATAACAAACTCATTTAACTTATGTATTAACATAAAACTAACTATTATTTAAGTGTTCTTAGTAAGACTAAGTGACCATATTGTATAATATAATTATCTTAACCTTGGTATGGGTGCTTGTATTTTATGGTTAAAAATTATAAGAAATTGAAACTAATATCTTTCCATTTATACTGTGAGTATATAAAAAAATGAGGCAACTTTATGAAACTAATAACATTAAAGTATTAGTAAACAAAGGATATATATAGAGAGAGAAAATGACAATAATATCATATATGGTAAATAGTTAAAATTTATATTTTAAAGGATCTAGTGGGAAGCCAACTCCTTCCATGTCTTGATCTTTTCCTTATTACTGGAGAGTGTAAGCTCTTGATGAGAACGTCCTTAATTCATAATTTGTTGTGTGGTTAAATAACAATATCATTGTTAGTGTCTAAGATGATCTCTCAAGGAGATCTCGCTGCCCTAATCTTGTGCTCAATTAGTTTTGAGGACCGATCACAATCTTAATATTTTGGATTGTGTTACACTTTACCTTCACATTCTTGCTTAGCCTCTGAGACATAATCTAGTTCCATTTATAAATGTTTTGTCCTTATATTGTACATTAAAAAAATATGGCTTTATAACTATTGAGTGGAGGTGACCTTTTATTTTTTCCTTTGAAAAGATTATAATAATATCTTATGTCCTTTGAATGAATTCGATTATGTATTGTGATAAGATACTAAAGGAACAATGACCTATAGGTACAATGACAATGACCTCTTTTTCTTCTAAAAGGAAAGCACTCCTTAGGACTGCTATAATTCACTTTTCTAAGAAGTACTTTACACACATTTATTTGTGAGAGTTAAAAACACGCTCTTTTATGGAATACTTGAGGGATGCGGATTTCTTCTTTTATTATTGTACCAAAGAGCCAAGAACTCTCTTTTTTCATTCACGTGACAATTGCATTCAGGTGTAAGTTGTTTTCATAATGTGTAAGTAACCTAATTAGAGGACTTATGAGTGATAGTAGGCTTTATATTCAAGTTAGTTTAAATGGGAATATTTTGAATTGTTTTATATGGTTTTATTTTATTTTAGAGAAAGATCTTGCAATAAGGTTAATTAGTAAGTTGATGTTTTTTTTGTGAGAGAGATTGAAGAACAAGGAAGATGAAATGCATAGTTGCAGTGAAAATTTGTAACATTTAGTTAAATAATTATATAAATAATAACAATTTTGGTGAACATAGCCCGTGCTTAGACGTTCACCACATATATTGGTGTCTCTCTTGTCTTTATACCTTGCGTATCATCTCTGATTTATTTAATACTTGTGAAATATATAATGATTTATATTTTATGAGTGGTTTTAAACAAAAGAGTATGGTATGTAGAGAAGTATGTGTAAATGTGTGCTTTCCTTTAGTTAAGGGAATAATGATGTATTGAGACTTTAAGTAATTTTTTAGTAGCCAGTTTTAGCTAGGGTATTAAGTTTTTTATTTTATTTTAGTAACTATTTATGAGCATGTGGATAGAACTAAATAGTATTTCCTATGTGTATGTGTTCTTCAAAGTAATTCAATATGACTACAATAGCATGCACATGAAACGTCAATTCAAATAATAATAATTAAGATTAGATAAATATGTGTTGATATAATAATTCAAACATATTTTAATTTAAATATATAATTTAATTCTCTTAATTATTTTCTAATTAATTATATTACATAAAAAATTAACCTATACAGAATTTTATATATATATATATATATATATATGTAAAATTTAATTAAAATAGATGAAATTAAAAAATCATAACATAATATTATTATAAAATGAAATGAAAATCAAAATTTCACATGAATCAAAATTTTTTATTATTATCCATATTACATTTTCAAATACAAAATTTCACATCAATTAATATGTTTTTTATTTTCCATATTACATTTTCAAATAATATATTTTAGAATGAGATGAAATAAAATAAACTTATAGTTATCAGTTACCGTTTTTAGGTAGTCATAATTTGGACATGTCAAAATAATAAATAAATTTAATTTATAGTAAGGACTATAAACTTATAAAAATTATAAAACTCCAATCTAAATCATATATATTATTTTAATAAAATAAATAGTTCTAATCAATATATATTTAAAAAAAATATTAAAAATNAATTCGAATAAATATTTTTTTTTTTTTGTTAAAAAGCCAAAGACATTAAAAATTATAAAACTCCAATCTAAATCATATATATTATTTTAATAAAATAAATAGTTCTAATCAATATATATTTAAAAAAAATATTAAAAATCCAAAAAAAATTAATTATAAATTTAAGATGGATTATATATCAAACAATATTTTAAATCAAATAAAAAATTACAAATTTTAACATTTATTATTCTTAAAATAATTTAATACACCTAACAATATTACATGCTTATAAAAATTATAAAAATGCAATTTAACACATATATGTTATTGAAAAAACATTGAATAATTCTAATAAATATATATTTTTTGTTAAAAGGCCAAAAAGATTTAAAAATATAAAACTGCTATCTAAGTCGAATATGTAATTTTAATAATATCAATAATTCTAATAAATATATATTAAAAAAAATATTTATTAAAAATCCATTCACATTTGATTATAAATTTAAGATGGATTACGTATCAAACAATATTTTAAATCAAATAAAAAATTACAAATATTAACATTTATTGTTCTTAAAATAATTTAATACATCTAACAATATTACATGCTTATATATACTTTTTCTATAATAATTTCATTATGGTGATGATGATGGTGGTTAACGTCCACTTAGACCAAATGTTGGTCTATCAAACCCAAAGAAAAGAATTATTTAGTTTATTTTAAAATTGTATTTCTATGCTCAAAGAGCTTGGAGAGAAGCGTCCCGAGCTCACTATAATTTTGATAAGTTAAAAGCCTAGGAAGGTCGGGATTGCAACAGAGATTATGAAACTGAGATCTAATATGGGTTTTGATAAGTTAAAAGCCTAGGAAGGTCGGGATTGCAACAGAGATTATGAAACTGATATCTAATATGGGTGTACGCGGGGAATTCTAAGAAGAAGTGTTTTTCAACCTTAATGTTCATTTTCTCATAGAGATGGACATCCTTTTTACCCATGATGTTTTAGTAATTTCCAAACGAACAATTTCAATATGAAGCTCATGAGAGTTCGTTATTATCTTGGATATATTAATTTTTTTCTTTGAACTAGTTAAAACCGAGAGATACTTTTGATCTTTTAGACTAGGGTTGATGACCCCCTTGTAATACCTTAACCCTCTTTTATCCTCTAAATCTTTATTACGCCTCTCCTAATAGTTTAGCCAAGCCCTGGTATCTTTATACCAGCCTCGCTTGATCCTTAGGTGCTTTTGGATGGAATTCAAAGCTAGTTTAGGAAGTCTATGGTCTCCCATGTTATTGATTTTTTGCTTGTACAACAGGAGCCTAGTCATGGCAAGGCTCTCGATAGGGGAAAGACCCACTTCTATAAGGAGAATAGGGTAGGGTGTATTGATTTGAATTTTGAGTTTGTATGTTATAAAACACTTATGGATGTGCTCAATCATTTTCCAGGATTCTCTAGACATATTACAACCCCAAACCTCACACCCATACAAGATAAAAGGAGTGACGAAAGTTTCAAAGAGGAGCTTCTTTGTATCCCACGTCGCAAGGTTTATTGCTTAACAATTATTTTCAAGACCAAAATAAGCTTTCCACCCTCCATTAATCCTTTCCTTAATGTTATAGTTCTATTTGAGCTTGTGATGAATATCAATTCCTGGGTATTTGTACGAAGACAATTCCTTCACATTGCTATTGTCATACACAAAATTAGATTAAGTGTCCTTCTTGGATTTGATAATCATAATTTTTGGTTTGCGAGTGTTAACAATCATACCCATGGTAGAGAAAAAAATCCTTAAAAAGTCTTAGTTGTTTATTAAGGTCAGATGGTCACCTTGTCAGAAGAACAATATCGTGAGCATAGAAAATATCGTGCTAGCACAACCTACTTCTTCTAAAAAACCTTCTATTATCTATGTAAATTCCAAAAAGGGTGGGGGAGAGGGGAAAACCTTGTTTAACTTCGATATTACACTTAATATTTTTTTACCACCCCTCATTGGTCTTAAAATTGGCAATGACATTCTCGTAGAACCTTATTGCGGCGACTCTCAACTCGAAAGGAACCTTTATCTCTTCTAATTTATTCCATAGGTTATTTCTAGGTACCGTATCGAAAGTCTTTCTAAAGTACGCAAAGCAACAAAAGAGATTGGATTTATCATTATGACACTCCTCCACAATTATCCTAAGCGTAACGAGATGGTTCATTGTTGAGTGTTTCCTTGTAAAACCTGCTTGTCCTTTAGCCCGCTTACCATCACTTTCAAGCCAAATGTTGATCTTCCTTTCCAAAATAATACCATACAACTTGGCTAAGAGAGGGCTAATCATAATTGTCTGCTAATTAGAGGGGTTGTTTGTATCTCCAATTTTAAAAATAGAGATAATGAAGCTTTGAGTCCAAGGTTTAGGAAACCCTTGCTTGACCGCTTGATTGAAAATCTTGTGGATGTGAGGGTTGAGGACATGACCTCCAACTTTTAATATTTCTTCCTCGTAAACTTTGATGTCCTTAGCTTTTCCATTTTCCATATGTTTAACCCTAAAATATATCTTCTAATGAGAAAACTTCTTCCATTGTGAGAAGGGTTTCAAAGTTAACTATAACATTCAAGTATTTATAGATATTTTTAAGATAGGAACTCCAGTTGTGTAAAGAACTTCTATTATTATCTTGAGTTTTTCTAGTTAGAATCTTCCTCCAAAATTTCTTAGTAGCCACCTTAGAGAGGCGTAAAATCCGTTTTCTAAAGAGAAAACTCCTTTCGTTGTGAGCATGGTTTCAAATTTATCTATTCCATGCGAGGATTCATAAATCTTTATAAGATAGTAATTCCAGTTGTGTAAAGAAATTCTATTATTATCTTTAGTTTTTCTAGTTAGAATCTGCTTCCAAAATTTCTTAGGAGACACCTTAGAGAGGTGTAATAGATTTTCTTGTCTTCTACGAATATACTGCATTTTTTCCTTTTAGCTAGGGCTATATATATTTTTATCTTGTCAATTTTAAGAGAGTCATCAAAAGATTCCTTAATTTCTTTCATCGCACTTTTACAATCTTTATCATACCAAGGGTTGGTTTTTCTATTTCTTTTATTACTTGAAACTTCAATTGAGAACTTGTTAATAAAATATGAGAGGGTCATTAGAGGAAATTTGGGGACTAAAATGGGCCTCTTAAGGAAAATAATAAAATAATAGTTAAAATAATACTTATTAATTTTTGAGGAAGAATGAAAAAAACTACTTGTTGTGTTCGTATTTTTGACATATCTCCCTATGTATTTACTCAAATTCTGAGCAGGAGAGCTCATTGGATGTAGAATTTAATTCCGCATCCAACGTGTACCCACACTGCATACTTTTGACGTACCCCGCTACCCCAAAAACAAGAAATAACTGAAAAAATGTGATGATGACTACCCCAAAAACAAGAAATACCTGAAAAAACGTGATGATGACATCATGATCATGTTTTTTCATGTATTTCTTGTTTTTGGGGTAGTAGGATCCGTCAAAAGTATGCGGTGTGGGTACTTGTTGGATGCCGAATTAAATTTCACATCCAACGAGATCTCATGCTTGAAATTTGAGTAAAAAGACATGGAGATATGTCGAAAATACGAACAAAAAAACTAGTTTTCTTTTATGACAAATATGTAAATTCAACCATTATGGTTGACTCATTTTATTGAAATTCTATTGGTTCTTGAATTCCAACTCAGAAAATTTGTTGTTATAGGATCTCTATGAATTAAAAAATTGAGAGTTACAATTAAAGGTCTATGATTTGAGTCAAGCTCGTGGTCATTTAAGATGTCAAAATTTATTATTTTGTTGTATAAAGAGATCGAAAAATAACATAGTCAACCAAGATGCTACGAAGCACATGGATATAGGTCATCTCGCTCGAATTGGGCCATTTATTTATACCGTTTCAAATTTTGAGATCTTGAGCATTACAAAGCTTGACTAGCTCACACCCAAACAAACTATCTCCTAGATCTTCGCATCTTCTTTTGTACCTTCCAACTAGAGTAAGGTCTTCGTCTAACCAAAGAGGATTAGGGTAGGACTGATTACTTATAAGAATAGCTTGGTTGCTTGAAGTTCGAGCATTAAAGTCACCCATTAAGATGATATTGCCTTCATTCCTTAGGCTAGAAATATCATTCTTCAAACCATTGTAAGGAAAATTTTTATCTAAATTGTTTTTCTTATAGAAGTTAGAATTAATAGGGGAAAAATAACAAATTGCTATGTATGTTTTTTTTATCATTAATGCCCATAATCTTTATCCAAATACACTAGTTGTTAGGATATTTTTTATAAATCCTGGCATGGGGGGAGATGTTCTTCGTAATGTATCAAGCTATACCCCCAATTCTTCCACTGTAAGATCATTTGTTCCAAATTGACCATAGTACAAATCCATCTATGTTACGGACCTTAGATTGTTCGTGCTCCCAAGTCTCAACTAATAATATAATATCAACTTCATTCGAGATCCAACTTAGCTTGGGGACTTTCTTCCATGGAAAGCCCTAACAGTTCCAAGAAAGAATCGAGAGCATTCTAATTGCAAATCCATATTAAAGGTTTTGAAAAATTTACAAATTCATGTTAAAAGTTTGGGGAAGTTCGTTAAATTGTAAAATTTACAAATCCATATTAAATTTTACTCATCATAGCATTTACTATACATTATTACAATTTGTGTAAACATTATGATGTATCAATAAACTTAAAAAAATTTCCAAGAAAATGTGAACATAAAAAGATAAATTTTATATTAAAATTTCACGACAATACAACAAACAATATTGTAATTAAATTAAATATATATTTTATTTATATTTAATTTAATTACAATACCTAGCTTTAAAACTTGTAATGTTTATGAGAAAAAAAATTATCACTACTAAATGGAATAAAAATTAAAATTTCTATCATATTTTTCAATAAAGTAGACTTAAAAAATGCATTATTATCATTTATATTTTTAAGTGGCACTACATGTTAAAATAATAAAAATTAATTAATTGATAGCAAAGATTATGAACCTATAAAAAATTATAATAGTTATAATAAATATGTATATGCAAATTTTTTTTTTTAAGGAGACTTGATTATGAACCTATAAAAAATTATAAACTGCAATATAAAACATATGATATTTAAAAGAAATTAATAGTTGTAATAAATATGTATATGTAAAATTTTTATTTTTTTAAAAGAGACTTGATTATAAATTTTAGAATAATTATAAATCAAACAATATCATAAACTAAATAAAACAATTTTTTTTCACAGGCATAAGAGGAGATTACATTCATTCATAATTTATATATTCATAATGGCTTAACAATAGCATACATGTCACTTATAAGAATTGAACATGGGTGGGGAGGATGACATGCATTCCTCTCAACCACCCAAGCTACAACCCATGGACAACTATCAATATGCTATGCTTATATGTACTTGTTCTATAATCATTTCATTTTATTGTAACAATGAAGGTTCAAATTCATGTTAAAAGCTATGGAAAAGTTGTAAAATATGTAATATTTACAAATCCATATTAAATTTTACTTATTATTTACTATACAACGTTACAATTTGTATAAACTTTATGTTGTATCAATAAACTTGCAAATGTCTTCTAGGAAAATGTGTGAAAATAAATCAAATAAAAAATTATGTTTTATATTAAAATTTCTGGCCAATACAACAAACAATATTACATGCTCATATGTTCTTATCTTATAACATTTCATTTTATTGTATTAATGAAATTGTAAATTCATGTTAAAAGTTATGTATCAATTAATGCAAATATACAAAATGTTTAAAATTTATAAATCATTAAAAACCATAAATTTATATTACAATTTATTGATAATTTAATAAAACATATAGTGTTAAAATTTATAAATCATAAAAAAAGCCACAAATTCATACTACAATTTATGGATTATCTAATACAACATATAATGCTAAAATGTATTATTATGTTGATTCAATAAAGTTACAAAATAATTCAAAATTTATTACAATTTAATTTAATATAAAAAATTCAAATTAATTTATTTATTTCTGTCATAAAATTTTTACAGAAATTATAAATTGATATTTACAAACTCTAAAATACAATATTAAAATTTATTAATTTGGTGTAATAATAACTGTAAAAATTATAAAATCATATTAAAATTTGCTAATGGTTTATTATTATAGAAGATTAAAATATATTAAGGTATATTAATAAAATTGTAAAAGGTTTCCTCAATATATCAAAAATAAATTAAATAAAAAATTAAATTTTAGATTAAAACTTATTATGAAAAATAAATTAAATAAAAAATTAAATTTTATGTTAAAATTTATTAAAAATTTAATGAAACATATAATATTAAAATATAATTGTCATTTAATATAACATATAAAATTAAAATTAATTAATTTGTTGTAAAAATAAAAATGTAAAAATTATAAATTTGCATTAACAAAATGCAGTATACAATTTTGAAACTTTTTGTAATAGTAAAATTGTAAATATTATTAATTCATATAAAAATTTGTTGATCATTTACAATATTAAAGTGTTAAGTTATCTCAATAAAGTTGTAAAATATTTCAAAGAATATATATATATATATATATTTATGTTAAATTTATTGATTGTAAATTAATTCAATGCAACATAAAACATCACATATGCATGTGTGTAATTATATATACACATCACATTACAACAAAACATTACAAAAATATAGTATTTTTTTTTCTACATAAATCTTAATTAAATATATATTTTTTTCTTCTTAAATTAACCATTTAAATCAATCGATGGTCAAGAGAAAAGAAAAAAATAACTTACTAATATATATCCAACTAATAAATAACTAATAGATGATTTTATGCTACCATTCAGGGTAGGACTTTCAAATGGCGGAAACTCGTCAAAATTGCGTGTAACCATCAAAATTTGAAAGGTTTTATGTATTCTAAGCCAGATTTTTACAGTCTCCCTAAAATCTTAGCTGTTTTTTGAGCTGTAAATTGGCCCATGATGTGCATTTACCGGTCAAATTGCATCCATGCTACCATCTATATATTTGTACTTACAAACAATATAAAAACATAAAACCCAGTCAACTTTGAATTAATTAGTACAATGAATAAATTCATAAAAATAAATAGAAATTAAAGCCCATTGTGAGATGGATAAATTTATTAAAATGAAAACAAATTAATTAACAAAATCAATGGTTTCATTAAAGTGGATAAAATTAAATACTTTCAATAAATTCATTAAAATGAATACAAATTACAAATGGGTTGATTAAAATGAATAAAATTAAAAACTTACTACAATTTAATTTTAGTTTGTAATTATTATATATTTATTTTGGTAATTTTTTTAGGTTTAAAACTGATTTGTCTTTTTCTTTCCTTTATATTTCAGTATTTTTAAGTGTTTTTAGTAATATTATTAAATAAATGAAAAAGTGATTACCAAAAAATTCACAATGATTTTTGGATTAAATTAAAATAATAATAGTTTGAAAAAGGATAAAGTTACTATAAAGTAAAGAGCATCGAGGTTAGCTTATTATTAAACTAAACAAAATTTCTATTAACTTTGTTATTAAAAGGCGTTTTATATTTTTTTAATTTTTTTTAGTAAAACTCTACATTTGAATAGTAAAAGTATTTTTTTCCACCTTTTTATGCTAAAAAATCTAGATTTTGGATAGTAAATGTCCACATCCATAAGGGATGGCACTATCTCCATTCTTGACACATCATTGTATCTTTCCAAATAACTTTGCTCCACTTAAACACCTACTTAGTTATCGCCTTAAGGTATGTGGGAGTATCTCTCCTAAATCTCCTTAGCATAGAGAGATATAAGAGTACTCTTGACCTAGAGAACCTTTTATTCACCAAATGGGAACCTCAATTCTGAGCTCATATTTGTAATGTCCCCCTCGCACCTTGAATACCTAAGAGCAACTATGACTCGTAAAAATAAAAAAGTGAAACATAAATGCATCCTCGAGGAGTAGAAAACCCTCATGAGAATGAGGTTACTCCCACCGCAAATTAATGAAGGGCACTTGAGACATTCTTCTTTGAAGAACATTATATGTATGGCTGGGATATACATTTGGGATATGTATTATCTAAATAACATGTAATGTTACCCATAATTTGGGACATCACCTCGTGAAAACAATTTCACAATCGCATACATATATAATATTATATGTAGAACACTACTTTTATAATAAAGAAGAATATATATATATATATATATATATATATATTGGAGATATATATATATATAGAACATGTAAGGTTACATATAATCAATGGAAAGTTATATGGCGAGCCAAACCTCATGTATATAATAGTGGAACCCTATATACATGATAATGAAGAATTATATATATATCTGTTGGAAGCATACATACATTGGATATTGTATAATGGTACAACATTTCGAGGTGATGCAAAACCTCTTACCTACCTACCTTATATGTAAGAACATACATATAACATTGGAACCTTATATACATATATATATTAGTGGAGAATAGTATATGTATATATATAGATGATGAAGACATATATTTGTGCTGTATAACGTATGTAGAACATACAAGATAAAGAAAACCACATGCGCACATATATTATATATACAGCGCACATAAATTAATGTAGCACTTATGATGGAACTAATTTCCTCCTACATAAGGATAGTAGTGGAAGTTATAGGAAAAGGAAATTATATATATATATAGATATACTACATTACGACATTGAGATACAGGCTATATGGATGGTATACCTTACCATGTAAGAATAATATAAAACATGTAACTGCTTAACGGTGTCATCACAGAACTAAAATTATAATTAGGTATGCATGAATATAAATCTATATATATATATATATAATAAGCAGTTGATGACATGTAAGTCGACTTGAATTGATGGAGATTGTATTACATTAATAAATAATTAAGAGTTGATTGGCTTGGACTATACAGTGGGAATTATTCCCAGTACAAGAAAATAATGCCATTTGTCTTAATGGCTGTTAGAATCTTTAAAAGAGTTCCCCCTTGATTTTGGCATTAGGTTATACAAGGATCAAAATTTCCGGAATTCATTAATCCCCGTTGAATGGCAGGGAGTGCCCTTTTAATTGTATAACTGCAAGCCGAGAATCTAGTCCCCAATTTAATGGCTACTCGTGCCTTTAAAAGAAATTTTTAAAGCATGTGTTTCCTCTTTAGCAGGCTCCGTTTGTTAGCAGCATGTGCCATTTATTTATTGTTTTATATGCTGGTGTTTTTCTCTTAAATGAAACCTGAAATCGTGGCTTCCGTGGTATCATTTAACCTTGGCATGCCATCCTTTTATCACTTTTTGTGGAAATGGAAAAGGGTCGTTTCCTTTGTTTGACTACGTCCTCTATTTAAAAACACCGGGAACCAACATCCAGGGTGGAGATCCAAAAGGAGAGTAGCTGCGTTCTGGGAAGGGGTGCGACCTGATGAAGGAGAAGCTGGGATGGGATGCCTCCTGGGGAATTAGGGCATTCACGTTATGGGAATATATGTATATTCATCTCACAATTGATAGATACAGATATTTATATGTCGCTGTAGACGAATATTGATTTTAGTGATATATGTATATTTATGACTGTGGGTGTTTCCTGATATCTCCGTACAGGATTTTCATCTCAAAATTGATGTATGTATGGACAGGAAGGAAATCGTTGTACTAATAGTGCCATCCGTTGAACAACCTCGACTGTGGTTGTGTTTTTGTTGTTATATGCATTGTTTGGGTAGGATCGTACCCCTGCAAAAATTATATTGGGCTTGACCTTGGTAATAATGTATGCTTTTTAAATTAAAGACTAACACGGGATAAAACCAAATGGGCTCGGCCTCCAGAACAAAAAACACTGCCCTAACGGATGGCTCCAAATTCTGGTATTGTTCTTTAGAAAGAAAAACAGTCCCCAAATGCCGGGAAAGCACGGTGATAAAGCTGTTGTGGAAACCACTCATCGTGTGCTCAGGAATCGCATGAAAACTTTCTTCTATGACTGCCCATCCATTGATGCGTGCTCAGTTTATTTTTTTATGTTGATGGCCTCTCTTTTGGAAAAATGTTTTCGGTGCCATATGTTTGTCCGCTGTGTCAAATACGATGGAAATTTATCCATGTTATTTCCCATTGGAAAATGAGATTGCTTGATGAGGTCCACGCTGCCTTCATATTAGTACCATGGAGAATTGCTTGATGATATTGCTTGATGAGGACCACGGTGCCTTCATAAAGACTGTGCCGCCTTCATGACTTTGCGCCTTGATGAGATTTTGCTGTCTTTCTCTGTTACAGCTACCCCCAACAAACCGAGCCATATTGCTCATTGCACAATGGATGAGATTTTGCTATTTTATTTTTCCTGCTTTAAGGTTTAGTTTTTGTGGTTCTGGAATAAATGTTTGCACCTGCGTTTTTTGCCTGCGTTGTGCTAAAAATCTAGAATTTTGTTTATACCTACGTTTTGTTAGAGTTGGGGTGGATTTGTTTATTGCCTGCATAATGCAGTGTTTGCATACTTCAGCATTAGGCTCGGGTTATGAAACATGATCCCTAATTATTGCATTGTCTTATACTACCAACGTTTGGTTGATTACATACCCTGATGCCTGCATTTACATAATATGAGTGTTAGAATTTGAAGCATAGCTCATGTTTCCTGAAATCTGTAAATATATTTTTATGCTTTTATTTGATAAATTAGGTTGAAGATTGATTAAGTGGTGAAAACCTTTGACTTGTTAAACTCAGAGATGATAGCTTATATCGTTGAAAACGTTTTGATACGATTATTTTAAATGTGAGACTGTCATGCGTTTGATTTAGATTTTGTTTGCCGAGTATGTATTTCCTTTTATTGGGTGATATCCCTTTTCAGAGGATCGACCCTTGAAACATTTTATATGATTCATTGCCTATTTTAAATTGCATATCGTGTAGTTTCCTTCTGTTGGAATATGTCCCTTTGGAGGATCGACTCATGAGTTACATTTTATGTTCATCGCTTATTTAATTGCAGGATGTTGGTTCCTTTTGGGAAGGGTGACCTCACTTTTTAGAGAATTAATCCTTGAAACTATTATCATTTTTGACTGCATATTTATTTATAGAGGGTGTGTTCCTATTTATGCTCGGAAATTCTCTTTTGGGGAATCAACCCTTGATCCCTTTCTGTGGACTATGATTGTATATATGGCATAAATGTACTAATTGCTTAAAGCACTCAGATAGACTATTTGGTTTACAGTGTAAAGGTAATGCTTGATAAAAGAACTTAGATCTACAGCACCATTTTATTGGTTGATAAAATAATTCAAGGATGAAACTTGTATATACTTTGATCTAGAAATCATTGCAATGAGTTTATGGCTTCCGAACTTTTGGAATATAATCTAATACTCACGATGGAAAAGACCCGCGTATTGGTATTGACTTGTAATTAATTGATGCCTTAATAAGTTCTAGAATGGAGGTTGTGCCTGCTCTAGGAGCTTATCCAAAGATGTTAATGTTGTGGGCCTTAGGATGAGGTTTCCTATTTTTGTATGAGGAGCTGATGATACATCACTTAGGATGTAGATTGTACACCTTGAACGGTGATTATTTTATGAATAAAGAGGGATGCCTAACTTTGGCGGACGTAGCCTCGTGGACAAGGTGAACCACGTACCCCGTGTCTCTTTTGTTCTTTTGCCTTATGATGTTTTGTTGCCATCTTTTTGCATTGTGTCTAAATGTTTTGTTTCCTTCATGTTATTATGTTCGTATGATCATGCTGGGCAAAGGGATTGTAGTACCCTAAAGGAAAAGGGGGCGAAGAATGTTATTGTTATTATATTGTTTCCATTGTATGCATACTAAGTCATTTTCAGCCCATTATGATGTTGCAACGTTTGTTGATGTGAATAATACCTTCGGGAATTTCCATCAAAAGTTTACATTAGAGGAAAATTGTCGAACTAACGTTTTTACAATACAAGTGGTTTTGACATTTCCGAATTTATGGTGGGACATGTTTATAAGGATTGCCATGTAAATATGCCACTAACGGGATTGACTCTCTTTTGTAGTAGCAGTAAAATAAAAATAAAAAATTATTTTTCCCTTCTCCGCACATATTGGCTTCGAGGTATACGAGGGATATTACATATGGTATCAGAGCATAAAGTTACAACGCTTGGGCCTAATTGAATCATCAATATGCAGGTATGATGTGAACTATGTGATTTCATTATGAGATATTATAATGCATACTATGAAAGGAAATATATTGTTCAACTCTCTGCTCAGATTGTCTGAGAATTATTTGTAATGCATGCACTAAAATACAGAAAAAGGGTTATTTGTTTAAAGACACTATTAGGCTTTCCGCAACAACTCTAAGCAAGATACACTTATGTTGTTTGTATACATATTGACGAGTGAAGTACCAAATGAAAATTGTGTTAGTAAGTGCATAACATTAACACATCAAGAAAAGATATTGAAGAAAAGCCTTGATATTATACACAAGTATATTTTGTCGTATAATTTTTTTATGAGGATAAGATGTGACTTATTTTGTGCAAGAATTTGTAAGCAGATAATGCAGGCACGCATGGTTACAAGAAGCAGCACCACATGAGGATGAGAGGAGAAGATGAAAATCCTTAGTAGGAATAATAACACCTGGAGTTTGTATGATCCCCTACTTATTATGGAAAGGTTACCAAGATGGTAACATTTGATTAGTTATATTGAAATTGCATACCTTTGATAATTTGTTATGTTAAGAATTCTTTAAAAAAAGTTTTGGAAAATTTCAAGTGTAGTAGCTAATTATAAGACTCTATATATATGCCTTAGCACTAGAACATCAAATTATGTTGAATGTATAATGTAAGTCACTAAGGTCTAGAGGGAGCATGGGGAATGTCGAGCTACCACACGGATACGGTGTTGAGCGAGTAGGCATGAAACATCAAGTATGCCTAGAGATATGAAAGTTGTGTTTGAGGAGGAGCTTCTAGGCTCCGGAAGAAGGAATTTGTCAAGTAGAGATTATGATATTTTTATGTTTGAAATGACATTATATGTAACTCATAGAGCATTGGGATTTTTCCAGGTGATGAATTGTGGAAGTCCCAATTGGACCACAACTGAATAATTGAATGTAAATTAACTAGATTACCTATGAAATTGTCTAGAGTATAGCCAAAGTGAAGGGTAAAGTATCTTGTAATGCTTCTCGTTATATTGCACTAAATATAGAGACTTGTATTGGATGAACAAGACCATCATCAGACCTAACATGAGTGGTTAAGGTGTGAAATATAAACATACAATATTAAAATTAATTAATTTATTGTAATAACAAAATTGAAAAAATTATAAATTCATATTCAGCAAATCCAACATATAATATTAAAATTTATTCCAATAATAAAAATGCAAAAAATATAATTCATATTAAAATTAGTAGATCATTTATGATAAAAAAGAAAATATAAAATATATTATAATACCTCAATAGAGTTGTAAAATATTTTAAAAAACAATTCAACAAATTAATAAAAGTGCAACATAGAATATTAAAATTTATTAACAAAAATGCATCATATAATATTAAAATTTATTGATTTATTGTAATAATAAAATTATAAAAAATCATATATTCATATAAAAATTATGAATCTAATTTATTAACAAAATGCTACACAAAATATTAAAATTTATTTTAATAATAATATTGTAAAAATTGAAAAAATTCACGAACAAGAGAGAGACGATTTTTAGGACTTCACACGTGGGCTGCACGCGCTCCTAGGGCTTCTGTGTGAGCTTCTAGGGCTCCAGCGTGCTATGATATGCGGCCTCCATGGCTACGCCTAGGGGAGGGAATCCCCCTCCCTCCATTCCTCTCTCTGATGAAGAGGCCTTCAAGAGGCTTGTTTCGGCTGCCGGGAAGAAGACGTCAGTCCCTTCGATCCCGAAATTCATCAAGAAATTGGAGGCAATACCTGAAATCATCCTGCCAAAAGAAAATCCCATCAAGATTGCTCTGGCCCTGGCGGATCGTGGGTTGTTCGGGTAGTTCATGGGTTTGTGGCCCTCCACAAGAACAACGAACGACTGGATACAAAGAAACTGGAGGCCCCAACTGAAGCAAAGCGTCACTTGCTACCCGATGGGCAGAGGCTTCTATATTTTTGAATTCATCTCCAAGGATGACCGAGACCTCATCTTCAGGAACGGTCCTTACTTCATGAGTTCTCAAGGTCTGTACCTCAACCGCTGGACCCTGAATTTCGACCCGAATCTTGACGCCCCCAAGGAGGTCCTTGTCTGGGTCCATCTCCCTAACCTACCAGCGCACTGCTGGAACTCAGAATATCTGGAAAAAATAGGGAACGGGCTTGGCCACTACATTGATAAGGCAGATCCCAAGGGTCAATACTCTTGTGCCAGAATCTGTGTTGAGGTGAATCTTGAGGCTGGGCTACCTGAAACGATCAAGATCTCGGTAGGTTATTGGCACCACTATCAACAGCTGGACTACGAACAGCTTCCCTTCAAATGCAGACTCTCCCATGAGCATGGCCACTTCCAAAGAAATTGTCCCAAAAACCAGTAAGGAAATGATACAAAAGGATGGCAAAGGCACAAAAAAGTAAGAGTAGCCCCCTAATGTAGCACTTATGATGGAACTAATTTCATCCTACATAAGGATAGTAGTGGAAGTTATAGGAAAAGGAAATTCTATATATATAGATATACTACATTACGACATTGAGATACAGGCTATATGGATGGTAAACGTTACCATGTAAGAATAATATAAAACATATAACTGCTTAACGGTGGCATCACAGAACTAAAATTATAATTAGGTATGCATGAATATAAATATATATATATATATATATATATATATATATAATAGGCAGTTGATGACATGTAAGTCGACTTGAATTGATGGAGATTGTATTACATTAATAAATAATTAAGAGTTGATTGGCTTGGACTATACAGTGGGAATTATTCCCAGTACAAGAAAATAATGCCATTTGTCTTAATGGCTGTTAGAATCTTTAAAAGAGTTCCCCCTTGATTTCGGCATTAGGTTATACAAGGATTGAAATTTCTGGAATTCATTAATCCCCCACTACTATCCTTAAGAGAACACTACAGAAGGAAGAAACCCCCCACCAAACTTCTCTTAGGAGCACGCCTCCAAACAACCCTCGGCAACTGAAGAAACAAGTGCAAGGAAAAGAAACGAGATAGTATTATAAGTTCCATGGGATGTCCCATGACTTACAGGTAGTATTATAAGTTCCAAAATAATACTTACCTAAAATGCATATCCCCTTCATACATATATTGTTCTTTATAATAAAGTTAGAGTGTCCTAGATTAACTTGTAGTGGGAGTAACCTCAGTGTGGTGAGGGTTTTTCCACTGCTCTAGGATGTAATTATGATTCCTTTTCTATTTTTATGAGTCGTAGTCGCTCTTGGCTCTTTAAGGTGGGAGGGGGATCTTACATTCTTTCCCCCTAGAATGAACACCGTCCTTGGTGTTACTTGTTTGTCATTACTAACCTTGCTAGCCTCCTTGGCTTATTTTCACATTCTTGTGAGAAAAACCCAATTCTGTTTCTTAACCTCTCTTTCGTCAGACCTACGAAGACTATTCGTCAGATCTTACATACTTTAACATTTACAAGAAAGAGGACTGCATCTTCTTCCCAACTTGAAACAATACATTCATCATATCAATCAACAATGTATAACCAATAAATTCAACATAATTTAGTTTCACCATATCTTCACATTTACGTATTAAGACATGTCACCATTTAGTGACCTCGAAAGCTTCTAACACAACTTCCCTTTTTCGTCATCCTTTGAACTCTCCCTAGAGTTAATTTTTGGGTGGACTTACATTTATTCCTGAGGTTACTCTCCCTTTTGACCCCGAGTCAAAAGTTTTCACCTCAGCAACATCAGACAGCGTCCTGTCTTTCGGATGTCCAGTTTTCTTTTGCCTAGGTCTTTCTTGCCACACCATGCGCCTAACACCAATGTGATCACGTGGAAATCACTTGCCTAACACCATTGTGCTCTTGCGGCGTACATGTCTAACACCGATATGCTCACGTGACAATCCCTTTCCTAACACCATGGTGCTCCTGCAACATGCAAATTTTCCTTTTGTATAGATTTCCACTTTACCAATCATAATGCACACCCCTAGGTGCTTCTCATGACTTTTACCATCATTGTCCCGACTTGTGAGTCGGCTATATAGTTAGCCAAAACATCTGTTAATAACTCACAATTTTATTAACTAACCATGAGTAGCAGTGGCTTAATCATCACTTACGAGTGATATAACCTTGTAAATTATCTAGGAATTAATCGTTACACATTTCTGTGCAAGTTTAGTGCAACTTTATTTATGCAGGCAGATTTTTATATATATTGTAGTGCACGGTGATCGTAGCACTCGTCATCATCATGGTGAAGCCTGCAATGTTAGTATAAACCACATAATTCACAGAAAAATCTCGATTCATAAAATCTTGAAATTCAGCAATCCGCATTCCTTAACCTCATGATTTAAGGCAGTGGATATTTTTTCTACCAGTAAATCCCGACTGATAGTGTTCTTGGCATATCCTGCAGTGTCAGCGTAAACATTATGCGACATACATCAACTCAAATAACTTCAGATGTCTTTACCCATGTGTCGTCTGGATAATTACAGTGAACACCACATTTATGTGTGGCAAACTAGGGACATATGTATCATGAAAACATCAGTAATTCTAAGTGGGATACTTGCCTCCATTTTACACCTTAACCACTTATGTTAGGTCTGAATGATGTTTTTGTTCATCCAATGCAAGTCTCTATATTTAGTGCAATATAATGAGAAGCATTATGTTTTAAGCAAAAGATACTTTACCGTTTCACTTTGGCTATACTCTAGCCAAATTTCATAGATAATTTAATTAACTTACATTTGATTAATCAATTGTGGTCTGTAGTGCCCTGCCTAACGGGTAGAGCACTCGGTCCATCTATCTGTAATATTCTCTATCAAGACATTTTTAAAACATATTACAGGTTGATATCTATGTCTGTACTATTAATTTTATAAACATGTGAATGTACAATTTGGAATTGTAAACATATTAACATAGAATGGAACTGTAAGCATATTAACATAGAAATAGGAGTTGTACAGGTTTGATAAACTTCATGAATTTCTTGGTAAATTATACAATAATACCATGAATAAATTTAATATCTAATTATCCGGAATTGAAATACCTGGGACCAGCGACCGTAGTAGATCCAAGAGTTTGCTGTAGACATTGTAGGCTCCTTCCTCTTCCAGCTTTCCATCCAAGCCTTGATTAACAAAATGGTGTGCCACCCTGCCGACCAGCTCTCATCATGTGCTGGCCCTAAGAAACCCATAGGTTTCCTAGCCCCCAAGCCCACAGACCAATCATCCCGAGAGCAGCTTCATTTCCCTTCTTTATCTTCTCCATCATTTACAGATATTCTCCCCTTGAGTTGTCCCCCTCCTCAAGTTTATCCTCTCTTCTTCCTCTCTATTATTCTAAAAAATTTCCCGACCATCCTCCTCATGCAGAGTCTCCTCCCCCCAAAATCCAACATTCTTCCTCCTTATACCCCCTTCCACCGCCTCTTTCATTATTATTTTATTCTATCCAGGGTAGTGCAGTTCCGATAGGTCTTACATGTGTTATGTATTAATAAATTTTCAAGTGTACGTGTTTACAAAACCTAACCAATGTCATACATCTAAATATTATTTATTTAATTCTTTACACAAATGGTAAAGACGCTAAAATAATTAGCATAAGTTTAAAAAGTATTTACTAATAAACTTTAATTAACATTAATATGAGATAAGTTTAGTTTAATCAAAGTATTTACTTATAAACTTTAATTAACATTAATATGGGATAAGTTTAGTTTAGTAAAAGTATTTACTAATAAAATTTAATTAACATTAATATGGGGCATTACATACACCCACCCTTCATGAAACTTCGTCCCGAAGTTATGGTCAAGGTACTTTTATAGGTTTAAAACAATTCACAATTACTTAGTTAACCTATCCAACTATTTAAATATTTCATACTAGCGTGCATGTGTGAGGTGTGCATGCATGGCCAGTACATGCACAGACTGCACATGTACTATAACAAAACCCCCTAAATTCTAACTCATACAGTTAATATTTCACGCAACATGACCCACCCACAGATATAATATGATTTCTTGTGACATTCGGAGTTATTTAACAATTATTTTCTTATTATTTAGTGAGTTAAGATTGGTACCTACCATCACTAATCCGGTATCATAATTGTCCAACATTCAACCATAATAACTAAAATGTCCACCCATCCTAACCTACGTCCGCATCCTCCCTATCCTTCCTCTGCTAGTATAGAAGTGGTTGTCGGCTTCACCGAACTGACCACATAAGAACCTGAGAGTGATAGCGTCGGCTGAACAGCGGACCTAGCCTCTCCTAGCAGGCATCCGACCGTCGTCATCACAACAACATGGGGAGCGTGTCTCAGTACGGCCCTCCCACGACCTCGGGTACCCGACCGTCGTCATCACAAAAACATGGGGAGCGTGTCTCAGCACTGCCCTCCCATGACCTCGGGTATCATAAAAACATAGGGTGGAACACATCCATCTCTCTCAACATTCTGGGCCTATATACCCTATCAAAAACATACTTTGCTGCTATCGAGATTATTGGTCTGTGTCATCGTATCATCAATTTTGTTAATCAAGGCTCTTCTGCAAAAATAGGTACTATACCACACTTCATATAAAGTATCCATTTATTACATAGCCAGTGTGTCCTGCAGATTAGTACTTTGAAAACATACATTCATAATAATATCTCCATTCAATCATGAGTTGGTGCATATTATCAACAACATTTCCTTTCATTGTATAACTCATTAAATTGATCACTTCATGGGTCGATATCCCTACATCATTTATATCTATTACACTTATCAATGATGAAAACATACACTATCTTTATGAACAAAGGAATATCATGATTAAATTATAACATAGTAACCTCACAATCATAATCAATGTATCAACATAAGCATAGTAACATCTTAGACATAGTAGCAACATCTATCATGTCATAAATATGGTTTACTCAGTCGAACTGAGTCCAACGTTTACTAAGAAAATAAAATGTAACATGTCAATATGTCTAGTCAATTATGGGCATTTCATACGATTATAAAAATATATTATTATGCATAATATAGCTGTCTTACTACTAGAATTCATTAGTTATGGTAGTCCCACTTGGACCTTTACTTGATCAACCTCTCGATGTCATTTTACTATTTTACTCCTTTTATCACCTAATATATCTGAAAAACATATCATAGTAACTACTTGTGTCCTCCTCGAGGATCCTCATTTGTAACATGCATCAAGGTTCATTATACCCTACTAGATTCTTATCAACAACAATTTATACAGTGTTCTATAGTCTTGTTATGATTAATAAGAATATGTTATAGCCCAAATGTCATTTATTTTGATTCTTCATTTTATTATTATTAAATTATTATTCTTTTTTTTATATAGGGCTTGTTTAGGAATTGAATTATTTGTTGACTCTCTCTCTCTAATTCATACGACTTATGATCTCATAAATTTATATGGCTTACGACTTTCTGGGATCCATAATGAGAGTGGACTAGTGTCTTAATAACATGAAGTCCACTATGTTTATTAATCAACTCTCATTTATCAATAAATTTTCTTCTTACACCATGAGTGGCGCATTATACATAGAATACTTACAATTGCACTACTTATTTCTTGGTAATTTTAATAACGCGATACACTTCTATAATATGAAGTTTAATTGTTAGTTTGCATGCTTGTCGTATCGTTTTCTACGACAATATCCGAATTCCATTTATACGTTCATCACCTTCTATACTAATTCCTATTATTAGTCCTCCAACAATTGGCCATTTTGTACCAGTCATTNTTTGTACGAGTCATTTATCGCTAACATTCTTTGTACCACTCCGTTTAATACGCATCAAAAATATATCTTCATTACTTTTAATGTTTAAATCACTTAATATATTATATTGCCCCTTATTCATTTCATACTTAGTTAGGTGCAATACGTGTATATATATATATATATATATATATATATATTATTTACCCATTACTCTTCTTCCTATTCTTTTATCCTTTTACATCCCTGGTTTCCTTATACTGATCTTGAATGTAGCACTCTTCTTGATACAATTACCTTTTTTTATATCTTTATCCTTGTTTAAACTCGCTTTCTCTCCCTCTCTCCATATATAGGTGTCAATAGATATTAAGTCTACTTGATCTATTACTTTAGTTATTTGTGTTGCATGAGTACAAGTATATTTACAATCCGTTTTTAATTACGAGGTTACATTAGCACACCTATCGCTCAATATTAGTAACCCTAAATCTTTTATTTATATAGACATAGCATTCCTTATAAAGCCTCTTCTCTACACCTTGTCTTTCACGTTTATTGTTTCTCATCTATTTATTAGGTCCTAATATCTTAATGTGTTAACTTATAATACTGTTTATGCTCAGCGAGTATAGGTTTACTCATTATACCTTCATTCGAGATTGATTACCATTATTACTTTCACACCAATAAAGTTACAACCTACACCTTACCATAACCTATTAGCTTCGTGGTATGCTAAACAATGCTAACCCCATGGCTCATCTATACATCATCCTATCCTTTCTCCAACATAATGTACACTTACTGTCTCTCCTCAGCTCCTCCATATGACTTGGCTGATGAATTTTGGCTCCAATGTCTTTTCTTCCCTCATTTGTATATTCATCTTCATCTTCAGTATACTTACACCAACCATACCACTCGTCGTCATTTTATACATATTACCTGTTATCAACTAAAGTATGAATAGTTTACTCGCTTGTATCCCCACCCCTATCCAATCCTATCTATGGTATGATAATTCATTTCAAGATTCAATTTTCCATTGGTGATGTGAAAGACACTTCCACAAGTTCATCGACATTCCGCACGTTTAAGTCATAAACAATTTATTTAACATAAGGTTTTTGTGATTCTCTTGTATATAAACATTTTTAGGTGGCAATTTTATCATAATTTAAGTTGGA
>LPNX011132549.1:0-13519 GCA_001517045.1 Pseudotsuga menziesii
CATCTATACCCCATGAATTATTTAATTCTTATTAGGGGTTGATCTTGACCACTTTATTAACTCCCATAATTAGTAAATACACTTTCCTACATATTCTTCTCATCCAGCTTTTATGTGGATAAGGTAAATCTAGTTAACTACGAAACTGGTATCTTTTATTTCCAACCCATCCTCAATGATTTTCTCTCCATATTCTAGGATTAGAAATATTTTCCTTAATACATCATCACTCACTCATGACTTAGCGAATTCATGGGCTCTTGGTCTAATTGGGAAATTGCTTTATTCGCCTATGGGGGTTTATCATATGTAATAATCTTGCTTTATGAGATAGCATGAGTTGTCTCCAAGAAACTCTATTTTAATTTACAAAGATGTATTACCTATCTAATAATATCAATCATCATTCATTTATCATTCCTAATGTGTGCTCATGATTCTTCTTCTTCTATCTTTATGCTAATTCTCTACAATTCTCTGTGAGGTTAATTGTGTGCCTAGGTTCTTATTTTGTTTATAGAATTCTTATTTCCATCAAGTCTTTATAATTCCAACATGGTATCAAAGCTCAATATATCAAATCTCAACATGACATCAAATATTTTAGAGATCATTAATTAATCCTTCTTTTCATATTTGCAGGTTCATTTTGTAGGTACAGCTTCAAATGGATTCAAGACTATCATTTCGTCTTCTTGCTCCATTCACAAGTTATTCACAGTGTAAATTGAATATGATTTCATCTATAAAGAGACAAAATATAGACGAGATATCTATTGGAGCTAGTGAAGAGTCTTAGGAATGGCTAAGTGAATGGTTGAATGACCATGATAGATCATTTGGAGCTATCTATCTAGCTATTTCTCCAAGCATGCGCTACCTTATTGATTCTACTACATATTGAAAACATATTTGGACAAAAAATGATATAGTTTTGGGAAAGCAAAATGAAGATCCTTCTAGAAATTTGGAGAGCACCTATAGATATTCAATAATTTCTCTCTCTCAATATGTCTTGGCCTCTGCACTCTATGATCAAGTTGATCATGCTGAAGAAGTTTATCAAATATTTCATGTTTCCCCTACCCTCTTTGATTCAAATGCTTCCTTCTTCAGTCAAGAAGCAAATCTTGAAGAGACATATTTTCTATGTCTCTTGAATTTTATTCATCTTTTTGTGATGCTAATAATGAAAAAAAAGTTACTAATGGAGCTAATATTTCTATTTATATTGATGATGATTCACTCATGCATTCATTGTTCTTTATGTCTTCTACCATAGATTTTGATATCTATGTGCCAGATCCTTCACACTTTTTTCATACCTCTCTCATTGATGGTGCACAACCCAATGAATTCCTAGATGTTTTCTTATCCATATCAAGTCATTATAGTGTCTTTCCACTTACCATACTTGATCTCATTCTTTTATGCAACTCTTTCTTTATTCTTGGCATCAAACCTCAAAGCGTCCTTGAAGATTTTGAACACTCCTTCCTTACTCCTTTCATAATTCTACTATAGAGGATTCATTATCAATATATTGCCATGATTCTATTGATATTCTTATAACTATTCTTTTGGATTGTGTGGAAGCTAGATCAACCCATGAATCCCTTTCATTTTGACTCTTTGATCGTGTGGCTTCTCTATGTTCAGACATGATCACTTGCACACATCCTCTATGTGTAAATGAAGTTGGAGACCTCATACATTTGCTTGGACACTTATTTCACCTATATTGAGATGATTTCATCTATATTGGTTTTAATTTCAATTCATCGCATCATATTGGAGTTGATTGCAACTCTCCAGATCCTTCAGTCTTGCTTTCACATCATTGCATTCAGTTGTTATACATGGTCTCGATTTCAATCCCGCAGCTATTCTTGATCCAAGTAAGCATATTTCTCTTCTTCTCAAGAAGAATATCCCTCCATACAACAACATTTATTTTGGAGTAGCATCAATAGCAGTTCAACATTTTTTGTTTTCCTCTCATGTCGTCTCTTGAGGGAGGATTTTTCCCATGTGGTTTTTCCTCTTTCCTCGGTTCTTTGGACAGGATAAATTGTAAAATGGTGACCATAGACTTGTTTTTGGGCCCTATATGCATATATATTTATGATTATTTTAGAGATATCATCATAAAGTCAGACTTAAAGTGGGGTGCTGGAATATTATAAAACCACTCACAATTTATAATAAAATATTTAATCATTACTTGATTAATTTCCTACTGAGCAGCCTAAATAGTTGGCATCCACTTGCACTACAAAGTAAACACTTTCATCTGTATCCCATGAATTCTTTAATTCTGATTCTAGGTTGATCTTAGCCACTTTATTGACTCCCAAAATTAGTAATTGTGTTTTCCTGTGGATTCTTCCTTATTATGCTTTTATCCATCTTTTTTATGGATAAGGTAAAGCTAGGTAACTAGGAAACTTGTATCTTTTGTTTCCAACCCATTCTCCATGATTTTCTCTCCATATTCCAGTATTAGAAATATTTTTTGTTACACATTATCACTCACTCATTCCTTATCTAATTCAAGATCTCTTGGTCTAATTAAGAAACTTCTTTATTCAACTATGGGGTTTATCATATTTAGTAAGCCAGTTTTATGATCTAACATGAGTTGTCTCCTAGAAAATCTATTTCCCTTTATAAGGATGTATTACCTATGTAATAATATCAATCATCTTTAATTAATCACTCCTAATGTGTGTTCATGATTATTATTATTCTCTCCTTATGCTATTTATCTACCATTCTCTTTGAGGTTACTTGTGTTCTTAGATCCTTAGCTTGTTTATAGAATTCTTGTTTCCATCAAGGATTTAGAATTCCAACAATTAATTATTGTACTTGCTCAGCAATTGGCATTTCATTATTCAAGGAAAATGTGTTGTTCTTCCCATTGAACTATGCACCAACCATTCTAAAAATTGTGCCCTTCTTTTCTTGTTTGACTTGCATTGGGTATCATGCCAATCACCTTCTCTCTCTTTTGTTCTCCTTCTCTTCTAAAGAATTCAAACTCCTATCCAAATGATCATGGAATGGAATGTTGCTATTTGCTTGACCCACTCTTTTTATTCATCCAATGAGTGCATGTGAACCATCACAAGATCTAATAGCCAAAATTGAATCTTGATATTTCAAATCAATGGATGAGAGAAAATCACGTTTTCTCTCCATAAGATTTAATTTCACCCACTTATCATTATATAATTAAAAAGTCACTTTATATCTCATTAAGTGAACTTATTACACGTCCCCTCCCATCCATTCGACCACAGAGGGAACATGGATGATGTAGGGAGTGCTATAATTTCTCCCCCGAGGGCATATTACAAAATTCTTTAACACCTAATGTGCCTCAGATGCAGGAATACAAACACAACAGAATTAAACTGTGTTAATGCACATGCAACATGCACACACCAACATTTATATCACATGAATAATAATAAAACAATCACACACATAATTAATATCATTCTCATGCTATGCATAGGCCTCCTATTGAATAATGGAATTTGTCCATTTCATTCAAGTTGGCATGAATAAATAAACATTCATAACACATAAAATGGGCATAATTTAAAACACAGCAAGCACTTATATTTTAACTAAAGATGTTCAAGAAACTAGATATCGAAGAGAAATCTTCAACCCAATCGTAGGTCTCTATACAACCTATATTATTTCATTTTAGATACCATAGTCGAGCTAGGCTATGTATCCACTAAGGAGAACCTACTCAGGATCAATCACCACCATAAGGACAAATACTCATGCTAAGGAAACATATAGATGGGTTTGTCAAGAAATTAGGGAGGTATGAAAGGATATATATAATAAGTGAGCTCATGCCTAGAGCTATATGCATCTCAATGTGTCTTTATGCATCCTTGGAACCCATAATACCCAACACAAGGAAGGTCCCTTTCTCTACTACACAATCCCTAAAGTGCCCCTTAACTCCAATTCTCTTCAGGGTGGGAACATAAAGGTCCATGCTTACAAAAATTTAGATATTATTTCCTTCACTGGTTTTATCAAGAAATTCCAACCCCTAAACTCTCTCCCACTACAATTCGCTCTTGGAAATTTTCCCCAATTTGGAAAAGTAACTATGAATCAGGAAATTCAACTTCTAGGCTTGTAAATATGGATATTCCTGTGGATTTTATGGTTGTTGACACTCTCAAATTTTCCCTAGGGTTTGTATCTATAGATTCCCCATTGGATTTGACTCCTCACATAATTATTTGGACATTTTTGGCATTTCAAAATGTGGGTTATTTCTAAGTTGTGATTTCTACGATTTTGACTGATGGGAATGCATAGCAAGCTGGAAGTTGACATAATTTTGTTCAAAAATGGGTTCGGGATGATGGAAAATGATTTTAAATGAGGAATAATGACTTATGGGTCAAGTAAACCATGCCCATACTCATCCATACAAATTTTTGAGTTTTGTCCATTCTCCATTAATGCATGAGCTAATTTCTTGGCTACCATCTTACAACATAAATAAATTTCAGCAAGGAAAGTGAATATGGGTTCTTAATATGACATTTGGAAACATGGGGTTCAATCCCACAACCCCCTCATCTCTCCCTAGTGGATACACATGGACCCCTCATTTAGTTTCTTCCATAGCCATCTCTTTGTATTTTATTTTCATTAATAATATTTACATGTTTTTACAATTTTCCATGGTTTACTAACACATGGATAACATAATATAAAATATGTTCATTTAATACCTAAGCCTTCACTAGCAAGGCCTTTTCCTTGAGCTCCGCGCTAGGAATCATACATTATATATACATAATATTCACATATAAATTCAATGCATTCTAACAGTTAAAATGGGGGTATTACATTCTCATACCTCTTAGAGAAACATCGTCCTTGATGTTCTAAAAACCTGGAAAAAAAAAAGTATGCCTCATTCATGGAATTCTCTAATTCCCATGTATCCTCATTAGGACCAAGATGATTCCATTTTACCTTTACATGTACAGTGGCCCAGTTCCAAGGAAATGCCACCTTCTTATTGAGGATGTGCATCTTCTCCACTTGGAACTCTTAGTTGGGTTCCACCTGTATCACAATCCAATTAATTATGTGATTAGGATCATGTACATATTTATTAATCAAAGAAACATAGAAAACATTATGAGCTCTAATGTTAGTAGGAAATGCAATCATATATGCAACTGGTCTTATCCTATCATGGACTTTAAATGTCCCACAATATCTTGGTGCCATCTTGGCACAACTTTCCAACTTTAGGGAACTTTTCATTGGATTTATCCTTAAATAAACATGATCCCTGATTTTAAATTTCTTGTGCAGCCTTTTCAAATATGCATAACTCCTATTTCTGTCCTGGGAAACCTTTAAATTATGTCTAATCTTAACAATTTCTTGTTCCATTTACTTGAGAATTTATGTCCCAAGTATTGCCCTATTCACTAGACTATCCCAATTCACTAGAGTTTGGCATCCTTTTACATACAATGCTTCAAATGGACTCATTCCTAATGATGCTTGATGTACATTGTTGTACACAAATTCTACAAGTGTAGACAATCCTCCCACTTGGATGGTTTATCCATCACATACATTCTCAACATATCTTCATGAAATTGATTCACCATCTTAGTTTGACACTTGACCATCTGTTTGAGGACGATACTCTATGCTAAAATTCAGCTGAATTCTCAACTCCTAAAATAATCCTTTCCAAAATTTGGATGCGAACTTTGAACATCAATCTAAAACTATTTCCTTGGGAAATCCATGCAATCTAAATATTTTCTTCATGGAAATATTCGCTATGTCACTTGCTTTATGAGTGGACTTGATTGGACTAAAATGATATGTCTTGATAGCTTGTCCGCCACAACCATAATTGAATCATGTTTCTTCATTGTCATTGTAAAACCTATTATAAAGTACATAGAAATTACTTACCACTTCTGTTTTGGAATGGAAAAAGGCTGTAATAATCATGTTGGCTATTGATGTTGTGCCTTGATTTGTTGGCACTTTTGAGACTGAGAAATGTATTCTACTATGTCCTTCTTCATTACATACGAAAAGTATTTCCTTATTTTTGTTGTTATTGTCTTTTGATATATTGGATGTCCATACTTTGGCATTTAATGAATTTCATCCATTACTAGTTTCTTTAAATATGCACAATTCGAAATGCATAATCTACCTTTTATAAACAAGAATACCATCTTCTAGAAGATGATATCCTTCACACTTTTCATCTAATTTTCCCCACTACAATTTTTCTTTATCTTGAAGGTAAGTTCCATTTTTCTTCCAGGCTTCAAGAAATCTTGTTCTTATTTTTTTTTCATATACTTAATGTTTCTACATGGATTTTTTTGCTAATGGTGTCAACAACCTTATTCTCTTTCCCTTTTACTTGCTTAATTTCAAGATCAAATTAACATAGGAATTTTAGCCATATAATTTGCCTAGAATTCAAGCTTGGTACCTGATAAGCCAATGTGGTCTATCTTAAGCTTGAATATTCCCCCCAACAAGTAATGTCTCCACATATTGATATCATGTACTATGGATGCTAATTATAAATCATGAGTTGCATAATTCTTCTCATGCTCTTTTAATTTTCTTGACTCATAGCAAATCACAAAGACTTGTTTCATAATAAATCCAATGATTCCTTCAATGCAAGAATCTGTGCACACTACAAAACCCTTTATTGGATCTGCAATATTCAAAACAAGAGCAATGGTAAGTAGCTTTTTTCAACTATAGAAATCTTTCTTCACATTTTTCAAACCATATAAACATTGCATTCTTCTTTTGCAGTGATGTAATCAGATGAGCAATCTTGGGGAATCCATCAGTGAACCTCCTATAGTATCTTGTAAGACCCATAAAATATCTAATATTGGTAACATTCTTTGGAGTAGGCCAATACATTATGGAGTCAATCTTTTCTAGATCCACTGTAATTCCTTCTACTACGATAGTATAACCCAAATACTGTATCTTTCTTTGATAAAATCCACACTTGCTTAGCTTTGCATACAATTGGTTCTCTCTAAGAACTTGAAACACCATTCTTAAATGTTCCTCATTCTCTTATTCATTCTTTGAATAAACATAAATTCCATCCATGAATACTAACAAAAACTTTTTCACAAACTTCCTAAAACAATATCCATGAGGCATGCGAATATGGCGGGTGCATTGGTAAGAGAAAATGGCACCACCATGAACTCATAATGGCTATACCTTGTTTGGAAAGTTGTGTTGTGAATGTATTCTTATTTTATCATCTCTTGATGATAACTGGACCTCAAGTCAATTTTTAAAAACATTTTGGTTTCCTTCATTTAATCAAACAAATCATTGATTCTAGGCCCAATGGGTACTTATTATTGATTGTCACTTTATTTAGATTCTTGTAGTAAATACACATCCTTAAAGTGTCATCCTTATTCTTGACAAAAAACATCGGTGTCCCCCAAGTAGACACACTTGGTCTTATATATTTTTTGAATTAATTCCTATAGCTGTATATTTAACTCTACCAATTATGGTGTGCTCATCCTAGAAGGAGATTTGGAAACTGGTGTTTCCCTTGTAACATGATCGATTGTAAAATTAAGTATTTTTTTGGTATAAATCCCAATGATTCATCTGAAAACACATCTTTGAACTCTTGTAACATCTCATAATGTTCTATCTTTGGGCCTTTATCCACTAGAAAATCTAATATATGACTTGCATATAATTAACAACCTTTCTTGTAAAATCTTCTTAACTATAAGGATGCAATCTTTCTTACTGTAACTTCTTGGGAATTCCTCTTACCAACCTCATCCTTCCTTCTTCATAAATACAATCAAGAACTTTTTCATAACATTCTACCTTGCCTTTATTCTTTTCCAACCATTCAATGCCAATTAGATCATCATAGGACCCTTATTGTAGGACATTTAAAATTGTTTTGGTGAGGATTCTATTAACCTCTATGGGGAATTCCATCATTAATTCACTCAGTTTTCTTTTTTTTCCTGTGGATAACTGAACTCACCACGATTTATTATGTTTCACTTCTCAAAGAGAATAACTTTCATCCATTTTTGGAGAAACATATCTATTAGTAGACCCTATATTAATCAAAACATAAATGAATTTATTATCAATATTATCTCCAAATTCAACTAATGTTGATTGATGCTCTACATGATGGTTTTCCAATGCTGCATAAATTTTGGGAGTCTCTCCTGGCATATCCTCCATTGTAACTGTTGCTTCTAAGTTTTGCAAGCCTCAAGGGTTTTGTTTCTGATGTGGACATTCCTTAAGCATGTGGTTCTTTCCACATCCCTAATAGTGAAGTGGTCCCTTTGGCCCCTTTTATGCTGCTACTACTAACTTAGTTCCACTTCATCCTTGTTTATCTTTTCGGAAAGTCCTTGGCTGATTTTTAAATGATGTCTTAAACTACTTATCCTTTGGTCAAACCTTCCCTTTATATTTTCTTTCAATGTTGGATGAACCTTTGATTTTCCTTTTCTATACCCATAACAATGCATTTCCATCCTAATGGATTCATCAATAGTTGGTGTATTAACAAAATAAATCCTATCTATGGAATTTTGAGGTAGACTTCCAAGGAAGCATTGGATTTTTATTCTTTCAATATATTAGATGTAATCCACATACCTCAACAATTCTAAAAATTTGTGGACATGTTATTATGAATATTTATGTCCCAACTTTAGTTCCTTGAACTCCTTCCTCTCGTTATCATAATACCTAGTAGAATGGTATTTTTCTTTAAAATACCTCTTAAATCGCTCCCAGTTGATCCTTTTGTCCTTGATTCCTTTTACTTGCATGAGGTTCTCCCACCAAATTGAATATTAGACATTTAGATTGTAAATGAAAATTATATCCTTTTCACTCCTTAAGTAGTCATGAATCATAACAGGTTTTTTCATCACAAGAAGCCATGCCTCTACCTCTTGACTTATCCATGCTTTCTCCATCAAACATGGGAGGCATTTCTTTCCTATATTCCCCTTGTGGAATATTTTAAAAATTCCTTCTTATTTTAAATATACTAGAATTATACTTTGGGATACTTCAAGAAAATTTAGAGTCACATGACCTACTAGAATAATATATTGACAAAGATACATTGCATTCCCTTCTTTAGGAACCATTTCTTGGACTCAATGTCCCCTTCCGAGAGAGACCTCTAGAGTGCCTCTTTGCATTTATTCCTTCTTATCCCACATTGCTTGGATTAGACCCAAGGTTTATCCTCTACTACATATTAGTGAGGCTATGTAAAATAGAAACATTGATTTGGTTTTGTTTTATGGAGCCTTCACTAACATTTCATTGAAACTTATCATGGTTTCAACTAAATTTTGAGCAGTGTTTTTCTCCCATATCCTATTTGACTCGGTTTTGGAATTATCCTCTTGCATATTTATCCTAAAACATATTCATAATGTTCATAAGGGTCTTAAGAATTATTCGTAGTTACCACTTTCTTGTGGATATTCTTTATCTCTGCATGTTTCCCTCTGTTGCCACAATTCAAAGCATATCCACTACAAGCTTTGTGCATCAAAGAGATATTTATTAGACATCTTAGTAATGCATAAAATGACACAAAAAAATGTTGGTTTTAATAGAATCATTCTCATGGACTTATTCACAGGTTTCTCATTTCCCCATTCCAGTTATGCATTTCTGAAAACTGCCTTTAATTGACAATTTTGTCAAAACAAGGTAATAGGCACTTTTATGCTCAAATAATTAGGGCATATGAATACCTCATTTAGATTTTGATTTGCACCATTGTTCCCCTCTAAATAATATTTCCAACACTTGTATTGCTCCTTCATTCCAAACTTAGACACAAAAGTTACATTCTCCCAATATTGTTGCTTTGGCTTAATTCTGCACTTTTTCCACGGGTGCAATTAGCTTGAGGCGCCAACTTCAACTACTTGTAGAAGTAAATATAGAGAGAAGTAGGAAAAGTTTTTACCTAGAAAATTCATTCCATATGAAAATGATAACTTATAAATATTCATTTATCTGTTCTGATGCACCAACCCACTTCTATTAAATTGTGGGTGTAATGTCCCAGTTTTGACCCCGTTGCACTAGATGTATATGATGTATATATAATGTAATGATCATGGTGCGGAGCTAAAGGCCAAAGCCCCACCATTGATCGGTAATGCTATGTTTTGGATTTAAATTTGTCACCGATGGTATATCGGGGCATGCGGCATATATTATGTTGGCCATCATGTAAATATGCATCATAATTAATTAATGGACACAACCAGCTACGATCGCGGCAACTAAATCGAATGGGGCATGATTTCCTAAGGATAAGGGGGGGGGTGAAATATTTAACCTATGGGCCAATGGGGAAAAGCCAAATGTCTATGAGAAAACCCATCAAACTGTCAACTGCCTTTCTTGTCTTTTTTTCCCAATCATTTATTTCTGCCAGAATGTGGTTGAGTTAGTTATTGCATGGAATGGGAAGAGTATGGGCAAAAATTCGAATTGGGCAGAGACCCATTTTTGAAAAATGTGTTCTGACTTCCTTGGCAAGGAAAATGCCCAAAAACGTATGCCATTCTGCCATGCATCCACGTTTTTCATTTTCCTCACCATTCTCCTTCACGTTGGGGCTTTTGGGAGCAGCTGGAGTTTTTCCTGTGTCTTTCAATTCCACGTTTTTGGTTGCTGGATTCATTTTTTCCCATGGATGGGAGGTCATTTTTGTAGTGCTGGGAATTGGGTTGTCTTCCTCACGTTTTTGGAGCTGCTGGTGCATTTTCCATTCACGTTTTTGGAAGTTTCATGTGTTTTTACCGTGGCTGTGAAGAGCCATTCACGTTTTTGGCTGTCTCACTGACTGTTGGTCTCACGCACAGACTATTTGGGGTGTTTTCCCCTGCTGTGAGTTGTGCTCACTGATAAGCTTCAGGACTGTGTGTTTTCCCCCATGTTGTGAGCCGTTTTTGCTGTTACATTTGGGGATTTGCGGTATGATTGCTTGGGAGCCGTTTTTCCCTGTCTTAAGCTGTGATAGTTAATTAGTTGCCTGAGTGCAATGGTTGGTATTCAGACTGTGAGAGGAGTAGAGATGTTGGCTTAGATTTGCTTGATAAACTTGGTGGATGGAAACCCCATAGACAGAGCTAGAGGGTTGGCCTTCTTCTCCATCACCCCTGAATAGCACTGGAAGGGAATGCAGGGCCTGAGGGACTGTGTAGCAGAGAAGGGACTGATTTCCTTGTGTTGGGTGTGGATGGGTGTCTTAGAGGTCAGGCTAGTTCTAGTGTAGGTGTTCTTAGCTCTGTAATGAGCTCACCAGCTTAGCAAATTGCCTTCATCAGCTCCTTAATGGCCTAATAAACCCAACTTGGTTGGCTTGGCTATGTGTTTTTGTGTATCCTGGCTATGTGTAAGCCTACTAGTTCCCTTATTCCTTGGATAATCATGCCCAGCTCGGGGGTGGCAGCATTGCTGAGAGATTGATGAGCACGCTGGCCTATGGTTGGGTGGAACGTTGCAGCGATGTAGCTGGTTGCGGAGCAAAGCTTTCATAAGATAAGTAATCTTGTGCATTTTACCTCTGCAATTCTATAATTACTGTTAATTAAATAGAAATGAACATGTTTAGTGAATTCTTGCTTGAATATATGATGTTTTCGGTGTGTATGTTAAATGAATGCATCTGTGTGTGTTAAACAATGGCATTTGTGCATGGTTTACCATAATGCATTCCTGGCAGCATCCTGTTTATGTAATTTTCATGCCTGTACATGTTCATGGGTGGTTAACCCGGTCTGATAAAGCTTGTAGTCGCGTCCTCTTCGCCAGTCGGAGGCATGGGGACATGATAGTGGGTTTTACTGCTTTTAACTTTTTCACTTTTCCCCAAATTTCAAATTTTCACCAAAACTGGAAATATCCCAAACCAAGAATTTATAGAATTTTTTTTCTAAATGAATTTGTCTATTTTGATGAGTAAGTAAAAGTTCATGTTCATAATTTTTTTTGTTTTGGTATCTAGGGTCACTTTTACCTCCTTTGAGCTTTTCAAAATCCCCGAAAACTGCCATGGAATAGTTTTTTTTAGCCTTCTTTCACACCCTAATTCCACACCCTTTATAATTTTTCCATGAGATTCCATATTTAACTGCATGCATGTTTCATGGGCATGCTATAAAAATTTCATCCCAAACTAATATCCCATCGGGCCTCAGGACATTGATCTGTAAAAGTCCCTAATTTGAAATTTCTATCAAAACAAAGTAGGATGGGCTTGGGACTCTCACTAGTTATTTTTGAAATTCATTAATGGATTCCAAACACTATGGGTCTCATCCAACTCTTATCCAAATTGCCCCTTCTATGGAAAAACAAATTTTGGGCTCTGTACTTTTTTCTCCTTGGACCTCGACATGTCGATCCTGACATTTTCCAAGCCTTTTCGAATTCAAATACTATCTTCTATACATTAAGAGTCGAAAATAGGAAGTGTAAAATAGTTTATCAATAAAACCTCCATGGCCTTCAGACTATGCCTATTATGTGATGTACATTGGGAGTCGAAAGTTGACACTCTCGAGCCACCTCCAAATAAGACTACCTTGACTTAACAAATACGTAGACTGCATCCTTTCCTAGGTCAAGACTCAAAATTTTACACTAATAAGACTATCCATCCATGATAAAACCTACCAATCCCAACATTGGAACTTTAGCATCAACACACCACAAAACAGTAATAATACAAACCACAAGGACAAATACTCATGCTAAGCGAAGGACAAATACTCACAGCCATGTATAGCTATAACTCACAAATACTCACACTATTCTATAATAGCTAAGCTATGTTAAGGACAAATACCCATTCCAACCTATAACATAGCTTGTTTTTCAAGATAGTAGAGAGCAATGAAATGATATATCTAAGTTAGTGTGCCTAGCTACAGAGCTACATGCATCTCAATTTGGCTTCAGACAGTCTTGGCACCCACAATACCTACCACATCCAACACAATGAAGGTGCCCTTCTCTGCTAAGAAGTCCATAAATATTCCCTTCCCTCCAGTTCTCTTCAAGGTGGGAAACTAAAGGTCCAATATTCCAAAGCTTCATAGAGTTTTTCCTTCACTAGGCGTGTCAATAAATTCCAACATGTGAACTCTCTCCCATTGCAATCTGCTCTTGGATTTTTTCCCCAATTTGGCCATGTGACCGTGAATCATGAAATTCAACATCCAGGATTGTAAATATGGGTATTCCTATGTATTTTTTGGATATTTATATTCTCAAATTCGTTACATGGTTTGTATCTATGGATTCCCCATTGGGCTTCACTCACATGAATTTTTGGGTTTTTTTGGCACTTCAAAACGTGGGTTCATTCCATGTTTTATTTCAGTAA
>LPNX011132555.1:2538-50075 GCA_001517045.1 Pseudotsuga menziesii
CTCGGTCGAGGTCTTAACGAAACCTCGACCGAGGGTTTGTTAAACCCTCGATCGAGGGCTTTACAAACCATCGGTCGAGGTTTCGTTAAGACCTCTACCGAGGTATTTAAATACCTCGGTCGAGGGCTTAAGAAAATAGATTTAGCCCCCATTCAAACAAATGAAAAATTTTCTATGCCTTGCAGAGGTGTAAACCCTGCCATTCCTAGAACATAACTGAGCGGAGTTGATACCGATAAATTCACCAAGGAATCTTCTATCCATTGAGGTATCATACACGCATTTTGGCATTCATATGAAATTTATTTTTTAATTACTTCTAAAACTTATACTTAGAAAACCACATTGCAACTTCGAAGCAGCTCAAAGAAAAATCCGCAGAGTTAAAAATACACAGCCAAAAAATTCTTAAAAATGCACACATCACATATTGACGTGTCCTCTTCAAAAGGGTATCTTTGGTTTTTCAATTTTTGAAAAAATAGAAAAAATAGCTTTACGTGGACAAATATGTGTTTAAAACGATGCTGAAATCAAATGTGGTCACTTTCGGAAAATAATAAATAATTGTATAATGCGAAAAAAATTAACAAAAAAATATGCACATCACACTGCATTTTATGTAGATCGTGCTCATATATATATATATTTTTTAAATTATTAATGCAAGATTGAATTACTCCACGTGGACACGAGCCACTTATTAGCTTCTTCAAATTTTTAAGGTCACACAGTTCATTAAATGCAAAAATTCACACATTAAATGACATCGGAATATTTTTAAAAAAATATCACTATGAAGCCAACATAATATTCTACAATTTGTTTTTTTACTGCAAGTCAAAATTCACATGGCATATATGCGTTTTGAGGGCTTCTATCTAGCACATGAGTAAAAAATCAGGTTTTCATCGCCAAATTTGGCCGAAAAGTGTTACCCATCTTCATGGAATCACCCTAGATATATTTGGCGTAAGCCAATAGATATGTTTTATTATCTTGTATATGATTGTAAATGTTAGGAGTGGACCCTCATGGACAAGGAATATTGTCCTCGTATGATGCACTAGATGTATTATTATGTGATTGACCCTAATACATATACTAAGATGATTATTGTGATGAATTGTGCACAAGACTGAATGCATGATTGAGCTCTATAATGTAATGGGCATAAACCCTGAAGCACATGAGTGATGATATTTTGTGTTGAGCACAAGCTTTGGAACACATGAGTTGTGAAATCTTGTGTTGAATGTAAGCTCTCGAGAACATGAGTTATGATATTTTGTGTTGAGCATAAGCTCTGGAGCACATTAATTATAATATTGGAAAATCTTAAGTCTTTGAAGAAGCAAGCTGGAACCACAAGGAAAAAGATAGCTGAAGTTAGTTTTTATCTGTGAGGGTAATTTTTATAGAAATTATTGTTACTTATTATCTTTAGTGACAAAGAGAATTTAGTCACATCTGGAACCACGTCTGGAACCATGAGGAAAAAGATAACTGAAGTTAGTTTTTATTTGTGAGGGTATTTTTTTTTATAGAAATTATTGCGATTGTTTATCTTTAGTGACGAAGAGGATTTAAAGTCTGTAACCATGAGGAAAAAGATAGCTGAAGCTAGTTTTTATCTTTGAAGGTAATTATTTTATAGAAATTATTGTTACTCTTTATTGCGCCGAGAGGCGCCCTAGAGCCCAGTATGGGGGAGATCTTGTAAAGTTATGTACAGCCCAGTATGGGGGAGATCTTGTAACTTTATGTAACGTTACGTAACGTTATTTTTATTAATAATTTTTTTTTTTTAATTATAGGCCAAAATAAATGTTGGCCAAGAAAACAATCTAATATGGGGGAGATGTTGTAATCGTCCCACCTAACAAAATAATAAAAAAGTAAGAATTTAATTATCCGTAAAAAAAATGTGGGTCATGAAAAAAACACAATATGGGGGAGATGTTGTAATGTTTTTACCTAACAAAATAATAAAAAATAACAAATTGAATTATCCTCAAAAAAATGTTGGCCTTGCACATGGTTTTAAGACCATGTGCAACCCATGGTTTTATTGTACATGGTTTAGGAGGGCCTTGCACATGGTTTTAAAACCATGTGCAAGGCCTCCTAAACAACCCATGGTTTTATTCTACATGGTTTAGGAGGGCCTTGCAGATGGTTTTAAGACCATGTGCAAGGCCTCCTAAACAACCCATGATTGTAGGAGGGCCCTCATGTGGTTTTAAAACCATGTATGGATAAATGTTGTAATGTTTGTTCCTAACAAAATAAAAAATATTATATGTCGGCCATAAATAATATTAAATATTAGTAATAAAAATATTATATGTGAACCTTAAATAAAAATATATGTCTTTTAATTTGAAATTTTAATCAAATCAATAGATACTTAAGAAGAGGTTTGCACCTGAGAGATTTGATCCCTCTCGCTTCATAGAGCCTAGGATTTAGATCTACGTTGGTCTTTAGTGACAAAGAGGATTTAGTCAAGTCTGGAATTATGAGGAAAAAGATAGTTGAAGTTAGTTTTTATCTATGAGGGTATTTTTTTTATAAAAATTATTGTTACTCTTTATCTTTAGTGACAAAGAGGATTTATTCACATTTGAAACAATTGGAAAAAGATAGTTGAAGTTAGTTTTTATTAGTGAGGGTATTTTTTTTATATAAATTATTGTTGTTGTTTATCTTTAGTGGCAAAGAGGATTTAGTCACTTTTGAAACAAAATTGTACACTTAAGTTTGTTTGAGTCATAAAAGTTTTAAGAGTTTTGGGATGATTAACCTCCCAAAAACTAATGTCATTTTTAATTAAATTTAGTATTTAACATGGTATTAATGGTATTTATAATTTTTGAGTTTAAATAAGTTAAATTTACTTTAAGATGTTTATTTTTTAATGAAAATGTAATGGTTGAAGAATTTATTATTATTAAATGAATGAAACTTGTTTTTTAAGATGTTTTTTTTAATGAAAATGTAATGGTTCAAGAATTTGTTATTAATAGTTGAATAAAAATTAATTCTTTAAATTAGTTTACTATATAATATAGTATTAATGGTTGTTATAGTTTTTCATTTAGAAAAATTGGATTTAGGTTAAGATGTATTTTTTTTTATGAAAATGTAATAGTTAAAGAATTTATTATTATTAAATGAATGAAACTTGTTTTTAAAAGATGAATCTGCTTTTAATGAAAATGTAACGGTTGAAGAATTTCTTATTAATAGTTGAATGAAGATTATTTTTTTAAATTAATTTACTATATAATATAGTATTAATGGTTGTTACACTTTTTAATATTGTTGGTATAATAAATATTAAATTTTCTTTAACAAATTATAAAAATAATTTGATTGATGAAAGATTGTACTATATTCAAAATTGTTATTTATTTATTTAAATTAGTTTAATGTTTCTATATATTTTGTTTTATTTTTAAAAATATGTATATAATTTTTTAATTGATAAAAAACATATAATTTCTTAATATATAAAAATTAAATAGAATTATTCTTTCAAAATGTAAATAGAAATTTAATATTTTGTTATTTTAAATAGTTAATATAATCAAATTAATTTATTATTCTCTCTTAAAATGCTACCAATAAGATGAGTAGATGTGAAAAAGGTAACAAACAATATTTTTTTAAGGTTTACTTGTACCTTGATGTTTTCTATGTCTATGAATTGAAGATTATGGAGTGGGATGCATTGGTGAACTTACAAAAAATTGTAAGGTTCTATATTTTATTGTTTTAAGAGATCGATATATTAAATTAATATTTTTAAATATATGAATATAAAAATGTGTAAAGATAAATGGATATAAAAATGTAAAAAACAATTAACTTAATGTTATATTTCAAGTAAATGATTTAGTATTTATTTGAATTAGAAGTTATGTTAATAATGTATAAATAAGAAATTATAAATTTAAATTAAAAGTAATAATCAAATAAATTTTTAGTTTAAATAATGATATGTAGTTCCAAATATAAATATATAATAACATTTTAATTATTTTTACTATATCAATATTTTTTTTGAAAAATATTATTTTTAACTTATTCTTCTCATGTTTACATCATCATTTTTATAGTGTACCAAACCAATAATATTGTTTTTGCTTGAGGTAGGGCAACATCGAGCCTACCTGGCAGCGACGCGTAACTGATGGGGCGAAAGCGGTCGGGCTTCCTCAACTGCCACCTGGATGCGAGTACTGGCACGGTGGTCCACGAGCTTCGAGGGGTCGACATCGCAGGATGATCACGACAGTTCGAGCAAAACAAAACAATAGAATAATCCAACTCGCTTATCCTCATATATATAAATGGTTCGCACGTGCGACGGGTTTTAAATCGGATGAGAAACAACTTTGGGTCGGAGGGTAAAACGTAAAGCCTTCCGCAACGGCGGAAAGCCATAAACTAAATATGACCGCAGTGATAAGCAAGGCGAAAAACCAACGATCGGATGTCGGAGGGCTCTTACGATTGGACGATGAAAACCAAATTTTCTCCACAACGGCAGAAGGTCGAACCACGGATTTATCTGTAACTGCGGGACCCAAGAACTTAAACGTTAAAGGACTGATGGGAAAAGAAGCAGCTTTCCTTCCGCAACGGCGGAAGAAAGAAACGATAAAGCTTCCGATTCAAAACCAATATTCCGCCAAGGAAAAACACATACATCAGAAAGAACGCTGAAAATCAAACCCCAAACTCATCCGCAATGGCGGAGGCCAAATGCAAAGATCCGTCCGCAACGGCTGACAAGGAAATAACCACACCTTCCGACGTAAAACCAAAATTCATCTGCAACGGCGGGAAAAGAAAAGGCAAATACTTCCGCAATGGCGGGAATGTCAACTAAACAAACTTCCGATTCAGAGCGGCTTCAAAGGTATTCAAAGATAATGATAAAGCTTGATAAAAAGTTAATTTCTCCAGCGTTAGAGGGAGATGTAAACAGGTGGTAAACCAAATCAGCATAAGAAACCCTTTCTGAAAGCTCTCTGACCAAATCAGAGCATAAAATCAAGCTAGCCCAAGCGAAAGGAGGGTCCTAATTTTTTTTGGAATTTTGGGAAATTGTTGCAGCTGCAACACTAAGGAAGAACCCCTAGCTACCTTGGACTATATAACTAAAACTGACTCTCAAACCCTAGTAGTTATAGAGCGAAGAAGATTCGAAGAATTTTCTAAACCATAAGAAATCACAATTTTCCAATAGAAAGACTCAAACTCAAATAAAGAGGCATTGAGATGAAACAACTAATGTTCATTGTGCATGATTAGGTATCGAGTTACTACGAGGTGGATGGGTCTAAAGTGTATAGGCATGGAATTTAATGTTATAACGATGACCGCATATACACCAAAAAATAAGTTTTTTTTATAGTGAAGTTCAATTCACATTAAATGGCTCCATCAAGTTTTTTTTAGTAAAAAAAAACAGTTCCTTGATATTCTATTGAATCAAAGGTAACCTTTACATCTTCAGTCCGCTATTCAAGCTCCAAATGGGTCAAAACAGATTAGAAATATACAATACATAATAATACAAAACAGAAAGAACAATACCCAAGCTGTGTGATCAGAAAACACCAAGCACCTAGGTATTAATACATAAAAAAGTCCTCTCATAAGTGAGCAATGCATAATATCAGTAAAAAATGTCCATAGAGAAAATAACAAGAGCCTAGATATCTTATCCAAGCAGGTATGTGACTCACAAATATCCTGTAACAGCTGCTCAGCAATGCCAAAGGTAGCTCAAAGAAACCATGAGATAATAAGCTGAAATAGCATGAGCATATTCTAAAAAAGCTGAAAGGAGTCTTCCCCAATAATCTCATCATCATAAGATTCTGTAAATAAGAGATGACTAGGAGCCAATGACAATCCCTCCTTGGATAAGATATCTTCCCTCTTGTTATGTTCCCAATAGACATGACTGTAATCCACCCCGGTGAAAGAGGACATGAGAAGTCTGGTGTTGTAGCACCAAGCCTCAAGGTTCACCATATCAAGGGTGGATTCCCCTTTTGCCTAGTTTATAATCACAGAGGAGTCACCAAAGATATGTAGGTAAGGAAACCCCATATCTTTGGTAACCCGTAATGATGCCCAGAGTGCTAAGAGTTCAGCTCTTGTGTTAGTGTTGCACCCACATCCAAGTTTACAAGAAAACTGATGGTGATCATTTAACCAAATACATATACCTGCTCCACAAATGTGTTTTGCTGCAGCTCCATCAAAGAAAACCATAGGAAAAATTTAGGATTTGGAGGCATCCCAATGTTCCGGATATTATTCCTAGGTTTCTGATGTGGCTTATAAGTAATTACCTCATCATGAATGATATGTAATAGGCCAGCCATAATAGGAGATAGATCTTCAAATAACTTGCGGTTCCTAGCCTTCCAAATATTCCAGATAAGAAAAAGAGGTAAGTACTGTAAGGATCCTCCCTTAGAAACCCAGTAAGTGAGATTTTCCATAAGGGTAGGAGCATTCCAATGTAATTCCATATCATACAGACTATTGAGTCCCCAAATAATCTCTTTCACAAAAATGCAGCCTACAAAAAGATGATCCACAGATTCAGCTTCCCCATTGCATAAACAACACCTATTGGGACCGTGCCAACCTTTCTTGCATAGAGTATCCCAAGTGTTGATTTTCTTATTACAGGTGAGCCAGATAAAACACTTCAGCTTGTGGGGAATATTAAAGTGCCAGAGCTTCAAAATAATATCATTATCCATGATAGTCCTATGATTAGAGACAATAAGATCATAAGATTTTTTAGCAGTTACCACACCTAACTGATTATCATACATCCAAAGAAGTTTATCCTCAGCAGTCCCAATCCTTATGCTCCCATGAGTCAGGCCCTTAACATATGTACACCATTGTATAGCCCAATCTCCACCCAAATACAGATCAGATTAGAGTACCAATTTGAACCCTTTGAACCACCCACATCCAGATTTTGCGCCTGAGCAAGGTATGATATCCCCAGATCATTGAGGTACTCTATGAGCTCCTGAGAAAATAGGTACTGCGAGTTGAGTCCAGCTATAGGGTCCACCCCCACCTTGATCTTTAAACCATTCCCCACCTTCCAACCTAACTAACAAGTAATTCACTCCAAAATCCTTATGAACCCATTCCAAAAGTAAGAAGTGCCGGATACAATAAATTTTTGGGCTCTAATCCAGTCTTCTAATGGTCTGTTCTTTAAGTATTTATGAGCAATAATTATGCTCCGAATACCAGAACCAGTAAGACGCTACCACATACTTTTCAATCTCAAAGATATACCAAACCATTCAAGGTTCTTTATATCCCAACCACCATATTCAATAGGTAAGGACAGAGTTTCCCAGCTAACCAAATGTGACTTCTGATAGCCAGCAGAAGACCCCCAAAGGAACGAGAAAATGGTTTTACGTAGTACATTCAGAATAGATTTAGGGCATCTAGCCAGAGCAAACTAGTAGACAACCAACCTAGTGAGAACAACTTTGATAAGGACCACCCTTCCACCAAGAGAGAGAAACCTGTAGGTCTTGTTTTGGATCTATTTTTCAAATAATTCAATCATCCATCTCCAATCCGAGGTATGATACCCCAGTGGTTTCAGATGATAACCCAAATACTTAAAACCATCAGTAAAAGGGATCATCCTAAAAGGAAGCAACTTAGCAATTTTATCCCTGATATCAGCATCCACATTCTGATAGAGAAAATATGATTTTTCCATGCTAACAGTCATCCCCAAAGCAGAACAGAATAAATCTAGTGCATCTTTGTAAGCACTCCATTCATCAACATTACCAAAACTAATTAAGATAACATCATCAACAAATAACAAGTGTGTTATCGAAAGATCAGGAGAATACTGGAAGCCCTTGATTATACCTTTTTGCTGAGCATCCAAAATAATACGGCTGAGGCTCTCAATAATCAATATGAATAGCAAGGGAGACAAAGGACAACCTTGACGTAAGCCCTTGGAAGTAGGAAAAAAGTCTGAGGGGGAGCCATTAACTAAAACATCAAAGCATGAGCTAGAAACACAGCCCATAATCCAATTGACACCTAGTAGGGGAATGCCTATCTGAATAAGCAAAAGTATGATGAAGGTCCAATTGACCCTATCAAAATATTTAACCAGGTCCAGTTTTTAGAACCAAGACATTGGAGTTCTTAGTCTTGATGGAGTGTAATAATTCTTGGGTAATGCCCACAGGTTCAGTGATTTGTCTATCCTTGAGAAAGCCAAATTGTTGGACAGATAATGATCTATTGAGGATAGGCTTTAGTCTAAGAGCAACAATATTAGAGATGACCTTGTAGACCATGTTACATAAGGAGATGGGCCGGAAGTCTGCAAATGACACGGGTTTTTCACACTTAGGGATCAGGGACAGGAAAGTAGAGTTCAGGGCTCCAGAAAATTTTCCATGTAATCTAGCCTGCTCCACTGCCAGTACCAAGTCCTCCCCCACCAGATCAAAAAAATCCAGGAAGAACTCGACAGGCCACTCATCGGGTCCCGAGCTCTTATCCTTCTTAAACCCTTTAAGTACAGCTTCAACCTCCAGGGCAGAAATGGGCTTAAGAAAAAAAGCAATATCTTCATCTGTAGTCATGTTCGGGAAGAGTCTGATAACTCTAAGTTGGTTGAAAATATTAGTAGAATTGTCATCACCAAAGAGATCACTAAATTGTTGTTTACCAAGCTGTTTAATTACAGGGTCCTCAGAGACAGAGGTGCCATCCAAATCATTTAGAGACCAAATAGTATTAGTATTCCTTCTAGCAGATGCATATGAGTGAAAGAATCTCGTATTTGCATCCCCTTCCTTTATCCACTGAACCCTACTCTTCAACCTCTGAGTAGTTATCTCATGGGCCCAAAATTTATCCTTCCTATCTTGAAGGGCTTTCAATTTGTCAACATTTGTATCCGAAATGATACCAGAGTCTTCCAATAAGATATTAGATATACCTTCATTGATATCCAAAATCTGCTACTTCCTTTCCAGATTCTTCACCTTCTCCCAGGCCTTGACAGTACCTTTAAGTCTAAGCAACTTATGAGTAAGAACATCCATATGACTATAGTTGTCCAAATCCAGAGGGGCCTTCCACGAGGAAAGGACTAACTGAGCAAATTCCTTCTCCCAAAGCCAAGCTCTATTAAATTTAAAGGGCCAAACTTGGGTACAGTAATTCAAACCCCATTCCAGACAAATAGGGTAATGATCAGAAACTTCTGTAGGGTTAGCCCAAGTCCTGTAGTAAGAGAGGCAAGGGAGAAGAGACTCAGATAAAAGGACCCTATCCAACCTTTTACTAATACCAGCCTCCCCCGAGCGCCCATTTCTCCAAGTGGGTCTAGGGAGATTCATAGCAAGGTCCACCAGCTTATTGCAGGAAATGAGCTGAGAAAAGAAGGGGGCCAAAGGATCCATCATGGCTTTAGTACCCCAGATTTTAGAAGAAGATAAGGTAAAATTTAGGTCCCCCGCCAAAAGTATATTTGGGTGTCCAAGTAGACCCCCCGCCACCAAATTATTCCAGAAAGTAGTTCTTTGAGTATAGGGCCCATAGCAATTAATAATCGTAAAAGTCTCAGACAGACCTTTAAAATTTACTTTAAGAATGATGCCAGCCATAGAAGAAAAATCCTTGCAACGGACCAAGTGAGGGTTCCACCTAGCTAGCAATCCTCCAGAAAGTCCAAATGCATCAGAAGCACATAATTCCCAACCAGGTTTAAGTTTGGAAAACAGTAAAAGAGATTGAGAGTAAGAGCACATAGTCTCTTGAATAAGAATCATATCGGGTCTTAAGTCAGAGAATAAACTTCAAAGGGATTTTTGTTTGGCTATCCCTCCAAACCCCCGAATGTTCATTGACAAAATTTTCATGGGGAAGGGAGCTCCACAGGTGTGCTTGCTCTAAAAACCTATGAGAGAACAGGGGAGACATGAGATTGTCTAGCCGCCTGCTTAAGTCTAGTCGAAAGGGGAGTATAGGCCCCCGTATCCCCAGACTCTACCAAAGGAGGCTTCTTGGATTTTCTGATGGTCACATTCGTAAAGTGGATAGAGTCCAAGGGTAAGGTAGAGGGAGAAATAGGAGTTTTATCCGAGAAGATCGAAATAGCAGTAAGGAGGGAGGGGTCCTGGAAGGTCGGTGCTTTAGGAGGGCTAGAAGAAGAGGTTAAAGGTAAGGGGACATAACTGCTAGGTTGGGGCAAGGGGGGGGGGGAGAAGAAAGGGAGGGACTCGAAGAGGATTGAGGGAGAGAGGGATAGTGATCCAAGGTAAAGGGGGGTGGACCAACATCATCAACCTGCTCAGAAGAAGAGTCCATAGTAGAGGAGTCAAGGTTCTCCATGGGACCAGCTCGAGAGTGAAGGGAAACCACTTCCATATCTTCTATATACATCAGCTGACCTTTCGAGAGATCATCAAAGGTAGAAGGAGAAGAAGATGCATAGATAATTTTAGTAGAATCCTCCAGAGGTACAGCAGGCAATGGAAAGTTCTCAGGATGGGGAGGGTCAGAAACATGTATGCAGTTAAAACCACACTTCGAAGGATGACCACCGCGGAGATGCTGACAAGTATTTCAAAGGTGTCCCGTATCATGAAAATAATTACACTTGAATGACATATGCAGATAATCCTGTCTCTGGGTAAAAACTTTGTCACCACAGACAATGTCCAATTTAGGTATAAGACCCTTGGTAATATCCACTTGAACCAAAAATTTTGCCATCCGTTTGTCGAAAATAAGATGGAAGTCTCTTTCAAGAGCAACAAAACGCCCTAACATGTTTGCCAGAGCTATAAGAATCTCCTTATTCCAAAGAGGGAAGGGTAAAGCAGGTAACAGTACCCAAAGATGTCTAATGGTCACTCTTTCAGTGAGAGGATCAAAACCGGTGTGCCACCGCTTCAGTACTAAGGAGCCATCCAATACAGGCCACGGATTTTCAAGAATAAGGGAAGCATCCGACTCTTTAATAAATACAAAAACCAGCCATCTGTTAGCCAAAAGACTAATAGAAGGAACATAATGTATGAGAGGTTTCCAGTGAGCGGTCACTCACTCAACCCACCCTTCCTTCGACAAAGTATAGTATTCCAGCCTACCAATAAGTGCCCTACGGCACAGGGTTTCCACCTTCTCCATAAATACATCATTCCCAAGAACAAAATGAGGTTTAAGTTCTAAGGCCTTAAGGGCTTTAGCCTTACGACGAGATGAGCTAGGGTTTTGTCTCTTACCAGCGTGAGTGTTCCTACGATCATTGGTCGGAGCACCCATTTCGCGGGCAAAGGGAATCCGAAGACAAACCCCCAAAATATCCGTGCAGGAGAGCGACCCAAAACAGTCAGACTGAAATAGTCCAAAAATGCTACAGAACAGACACCAAAATGTGTCAAGGGTCCCAGTCCACACCCGTGACCACACAAAAGGTTCCACAGAAGGATACCCACCAAACCACACAGATGGACCCACAGAAAAAACCCACCAAGACGCATCAACAGATTAAAAACATAACTGTCTGATAACCCCAATACATACCATAGAAATAAGCTGTGGGTCAATCCAAACCCCCCGATGAAGAAACGATACAGACGGTCAGGCAACCCAGAAAAAACACAAGACAGACACCCAATAGAGACGTGGGTCCAGGTTCAAACCCTCACAAATAAAAATCAACCCAAATAAATATATAGGTTGATCGTAACAATCCAGCAATGGCCACAACGAAGAGCCCACGGATAATGCCTACCAACCTCAACAATAGTAAGAAAACCCCATCAGAATCCCCTAATACAAGCCACAGACCCACCAGGTGACCAAAACAAACCACCGAAGGGGTAATCAAGACAATAAACAGGTCAACAGACGAAAAGCAGGTCGACAGTATGTCGGCCCCAGGAAAGAGCAAGAACATATGACAGTAAACCTACCCCAGCAAACCCATAGACAGAAAAACCAGTAAAAAAGAAAAACAATTCCCACTTTTTACAACATGGTTGGTACTAACACTTGAATGAGGGTGGAATCCATGTGGGGTTAGCAGCTAGCCAGCCCGTAAATCCAAGGAAGGGTACCACTAAGCCCCTGACCAGTAACAAAAAATAGAAAGGGTTAGAGTAAAGTAACAGAGTACCTGGAGTCGGGTCAATCCTGACAGTAGAGCAGTGACCAAAACCGAACGCAGAGGTGCCAGCCTGCCTTATCTCCTGTGGAAGTGTAGCAAAAGACCAGGCCGTTCTGAAGCACTGGCCGTTTCAGTTTTCGACAAACTGGAAGCATTGAAGGTTCAGAATCAACAGTACCCGTCAAGCCCAGAGACACCGAAAGTTCCAATGCGGTCGGGATTACCAAAAACCCCCAATCAACAAAACTCCGACACAATCAACCATTACCAGACAACAATCAATAATCAAATACCGGCAATCACAGAGTCAACCCCGACAACGTGACCAATCCCAGCAAAACCGCAACCTTAAAAGCACTTCAGATCACAAGGAGCCACAAAGTAAAAACCACAACTGGTTCAGATAACCCACAAACCGCACAACGACAGGTGCACCAATAACCACAGATACAGGAACCATGGACTTCCTGAGCCATGAAACCCAAGCACCGCACTGAAACCCTAGCTCTCGGAAGAATCTCTCTTTATCACCAGTTTTGACAAAACCAGAGGCACCGAAGGTTCAGAATCAACAGTACCCGACAAGCCCGTAGATACCGAATGTTCCAATGCGGTCGGAATTACCAAAAAACCTCGGTAAAAAAACTCCAACACAATCAACCATACTCGACAGCAATCAAATAAACTAATGCCGACAATCACGGAGTCAACCCCGACGTCGTGACCAACCCAAGCAGAACCACAACCATCAGTTAACAAGGAGCCACAAGGTAAAAAATTACGCCCGGTTCAAAACAACCCACAGACCGCTCAATGACAGGCACACCAATGTCCATAGTTACAGGAGCCATGGACAACCGGAGCCATGAAACCCTAACTCAGCGCCATGAAACCCTAACACGACGCCATGAAACCCTCCAGGCCATTCCCCTAGGTTTTTAGGGTTTATGGTGCTCCATCAAGTTGTCTCTCATAAGTATAGAGGCCGCTATAAACTTAGGCTCATGTAGAAAAACATTTTGTAATAATTTATTGGTTTAATAAAAATTCATGTGTAGTTTATGATTGGTTATGGTTTGATTTTAATTGTTAAATAAAATCAATATGTTTATAAGTGGAATTTAATTGATTATAATATTTGTTTTTTTCTAGTGGAATTGACAATTGGGCTGGGGCTCGCACTCACGTGATATGTGGTGGATTCATGTCCATAACCACGATACCCCTAGGTGCATCCACACTACCCTTACATAGGTGCACATGCTATTTGAGGTTTGAACCATCAATGCCACAAAGAGTACTTTAATAGTGCACCCTATCGCCAACTTGTCTACATCTCGATGGCTTAATTGATTATATAAATATATATTATTTATTTATTTTTTCTTTAGAGATTGAATGAAAATTATACTTATCTTCTGCATACTCCACTAACAAATTTTAATATTACTTATTAATGACATTTCATTTTTGTTCTATGAAAAAAAAGGTTTTCAATTTGTTTTTCTTGTTTTCTTCTTTTTAACCTCATGCAATCCCCTCCGAAAAGGTTCCACGATGATTAACAATAATTCAAAAATTGGATGCTCATGATTCATATGAGAAACTTGATGTCGAGGATTTGAAGGATGTGGCAATTCTTTATCGGAATAAGAATTATTAGATTCATGGATTCTCTTTATTCCCCTTGGCGGGGCTTCAGTTGCAACTACCACCCTTAAGGTATTCTTGTCTTTTTCTCTATCCACTATAGAGAGCATTGTTCCCTCAACTTTTACTTTTGGGCATCCATTAATATCATTCTCTAAATCCATATTTTGCATATTTTATGCTCAATTGATTGCTATCCTTTGGTTTTTGGTTTATGTTCTTTGTTCCTTTTAGGATAAGCTTCTGCATGAGGACATGTATCCTACACATGTGTTGCTTGTTGACAAATGTGACACCGAAATGTTGTATTTTCATATTCATTTTCGACATCCACATGGAACATTTTTTTAAGTATAAGCTTATCTATTAATCCCTTACTAATTTTGATTTCCACACATATACGAGCATACACAAAAATATGTCTAAGTTGTATTTGATCATATATATTTTTAAATATTTTCCCAAAGTATTATTGTTGTCCTAAAAAAAACTCACTCCCAAAAGTGTATTGATACCCACTCGGTTTGTTGAGCTTGCTTCGCTTAGTATAATCACCATTTTCCAATTCCCTAATATTACCTTATCCCAATTCAATAGCTTGTTGGAAAGGCAACATCCCCACCAACCCAACCAACTAGCTAAACATCCAGCCCACGAGCACCTAGCTAGAGACAACCAACAAAAAAACTAGCAAGCATACTAATATTTCATAGGCATACTTAAATAAACATTTTGGTTATAAACATACTAGATATGTTAAATTCTTGAAGTATATATATATATATATATATATATATATANTGACCAAAATTCTCTTAAAAAATTATAATAATTAAAAATAAAATAAAATTGAATAATAAAAAACATTATTTATTCAAATAAAATAAAGCCACAAACAAGATATATGGCAATCATTTGTTCAATTCAAATAAAGTCACTAATAAAATAAACTATCTCCTTTACTTCGAAACAAAAAACTTTTAATAGTAAAAAATTTGGTTTGGTGCCTAATTCAATTCTTGTTATATGCGTATTTATTTTATTAATTGAAAAAAACATATTTGCTGTGATGCTTAGTTTCGCTCTATTTAGATAAATTTGAAAGTTTTTAAATGCGTGCATAAGATAAGGTGGTCTAATTCAAGATTGCGGTCTACTAGAATGCACTCTATATACGTAAACTAAAAGGTTTTCTAAGTCTTTGATTGTGATTTTATATTTTGCGTATAAAAGTTTTAAATGTTGACCTTCACATAAATGAATAAATGTGACAAAAAGCAGTTGGAAAAAATATTTCCATGTGATGTATGATAAACTTTGGCAATATGAGAGGTGATGATAGTGCAACATTATCAGTATTATAATATAGATTTTATAATTAGTATTATTTTCGATATTAATTTTAATTTTAACCTGTGTAATATTTTGTAAAACAAATCATTCATAACTAAACAGAAAGAATGATAAAACATAACATTACCGCTTCTGCACGGCTTCTTAGAAATCCCTATTGCAAATAGGGGACTATACATTTCACGTGCGAGTTGATTTTAGAATATTTTCGCTATTTCTAGAAACATTTTTATATAGCTTGATAATATTGTTTAGTGAATGGATTATCTCCATTTTTTTTTAAAATTTAAAATTCTATATTTGATGTTGACACACTTATGTGATTGTTTTTTATTTGAACTCTATTTAATAAATTATTATTAATTTGATAAATTTCAAGTCCGAATTGAACGTTCATCGCACAAAGTATGAAGTATGAAGTATGGGTGGTAAATTACTCTATACAATAATAAAGTTTATGCAATGGTTCTTTCCCTATACACCTAGCAACTTATTCATGTTCGTTACCTACTATGCTTGCAGGTGGCTCAAAAAATTCTTTTCTTAACCATAGTGCGATTCCTAGATTCTAAAGTGTTGATGTTCAATCGATGCCCCTTTATCTTAGGTCAATCTCTTTCAAATATTTATAGGATTCCATTGTATGTCATATAATCTCTATAATGTACAACTTTAAAGTGGTTAGGGTAAGTGAGGGCAAACAATACTTAGCATGTCGTAGAGCATTTAATGCAGCTGCAACATGTTTGATGACCGTTAGATCTTGAGCAGCTCAAGATCCAACGATTATCAAGCATGCTGCAAGCGCATTAAATGCTCTACGACATGCTAAGTATTGTTTGTCGTAAGCGAGTAATGAATATGTGCTCATCAAATGAAATGAATCTTGCTATAACATATATGAAAAAAAAAACTAATAACTTAATTTTTTTATTAATAAGAAAATAATATTAATGGTGACATCTGTTTAATTTTTAGAATTGTTTTTTTTGTTGATTTTTAAATCAATATAGATCTATCTCAATTCTAGATCTACCATGTGATCAGAAATCTTTAGAGGTATAGAATTTCTTCAAGTTTTTTTTATTAAAAAAGACAAGATTTTAGATATGGAGTTAAGATGAATTTATACTCTTTTTATAAGTTAATCCTTTCTATGTGCTCAAATCCTTTATATGTAAATCCTACCTTTAATGACGGTTCAATGCCAAGATCACATAGTAAGAAGTATCTAATTTTCATCATTTTTTAGTTTTAATTAATTAGAATATATATGTCTTTAGTTTCTAACTTTAAGTTAAGATGTACATTATAAATTTTTATTTACTTAATATTTTATCATTTTATTAAAATGTCATATATCAACACCATATTGGACACGTAATTACACTTCTTCATTATAATAAAAACCTAAAAATAAAAATATGGAAAACAATTTATATAACTATTCTAATTTGATAGTTTATATAACACTTAAAAAATCCATATTTTATATAATTTTTTGTTTCGTTTTATATTTCTTTACTTCCATTATGATGACTATATTTCAAGATATTAACTTATATTAAGAAGCATATAAAAGAATTTTAATTATATAATTGATTTTATTGATTGGATTTTATTAATAAGTTTGAAAAAGAAAAATAATAATGTTCTTTATGTTAATAGAAATTCATTATTGTTATGGTATATTTGGTAAAGATTTTTAATTAATTATTAAAAAAAGGAAAATGTTTATATATAAATTTTAAATCAGTTTGTTAATATTAGTATTTCAAAATTAGTAAATATTTTTAATTAATTATTAAAAAAATTAAAATATTTATATAAAAAGTTTTTCTTCTATAATGTTATTAGGTTTGTTGAGAATTTATAATGATATGCATTATTTAATCAAAAAGTTATGGTGAAATTCATTTTTTATCCATGTTTCAAGCCATGTTTCAAGCATTCTCTTAAATATAGTACCAACATTTTTAGTCTAATAATATATATGGTTTTGGATGCATTGAATATAAACCTTGAAATTATATATAAGTCTTGAAACTCACCTAAACCTGGTTTTAATGTATATGTTAAAGTTATTGAAATTACCTAACCTAAATCTTTTAAACATCTAGAATCTAGAGTGATATAAAATGAGGTTATCATCTTTTACATAACTAAAATAATTTCTCATTTGGCTTATGTGTATGTATGGCCCACATCTTCAAACCACTAGGGAGAGGAATTAAACCCAATGTTTCCGTAAGGAAACATTATCTCTACAATGAAGTACCTTGTAATTTCTACATGTATCTTGATGGCAAACATATGCCCATACCACTTAAGCACTTGGTTTAGTGAATCCTAAAAAAGTTTTATGATTTTACAATGAATTGCTTGGTTGCATGGCAATAACTTGGATTGATGGCATTAAACCTGATGTTCAGTGCATTGTCAGGACTCGTGAGAGGTCTCAATGCAAGAGTGGGACTGAGACCTCAATACCACAAATCATATGATGCTTTTGTTTTATGCATTTAGATTCACGAGTCATAACATAGATGCACTTTATTGGTAACACATATGATTCTTTTGTTTTATGCATTTAGATTCATGAGTCACAACATAGATGCACTTTATTGGTAACAACATATGGTTTATCCTTTAATAATTTCAATTAGACTTTGGTTCATCTTTCTTGGGACTAACTCAATTTTTGGTTACCAATTCAAAGCATGAGCTTCCCATAATTTCATTGCTAGGGAACCATTATCTTACTTCATTCACATTGGCTCAATTTCTCACAACCACCTCTTCCTTGGGGAGTTCATGCAACCTAATTGGGATATGTTTCATGGAAAGAAAACAATATATTTCATGACATCATAATCTCATTTATCAGTCAATAGTAAATAATATTTTGTAGAGTTTCTCTCCAATTATAGAAAACTATGTTGTTGCATGTGTTATTATTTATTTCCCTATATATTATAGGGTTAACAAACTTAGTTTAGTTTAAATTCTTAGATTTATCCCATAAAATATACATTAGGAGGACCAATCAACCACCATAAGTCATATATAAACATTGCCAACTCAATATTGTTGGATCAATACAATTATCTTTGTTTTTATGAATTTATTCTGAGATAAATCCATAGTATTTGAAAGATATTGCCATGCTTCCCCCTCTCTAGAGCCTTATACTAGTGGGAAACTAGAGCCTCTCCTTGCACAAAGAGTTTTCTTGTTAAATTCTATGTACAAATTAAACATGTTTAAAGAAAAATGACTTAAACATGGATAAAGATGCTTTGACTTCATCATAAATTTGATTCAAAACCAAGTTTTACATTCATACAATTGATTACAATAATTGAGTCTTCAAACATATAAATTTGTAATATTCCTTAAAGAAACCAATTTTAAAAGAAGCTGCAGAGCAAGGAACTCAACATAATTGTTTTTCCCTTTCCCTAGTTTTCCCTTGAATCTATATTTTGGAGGAGTCACTTAGAAAAATTATACCTCTAACACCACCTTTTGGTGGATTACTTTGACTAGATTTGTCAAAGCACCCCTAATATCTAGCTTTATTGGTTATAGCATAGGTTATTTGTCTTTGGATATTGGCTTCTAATTCATATTTGAAACGTGAGAAAATATATTTTTCTTCATAAGAACATTGGAAGGGAGGAATATACCTATCCTAAAATATGCTTGCATCATTGGATATCTAAATTCCCCTTTGAATTGTTTGATTTCTAGCTTTTGTATTCATTCCTTTAGACATTCACCAACTATATAATCTCACCATTTGTCCTTTATCCCTAACAAAGAGTCTATTTCAACCCACAGTTCTTTTGTCTAAGGGTAAGAGATTAATGAATGGCCTATGTTTATTTTCTCTCCTTGACATATATTACATCTACTGGACCCATATCTATTCATTTTATGAAGTTATTTCCATGTAAGATCTTTGTCTGTGATTGGAAACCACATAGATATTCAACCCTTTAAAGAGGATTTTATTTTCCATAATGCCCTTCATCACCATTGAGGTTCTAGTTTGTTTGATGTATACATTTACTTATATCCTTGCTTTGGGGCGTATAATCCCAACATCAATCTCTTGGATTATACAGGTTCATCTATTGTTTCTTGAATTCATACATAGCTCAATTTTAGTTCGTTTCTATATGCTTCCCATTGAATATTTTCTTTCCCTTCTAGGCCTAGTTGCTTTTCCCTCTTCAAATCTTGTTTTCCATATCGATGAGCTCTCTAGGAAATCTACTTGAGCCAAACTAAAATTCCTTCTCCATGAAGGGATGCTATCACTAGTTATGGTAGTTTGCAATGATTGCCACTTTGAACCTACTAATCCATCATTGCGACTTCCTCGTTCCCAACCATCCAAGCTAGTTAGTTCCCAATTAGTGGTAAGGCCTATACCATTGCTTTCCATATGATATAGGCATAGTTGGTGGGATTGGTTGGGATTATAATACATTCTTATATTGTATTAGGTTCAATATATTTTTGAGAAAGAACCTAATTCTAGAGTTCATCCTTTGATACCAATCTCTACACATTTTTAGTGGAATGCCTCGACGATATGCCCTGAGCATATGTAATGTTGTTATTTGATTATTACAGTGGAATTAGGTGCATGGGATATGGACTATGGACATTATTATTATTATTATTATTTACCTATAATTAAATAATAGTTCATCATGGACAACAAACGTGGCTGGGGATCTTGGATTCCACATGCGAGGGGTTGGGGGGACTAGTAGTTGTTGGCCTTCCTAACAATACTGTATCTTTTCTAATTTTGATTTTATTGGACTATGGAGGTCCCATTACATCTAATTGATGCTTTGCATGCATCCATGCACCCATGCAACCATGCACAATGCACCTTAGTAACTTGAGTGAACTGGAGTAATTGTCAGTCAGTTAAAGTTTCAGGAGTTTCCCTCAGTTAATTAGTGTCTAAAGTCAATAGTATTCAGTTAATGAGATGAACTCGAGCCATTCTTAGTTAATTTGAGAATTTTTAGGTCATTTCAATTTATCTTGAATACATGGGAGTGATTTGGGGAAATTTGAGTCAATAGTTGAAATTTGAGTTACCTTTATGGGTGATTTAGAGTCAATTATGGTAGGTTGGAGTCAACCTTTATTAATTTGAGTTACCCCAGTGACTAGGAATTATTTTCTAGTTGATTTGAGTCAATCAAAGTGGATTGGAGTTGATTTATTGAGAATTGGAATAGGTCAGTCAATTGGATAGAGAAGCCTTAAGTTATTTGGAGTCACTTCTTAGTTACTTATAGTCAATCTATTGGAGGCAATTCAAATTGGTCTAAAGGGATTCAAATTTCTCTAAAGGTCATTAATTCTAGAATTGTTGAGTTTGTTGGTGAGAGTAAAGGGTTGCTTTGACTAGAATGTGAATGCCAAAGGAGAAATTGGTATGGTATTGTGCACAAAATTGCACTATTTTTTCTTGCAGGTGAATGGATATTCTATGAGGAGAGTTTAGTGATACAGTGGAGAAACTACTCTCCCTTCAATTTGAATACCTAAGAGAGAGTTCCTTAGTGTGTGGATTTATGACCTCAAATCGGGGGTGACCTGCTCAAGGAGTATTGGCTTGACAGTTTCTAAGGCTGGGATGAGTGTTGACTTGTTGATGCTAGTTGCACCATATATAAAAAATAAATATTCTTGACCTATTATTTACTATGTTATTGATGCACATGTGCATGTGGAGGCTAATAAATCTTAGTTATCTTATGTTGTATAATTATTTATATGTTCATATTTAATGGCTAAGTTTGATGCTGTTAAATGGGCATCTCGTGGAGTAGGTACATGAATATGTTAATATAGTTATTAGATGCTAGATTGTATGATATATGGTAAGTGTTGGGATCTGATTTTAAGGCAATCCATATGGCCGTACATGGTTGTTCTTCGATGGGATTAATGGACGTTATTAAAATGGTAAATTCTGATTTACAATAGTGTTATAAATATGCTATAATGATCTGTAATGATGTTGATTTACTTATGGTAATAGAAGCTAGATTACTTATGTATTTATGATCATTAGAGGGTCAGATATTTGGACATCCCATATGGTCACATATAATTGTTTTGGGTCAGATATAATGGGGATTTGATAACTGATATTTAGTATTATAAATATGGTATATTTATGTGTTGTAATTCTGCCTCTTTGGAATGTTGGAATGCTTATTTGTGTACTATCGTAAGTGGAGTATTTATAAATGTATGTAAATCTAATTTAATAGCTAGTTAAATGGATATGGGAGGCATCCAATAAGTGTGATGAATTTAGTATACATGTAAAGAGGTTATGGTATGAATATATTCATGTGTCATTACATCGCATTACATGTAGAATGGGGAATTGTTGCATTGGAAGGGACATCTTCCTTATAGGAAGATGGTTGTTTTAATTAGTTTGGCTTGTTGACATGTTAGCCTAAACCTTGGAAGAACAATATTCCACTGTGCTTAACCTATAATCACTCCTCCTTGTTAAAATATGGAAGTATTTGGACCCAAATGGCGTGTTTGGGGTTGGGTATGTTCCATTTAGCTACTAATAATTTCCCAAAATGATAGAATTTTTTTTATCCAAACCAAATCCACCTAGTTATTTTGGCTCTACTATAGCTTCCCGCATACTAGGGGAATGCATTATTTCTCCATATTCCTTAAGCACATAAATGTGAAGGTTAATCTCTTGATTTTCTCAAGTATTCATTTTGGGATATAGGCTAGATGTGCCAATAAACTAAGATTTCCTCAAACACATATTTGAATAGAGTTAATCTTATACCTTTATATAACCATCTATTACTCTAGTGATTTATCCTCTTTTCTACCTTTTTTAGAAATCATTTCCAGTCATTTATGACATAATCATTCTATTTTATGAAAAAACCCAAATACTTAATTATTCTTGTAGGTTTAAAAATTTGTATGGGAAGAAGTATATGATTTGTTGATCTAAGACTCATATGCCCCATTAAATCATATGGAGGATTTTTACATGTTTGGTTTCATCCCTATAGCCAAACAATTCTTAAATTTGCAACCATACCTGTTTGGCATTTTTTAAAAGAAAACATTCAAACTTATAAGGAATTTATATTTTTTTGGATGATTTTGGCGATTTTTAGAGTAAAAATAAATTATCCCATGGAATTTGGGCAAATAATCTTTGAAAAAATGGCAAATTGGCAAATGTATTTTTGGAAAATTTTAAAAAATAGCCCATGGGATAAATTTTGCCCCTAAAATTTCTCCTTGGAATTTATAATGTGTTTGGAAATGAAATGTTAAGTAGCATGCACATGACAAATATATCAACTTATTTTCATTGCTCATCAATTGATAACATGATAATCATAGGTAAGTTGTTATAAGGCCATGCACGATCTTATGTATAATAACCAACCCATGGGTTAAATGGGATAAGCAATAGTTGAATAATTACGATACTGAGGTGACATGGATAACATGGAATTTGAAAGAGTAATGGTATGCCAGTAAAGTATTATTTTGAGAGTAATTATTGGTTTCAAGTAAATTTAATTTTGTGTGGGAAAGTGCAGGTTTTACAAGAAGTACAATTTACCAATCTATTTATTTTTATAACGTAGCTCTAAAAACAACACCAATGAAACAATATGCCAATGTAGGGTGTTGACCCTCATTTTACCAGGAGGATTGGAGATATTACCCATTTTTTATCCTCCAAAACATGGAGTCATGGGAGGGACATGTTGGGCCACACTCCCAAAGTTGTGTGGTGACAACTATCGATTTCCTATTGGGGAAGCTTAAACAACATATTCAACACTTTTTCTTATGGGGTATACCTAAGGCTATGTCATTATAGTTGACGCTCCAACATATTCTAGCAAAGGATAGGATATGATGTGGAGGATGGAAGTATGTTATGGAGGAAGGATGGTTTGGAGTATTTAAGAATGTTGTTGGGGAATTAGTTATGCCATCTTAATTTCATTCATGATTCTTTTTGTGTTCTAAATGATTACTTCTTAATTCACTACTGATAATTTTGGGGTAATGTTTAGTTCATATTAAATTATTATGTCTTAGCATTTTGGATGTTGTGTTTTATTGAATTATTGCCTTGCATAATTGGATAAAATCGCATAGGAACTATGCATTAGAGGCGATGGTTTTTATCTAATATTAGTACATGTGCATGCTATATATGCACCTTCTACACATACATAAAATGTGCACACACACTAGTTTCATTTCAAGATATATTAGTATTAAAATATTATTATTAATAATTTGATGCATGATGGGTGTAGAAAGAGGTTAAATTGTATACTTGTAATTTACCTTTCATCTGGATTAATTTACATTTCAATTGAATTAATATGCATTTCATTTTGGATTAAATTACAATTCATTAAATTGGTTTTGTTCATCTATCTAAGCGAAAGTTAATTTACTAAATATGGGAACGATTTCAAGAAAGGATTTATTATTTTTATCATTATAAAGCCTTCCTAGGAAAGGTGTCATCCACACCACCTAAGGCTAGGAATGCAGTGGCTACTTATCTTTCTATTTGTGTCATCAAGTCATCTCCAAGGATTCATGGGTGGAGGTTTCATTTTTCCCCTCTATTTCATCCCATTTATGAATCCCTCTTATTGTATAAGGGGATTGGTATTTTTTTGAGCTATGGGTGCTTGTCGGTATTCCCTTGATTGGTGCATTTGATCCCTTCTTGGGGATGTTGTAGGTGGAATCAGTAGTGGTTTTTCAATTCCACGTTCTGCAAAGACAAGTCTCCATACCCATCCCTATAATGGATAGCAATTCCCATGGATGCAAGAGAAACCGAAATAGGGGAATGATGGAAGGCCCTCAAACAAGAGAAATGAAAGAGACCACTACAACAGAGAGAATCTACAAGCAATAGATCACAAACACTTCCAAACAGGAAATTGAGTGAAGGAATCCTAGGTAAATGTGGAGCAAAATTACATTCATACGGATGATATCGAGCAAGAGATGACTTTGTGGGTCCTCGATGCTAGTTTTTCACAGTCTTGAGAAACCTAATACAATAGGTTACTTGTCGTATATTAGCAAAAAAATGAACTTATGGGGGAATCCCTGTAGGATAGAAAGAATGATCATAATGAACTATGGTTGGATATTGATGAAGCTTTGGACCAGATTCATCATTTGGATGCAAACATCAACATCATCATCAAAGCCACCAATACTCTAACATTTGTTGAGAGGGAAATCAAGGTCAAATAGGGAAAATGAATGCCTATTATTTCAATTTTTGATGAAGAGGCAATTAATTAGTATGGTCTCTATTAGTTTTACTATTTCCCCCTCTTGTTATAGTTGTACTCCTATCTTTTTTTTATAAACATTTTCATCTCTATTTATATGTAAGGTCTAAAGTAGCTTTAAACATTTTAGTTAATGTGGTGCACAATGAAAATATTCTTTACTATTGCTGGTATGGTTTCCCAAGTGCAAGGCCTAGCATAATTTACCATGTACAATTCTTTAAATTAATATAATTGGCTTACGGAAAAGAAAAATATTATTGGATGTAAGTCTCACAAGTTATAATTTCTCAAATTTCAATATTTCTTCTTCACAATTCTCTTGTGATTATATCTTGATGTAAGAAATTGACAATGTTATTCAAGTACATAATTGACTATTTATTAATGACCTTTATAAAACATGACTCCTAGGGTATTTTTTAAGGATTCTAGTATTATACTAAAGTATAGTATTCTAAGCGATTGTTTTGGATTGAAAAAAATATGTTTATGGATAGGTAGGCGAATATTAAATATGAAACATAATATTAACACTGAATAGTGTAAATTTTGGTGAATATTATGATAAAAAACCATATTTTATGTAAACACATACGATATTAGACACTAAAAATGACCAAATAGCGAATTTATTTTTTGAAAAAAACTGAAAAATCGCCAATTGGCGAAATTTCTCTCCTAAATATTGCCCTGATTACATGAGCCATAGTCAATGCCTTGAATAATATATTCTCATATTTCATAATGTTATAGTGTAGAAAGGTCACATATACTTATATAAATAATTATTAAAAAAATTATATATATACACCAAATATGGTTTTAATAAAAGTTAATAACCACCACCACCATCATTTCCGTGTGTGTGTGTGTGTGTGAAATTTCTTTGATACTCGTTTAGCAAGTATACATGAGCGAGAAACAACAACAACACTTGAAAGGGCCAATCATGATAAACGACTTGCCTACCTAATATTTCATTACATACAAGGGGGAGCAAATATCCCCGATGAGATTCCAACCTGGGTGGGGAGTGCAATAACCAAATCTCCCAACCACCCAATCTATTCCCAATGGACACACACACACACACACACACACACACACATATTTTTCTAGAGGAAAAAATGTACTTTTATTATAATAATGAAATTATATCCACAGAATGTATGCTTTCATACATTTACAAAAAGGATGAGCCTTTCATCTCCAATACATCAATTTTTCAATGTGCACATTTTTCCCACGAAAAAGCGTTTCTATTGCAACACTTATGTGTTTCTATAGCGACGGACATGACCCCTTTTTTTTGTGGCAACACTTTTGTCACTGTAGCAACACTTTCCATAGTTCGTTTCTATAGCAACACAAAAGACATGAAATGTGGGTTGTTTAAAAAATTAAACTGTGTCGCTATAACGACACTTCCCCATTGCTATAGCAACACTTCCATCGTCGCTATAGCAACAATTGGTTGTCACTATAGCAATGGAGGAACATGCTTAAAATAAGTTTATACCAGTGATGCGCCGTCGCTATAGCGATGAGGTGTCATCGCTATAGAAATACTTCCATCGTTACTATAGAAACACTTTGTTGTGATTATAGCGATGGAGGCACATGTTCAAAACATATTTATAGCACCACTTTGTTGTCACTATAGCGATGAGGAGCCGTCGCTATAATGACGAGATGTCATCGCTATAGAGATACCCATTTGTTCAACTCTTCGACGTGATTTCTATACTAGCAACAAGAATTTCGTCGCTAGTATAGCAAGCTGGTCGAAGAGTTGAACAAACGGGTGTCGTTATAGTGATGGAACACCTTAAAAGTTTCGACAGACTTGCTATACTAGCGACGAAAATTCTATCAGTAGTATAGCAATCCCGTTGGAGAGAAACCTCCAAGGTTAGTAGCTCCTCAACAGTGATGCACAAAGGACTGCAAAAGATTATAAAATGTCGGGACTCAGAATTGTACTGGTATAGACTCTAAAGTTTACAATTGTTTATGGACTATGTTATGGATCCTAATAACATGTCTATTTGGGTAGAAGAGAAACACACCTAGGATTCTCCAAGGGTTGCTATTCATTCTCGTATGGCTGCAGCCTATCAAATCTTGTTGTAACCATTATCTCAGAATCATGAACAAGGGATTTACTTCCAAGAATTTGATGATGTTTTTGCTACTAGTAAATGATCAAGGATTTATGGCTGTTACCATGCCCAAGGGATTGTCATATACTTAGAAATGAATGATAGTTGTTTATATAAATATAATATCTAAAAATTAGAACCATTGTGGACTTGAATTAAATAGTCTACCATTGAAGAAAATACTGGATGCTATCATAAAAATGCCAAAAGTGATTTCATGTTGACTGTTAGATGCTCAAAATATTCCATTAAGATACCTATATCAAACCCTTGGACTTTATTTATTCCTCATGGCTATTGGTGACTTCTATATGCTAGAATTGGAACTAAGACCATTCATTCTTGTTCTTTGACTGCTTGGAGGGCTGCCACATGCTCAGGATATTAGGTCTATTCCAGAATCATTAGAACAACCCTTTGCTTTATAATTAGGGAAAACCCTATTGAGAAATGGGTGTAACGAGGATCCGATTTCAATCAATGGGGATGGGTTTGATGATTGAACATGTTTATCCGTGACATGCAATAGGCGAGTAGCTTGTAGCATTATGCATGTTGTTTTTTGACTTGGATACCATTTAGAGCCCTATTGATGAAGTGTTTTGTCTCAGACATGGATTGCACTTACATAAAAAGGGAAATAACTTACTTCTATTTAATTCTAATTAATATTGGATACCCATCACCAATAATTATGTAAATCTACATATATGTTTTTAAATGTTTTGATGCCAAAACTATTAAAAAGCCTTCCCACTACTGTAATTTTGCAAAAGTCGAGTTAGAAAGTTTTTCTCTATTGTGAATTTTCCACAACGGGACACATAAATGTCATAAATACTATCATAGTGATATCCAAAAAAATTCCCACTTATCTACAATAATGTTTCTCACACTCTTCAACATGAAATGTTGAGGCTATCCTCAAGTTATCACTCAAAATTCAATCTAAGATGTTTGAAAAAAATTATGCACAACCAAATATCTATAGTTAGTGCGAATATCTAATGATATATATGCAACCTTAACTAAGAAATAAACTTCACTGCATGGTAAATTCACTTTCTTGGCATAAAAGAGCCATAAGTCCTAATGGATACACTCAGAGATCTATGCTTATGTTCTTAATGGGGAGTCCTGCTAGACCCCATTTACAGAAATTTTTCATAGCTTCATTTAAGTTCCCTTTAACTAGGAAAGAAGGTTAGGATGGAGGATTCTCTTAGAAAATTTGCAGATTTGTGTTGGGAACGCTTGTCAAATAGGAAAACAACCTTTTCTTTTTGTAAAACAATTTTTATCAAACTCTTCACCAGACAAAACAAATGAGTAATTACTAGTCAAATAGTAATAAATAATGTTCAGATGATACTAGAGGGCACCATAAAAATACACCTTGTATGATTTGAAGTAAAATAGATACATAAGTGCTATGTGTGCGATTCTCATTTTGCAAATTGGAGGGAAAGGAAAGATCCTTTCTACAAGATCCTTTGTTAAATTACATTGAAAATAATAATATATGGTGTTGTTTATGTGAGTTGGCTATCTCCAAAGCACATATGTCCATGTGCTATGTTCCCCTGTCACCTCATTCACAACAGAAGCCACCTCTTCCACTGAAACTTGTATTTTCTCTTTTGAGTCTCTCTCTCTAATCGTTACTGATGATCTAAGTCATCTGTTATTGCTAATGGCACACCTAAATCATCTGTTCTTGCATATATCTTGCCAATGGAAGTGCATGTTATATCTATCTTGTGGGATATGCCTGCTCCAGTCAATGAATTTGAAATAAGTTGAGTTGTTACCTCATATTTCTCATTTTGCACCAGAGGGAACACCATGCATTTTATAGGTGCTGATAATGGTGGGAAACTGAAAACATTGTATTGTTAATCCTTAACCTTGCTTGGTCCTGTATTAAAGCAGTGCTCATACAAGCAGTAAATGATTCTACCAATGCCAAATGATGGCTCAATCAGAGAAGGTGTGAAAACTCTCTGGTGCTCTTTTTTATTTCTTTAGATTAGATACCATGTCCTTCGTAAGAGTGACAATTTTGCCAAGTGTGCAAACTTGAAATGGTGCCTTCCCTTCAAACTCCAAATTAGCTTTAAGCTCCATAGCTTCTGCTTCACTCATGGCTTGGAAGGAGGTTTCCCGCAAAAATAACCACCAGAAGCAAGATAACCTTAACAAGCAAGGTAAATGTGAGGTAAATAAACCTTTGAAGAAAGAACGATCCATTTTAGTTTTTTCTTCCCGCAGTGTACACCATCAACAAGTGCAAGAAAGAACATAAAGATAGTATTCACCTCTAAAGCTTCAATAATCATATTCTGATTCTTCTTAAATGCCAACATGAACTCTCTCTTTCCTGGAGTTATAACTAATTTCTGCACAAAAAAACAAGCAATAAGATATATGTACTAATATAAATAACAAAACAAAGGCATTCATTGTTGTAACTCACATCTACCTCCCTGGGTTCTGGATATATTTCATGAGCCATAAGAGGTACAACACTTTTTTCTTGTTCCATTACAGTTTTACAAGTTTAAATATTATAAGTTGCATTTAAAACTTGTGACTTCAAAAAAAAAATATTATTGAATAAATCAAAATTTACTTTGAAAACTTACAGTGTGTGCCTCGAGTGCTATAAACTTGTTGCTATACAAAAATAGTTCTTTGTCGAAAAAATTTTGATCTACAAAAAACTATCAAAGAGGTGATATATATATATANCATTGAATCTCCAAAGATATGAATGTTTTGACAGTTTTTCTCAAGTGCAAAACAAAGAAGAATCTTTATAGCAAGAAGTTATACATAATTGTTTGGTCCCCTTCCTAGGACCATCTGAAGATGAAAGTGATGGTGTTTTGAGAGAAAAAAGAGTGCTCCTCCACCACACAATAGATCTTGTGAACCCCCGTCAAAGAAATCCCATAGCTGGGAGAAGTTTATTTGATCCTCAATTATGAGACATACTATAGGGGTGCATTTATGTTTTGGAAAGTAAGAAATAATGTCTAGCCCATGTTTAGGAATAAGATCCGAAATGGAAGTTTTTTCCTGAAACGTAGCTAAATTTCTTGCACTCCAGATACCCCAGATGTGTATAAGAGGAAGGGCCCTTATAACTGCAGTATTTACTGAGGTTGTCCAATTTCTCAAAGTATATTGAATATTTTTCCCTTGCCAATCGAGATTTATTTTTAAAAGTGATTTTGAGGCATTCTAGGTGTGTTGAGAAAAAGGACAGGTTAGGAAAAGATCGAGAATGCTTTCTTCCTCATTTTTACATAGGATACACCGGCCTGGGCCTTCAATGGAACATTTCTTCATTTTGTCCCAAGTTGGGATCTTATTTAAAATTACACACCACATAATGAGTTTTTCTTTATGTGTACATTTAATTTCCAAATAATTTTCCTCCACCAAATCGGGTCTCCATGTTGAACTGGGGACCTGATGTGTTTCTAACCAAGCTTAGGGGTGTATTGTCCATGTGCACCAGGTGCCTAAATGATATCATCAGGAGAGTCAGTAAGACATATATGTGAGGATTTGAGACTATTTGAATAGACATACCAAGCTACCAACATATTTTATGGAATTTCCATATTTTTTCCTCTCTCTACCCATGATGCCATAAATTTGTAGTCAACGGATCTGCTATCTAGTTGAGGTGAAAAAATCCCTTCTGATTCAGGTATTGTATGAGTGACTGGGGGAGGATATGTATATTTTTACTTCTAGGCCATGGATCAAATCCAATGCGTAGTTGGTATCCATTATCATCTTTCTAGGATAAACCATCTTTTATGATAGGAAGGGTTTCGAGAATGGATTTCCAGATGATCGTGCTAGAATGGGGAGTGATATTTGGATACTTTATGATCCAATCAAGAAAAGGGTTTGGAGTAATATATTTTTTGAAAATCACTTCAGTTTAGAGGCTATGAGTGGTGATGAGTCTCCAATCTGCTTTTGCAGCCAAATATTTTGTGAAGAAGATAATGTTTTTGTTCCCCCATCGACCAAGGTATTTAGGTCTAACAATATGATCCCATTTAACCTAGAGGAGTACATAATTTTTATTTTTCCCTGACCAGAGAAAGCATATCTTTCGATCTTTTTCCATGGTGTATTTTGGGATCTAGTCCAAATACATCCAATAGACTGGAATGGATTCTAAAAATTATTTTACCAAAACCAGTTTGTTGGCTATAGAGAGCTAGCGATGGCTCTATATATTAATTTTTTTTTCCAATTTTTCCAGCAACCAATTCCATTCTTCTTTTCTGCTGTTTTTTGGTTTCAGTCTAAAACCCAGGTATTTTATCTCATCATCAAGAATGCTCATCCTAAAAGAGAAAAGGTCAATTTATCTTTAAATATCTATATCCTCCAGATTAATAGGAGTGAGGGTGAATTTTTGTTCATTTTGCATCATACCCGTGGCTCTGCAGAAAAGGGTTATAACTTCTAAGAGTTTTTCAACACTCCTGCTCGATTCGTCATAGAAAATAAGAATGTCGTCCATAAAGAGGAGTTGTGATATGCTGAGGTTGTTTGCAATCTTGGTCCCAGAGAATGAGCCTTGCCTTTTTGCATCAATGATTTCTCTAATGAGTCATTTTTCCACAAGCAGGAAGAGCATCATAGAGAGGGGACATCCTTGCTGAATACCTCTTTTAGAAGTGAAGAAAGGGGAAGAAGAACCATTTATTAGGATTGTAAAGGATGTAGAAGTTATACAAAAAGGGACCCATTTTATAAAGTTTTAGTTGAAACTCAGACGAGTCATAAGGAGCCTTAAATATATCTAGCTTACTCTGTCAAAATATCTCTAGAGGTCAATTTTTAAAATTGCTCCCTTTAAGTTTCTAGTTTTTAGTGAGTTTTGCTTAATAGAGAAAGGTATTTAAAGGAAGATCACACCTCATTGTTGTTACTTTTTAACTCACATATGTAGTTTCGCATCCTTCTTCCTTTCGTAAAAGACTGGAAGAATTTTGTGTTGTCATCTCCACAATCAAGTCAAATTGATCTGCTTTTTAATCTCCAAACTTCTTCTTGTTCTTTCAATATTTTACCTTTACTATATTCTAGATTACTCATCCTATTTTTGTCTTCTTGAGTTAAAAAACCACCTCCTTCATAATTCCAGGTCTCTGCAATGTCCATTTCCACTTATTTTAGAGCCTGTTCTTCTTTTTCCTTTTTTAATTTGGCATAGTATTTAAGGAGGGTCTTTATTCTGGAAATATTCTGGGCAATGTGTGAGACAACATTATTCCCTCCCTCCACTGAGAATGCAATCTAGTTTGATTTAATGAGTTGGATAAATTCCTCATTCTTTAACCATGCTGCACAAAATTGGAAGGGACTGGCCGACTTTCTTGGACTTTTCATATTTTCCAAGCAAATCCAAAGATGGTCAGACTCCCCTCTAGAGTCTACCCATTGTTTGAACATCAAATTTTTGTTTAGAAGTATTTCTACAATTAAAAAATGATCTAGTCATTTTAAAATTCTCTTCTCCCCCTTTCTTTTATTGACATGTAGGTTTCAACTTGATGGGGTCAATATCCACAAAATGTGAGGTTTGTAGAAAGTGTGCAAAATAGTTTTCCAGCGGATCCACCCTAGATATTGGGCCTAATGTAAGGTTTAAGTCCCCTCATATGATGACATTATCTTCTTTTCTTAAAGATGAGTTATGGAACCTGTCCCATAAAGATACCTTATCCTCATATGGTCCATAGATGTTTATAATAGTGAATATATGATTTTCTTCAGCCTAGTGTAATTGGATTCCTAGACCATGTGAGGAGACCCAAGAATTGATGCAATTTACAAAAAGTGGATTTCACCCAATATCCAGGCTTCCTGAGTGTCCTCTTATATTATGTGCAATGGAATAAAAAATTTTAATGGTGGTTTTTAAAAGAGTGGTGAAAATTGCTTCTATTCCCATGGTTTCTTGAAGAAGAACTACATCCGACTTTTGGACCAGAATGAGCCTTTTTAAGGCAAGTTTTTTTTCGAGTACTTTCCGGTCCCATACAGTTTAGTGAAATGATCCTAATTGGGTAACCCCTTCTAGGGATTTCAATTCTCCAAGTTCCCCAACTATTGTTTTTTGTTTTCCATTTGCTTGATCTTTCAAATCCTTCTGTTGTGATGAAGAGATAAGTGTGGGTCTTCTCCTTCTTTTCTCCTCTGAAGTGAGACCAGGGTTTTGTCCTAAACTTGAATAGAGAGAAGGGGGGGTATCTTTAGATCATAGGTGAAAACATATAGCTAAGGATGAATAAAGTGAGGAGGAGTCAACACCCGAAGAGGGATTGGAAGAGTTGGAAGGATAGGGGACTGGGAGCAAGGGGGTAGAGCCTACTGTACTAGAGAGAACTAAGAATTTTGGGATAGAGAAAAGGTGGACAAGTGTGTATAAGGATTTTGTGATCCATATTTAATATTCTCAATGTTTAAAGCATTCAAAGAATGTTCTACAAAATAATGCTAGATGAAGGTTCAATATGCTTACCTGAAGAGTGATCCAAATCTTGCCAAGGACAGTGTATTGTTTCCTTGTCCATACAAGAGCGGGTATCTTCTACTGATTGGTATGCAAGTTTGTAGGCCTACAAAGGTCCTAAATCCATCATGTTGTGTTTTTCTTCCTTGCTCCCAAGTTTGGATATGTCTTCTTCCCTTTCCGTCTCATATCTGGTTCCCCATCTTTTCCTTACAGGGTTTTTTTAGAAACCAATGGAACAATATTTCACAATGTGCCCAATCCCATGACATCTATGGCACCTAACTTGAATTCCTTCCTAGTCAATAATTTTCCTTCTACTTTTGTTTCGCCAAATTAGATTTAGGTCTTCTCATAGTCTGGTCCTTATGTTTAGGGAAATGAGAATTATAACTACATATATTCTTTGGGTGGTCTAGAATGAAAGGTCAACATCATTAAATGATCCCAAGGTGCTTACAATGTCTCTAAATGAGTCCATGTTCCAAAATTCCTATGGAATACCGCGAAGATGAACCCAGACTGGTTGAGTATCCATTCTTTCAGAATCTGCATCAAATAAAGGTGTCCATTTTTAAAGAGGATGGGAATGGATCCAAAGCTCCAATGCTTCTCTAGAACCTTGTAGACATATTCTGCATTGTTGAATTTAAAAACAAATCCACGTTTGGTTAGGGAATTGGTTTCCAGTGCATACTGCAAAAGATCCATCCAATTTGTTTTGACCTAGTCCTCCAATCCATCGAGTCTTGGGTACCTCCCCCTGATTTTTCCTGCAATTGTCATTTCTTCCATCTACATTACTTGTCCTATCAATACATTTACCCCAAAGATCAAATTGAGAGTTCCTTTTGTAACATTTAAACACTTATTCTTTCCACGTTTTTTGGATGAATCCTTTGAAACAAAATTGTTATTCTTCGAAACCTCTTTTTTCCTGCTACTAATTTTCCTAGCTGTCATGTCCCTAGTTAAATAATTTCCAAATAAGACTACTTGTAAATAATGTTCCACCAACCTACTAGTTCCATAGGTTGAGATGGAGACATATATTTTGTAATAAGGGGCTATGGGATCCAAAAGGACTTTAGTTTACCATATTCACATTTAAATGGGTCACGTAAATGATAAATGGTAAGAAATTAAGGTGGAATGGGTTCATGAAGACACTTGGAAGCTTGTGGAGCCTTTGGATGATTAGATTCCCCACAGACTTGGTATGATCTTCATCCAAATTTGAACAAATGGGTAATGTAACATTATTGTAGGGTGGTGTGGTGTAAAATGGATATAGTGATCTAAGGAATTTGAATTGATAAAGGACAATAACTCCCATGGAAGAGGAAGATACTAGAAGACAATGTGTGCCACTTGGAAGGAGATTCCATGCACTCTATGACACCAATTGATGAAAGATTCTATGACAAGTATGACAAATTTAGACCTGATTGCAGAAATACGACAAATATGATATGAAAGGGATAAAAATATCCATCAATAGGTAGAATGTGGAGTTAGAGGCAGCCATTCTAATTGGGGAAAGAATTGGAGCATGAAGAGGAAGACAAGTGTCATGAGAGTTACTAAACCACTAAGATGAGTGGGAGGAATCCCATCGAGAGAAATTAGACCTTAGGAGGCATCATGAAGTTAAATAAAGGATTTCATGAGGAATTATAATATTTTTTTATCATTTTTTAATTGTCCTTTGTCATTTTGGAGAGCTTTTTCTTGTCCATTGCACCGTGAGTGTTCACTCTCCCTGCTTGTGAACTAATTTTGAGGGAGTTGGATTCATTTCCAAGTTGGTTGAAGGAGTGAAAATTCAGATATATCATTGAATATTAATCAATATGTTTTAGTTTAAGGTTTAAGTTCTATACATTTGAATTATCATTTATCTCCCTGTTCTCTCATTTCTTTTTCTCCATTCCCCCACACTCTCATGTTGATGGAGCACTTGATGGAGTGGTGATTGCACTTTGCTGAGGATATTTGATGCCCAAGATTGTGTATGTTATGTGTGGATATATAATCCTATTTCCATTTTCTATGTAATTTGAGATATCAGAAATCCATGTATGAAAGGCTTGCATTCCCATGCTCTTGAATGACAAGTTTTCATGTATTTGGCTTCCATTTTGGAAAGAGTTGTATATCAGATTTGTATAAGGAATTTTATATAAGTTTGATGATTATGTGGAAGCAATAAATGATTTATAAATCCTTAATTACATGACCATATTCTCTATATCTGTAAATTCAAGAAAATTCAGTGTGAAAGGTTCGCATTCCTATGCTCTTGAATAACTAGTTTTCATAGATTTGGCTTCAATCTCGAAGTAGTATTATATCAGATTTGTATGAGGGATGTTCTATGAATTTTATGATTTTTTGAAAACCATATATTATTTTTTAATCTGGAATTTCATTTCCCTATGCTTGGTGGGTCGAAATCCAAGAAATCCATATGTGAAACTCTTGCAATTCCATGCTACTAATTCACTAGTTTTCAAGTATTTGACTCCCATACTGAATTAGTCGCATACAAGACTTGTATGAAGGGATTTATCTGGTGTTTAATACTTTTGGGGCATAAATTTTTGTTTTTTATATGTTCTCTAAATTTCACATCCTGATCTGAACCTTTAACTCTACCTTTAATATGTCAAAATCAAGCTAGTTATGCAATTTCCCCATAAGTAATTTCACTGAAAGTTATCAAACGAATGTGTAACTCTATAACTTGTTTGCAGAACTAATAATCATGTATAATGAAATTCCTTGAGGTATAATATAATTCCCAGTAATATATTTATAAAATTTGGATGGTTTTACATGAGTTGAGAATCCCTTTTGGCCTACACCCTAGGGGGGATTTCATCACAATTTCTTAGTCATTTGCCCCCTTTTTGTCAGTATCTCCAAAAAAGGTTTCAAAGGTATAAAGTCAGTCCTAAATTTATTAGAGAATCTATTTATAGGTATTAAGACTCATCATATCTGTCCATTTCAAATTTGGGACCATTTGGTTCCATTTGGAACTCCTAGAGTCAATACTAGTTAAGCTCAATTTTTGCCCAATTTGTATTTTTCTCCAAAATCCCAAGTAGGGACAATACAGTGGTATAATATCATGGTATTGGAAGCTATTTAATTTTTGGATTATAGGTATGAATTGAATACACTCATTAATTCATATTTTTATGATACAGACAAGAAGGTTATGTAAGGGTTCGAATTGGTGGCTAGCCAACTTAGGGGTAATCTAGAAATTACAGGGGGCAGTATTAGTTCCCATCACGGAGAGACACATAATACCATTATTTTTGGAGAATTTGATGATTGGTTTTATGTATTTAGGAACAATAAGGAATATTTGAACTCATTAAGGAAAAATCAACAATCCACAAGTATGGAGGAGACCAAGGAGCCACGATGTTCTATGGGTGGTGAAGTATAAAAAGTATTACATCAAGAGGATAGAAAGTCACTCAGAAGTGAATTTGAAAAATACTGGGAAACATCACATGAGAATGAATAAGAGTACCATGAAACTATTGAATATAATTCTGAGACACATTCTAATGTGGACATCGACCAAAGGGCATCTACTGATGGATGCTTAAATTGTGAAGGGGTACTACTGATGGGGGCTCACAGTTCTATGTTGCTGACATAGAGAGCAAAGATGAAAATGTTTTTTCTATAAAAAGTTCTAATAAGAATGAATATGAATTCCTTGTGAAAAATTATGAAGAACCAAGATCAACTTCCCCATCATCACTTAAGCTTCAAGAAGTTGATCAAATCAAGAAGAAAGAAGAAGAGGAGGTTTTCTCCCATGAACCATAATTCATTGAAGGGTATTTGAAGATGAATTAAGAGAACATCCATGATTCCCTTAGAATACTCAATGACACTAAAGCATTGGTATCAAATTCTTGTTGGAAAGTTTCTTTATTGGACGATCCATCCTTCCTTGAAGACATGGAGAAGATTCAAAGAGAAATGTGCAATATTGAAGGTAATTTCATGTCTTTGCTTTTTGATAGAAAACATTTGGTTGAGATTAATGAATGGTTACATGAATCATACTTGAATAATAATGAGGATATTCATAAGCTCAAAATTCAAAATGAGCAACTTCTTGAGAGGTTGCAAGATACTTGTTCCTCTTCCTATGTTTCAGATTGTCATATGGTATATTGCTTGGAGGATTCTAATGACATGAGGGATCATGAGAAACATACAAAATTGCATGTTATTTATGTGTTTGAATATGAGCTTGATGAGATCCAATCACTTGTTGTGGTGGAAGAGGAACTCGAGTTTCCTCTTGAAAATGGTTATACACTTTTGGAAGCAGTGCATGATTCCACTACCTTGGAACTAGGATATGAGGAAAGTTTTGCATTTTTTAGGGAGATGCATGTTCCTACCCCTGTGGATCCTTCACATGATAAAATTTTTTCACTTTATGATCATTTGGGTGAGTTTGTTCTTCCTCCTACATCCTACGCTTCCATATTTTGCAGCATTCATCCTAATGAAGTATGGGTGAAATGTTTCTTTTTTATGGTGCCACATGAGGTGTATGGGATTCCTCTCTCTCCTTTTGATGATGGCATGAATAGAGTGTCATATTATTTATATTTGAATCAGCATACTTTGTTACATTATGATGGTATACATATTCATGGGTGCATTGATGAGACTTCTTTGAACCACTTGAAGTCTTCATGTTTTCCTTACTCCTTATTTGGTTCAGATTTTGGTGGAGGTTCTTCATTCACTTCTTGGATGAAAGAACACATGGGTGATTATTATTTTGATGCATATTACATTATTTTTGAGCGTCATTATAGGACATGAGATCCTCACCTTTGTCATTGGAGCAGATTTCATATGATACTTGATGCTTGTGTGTATGTGCCACATGATGATCTACTTACTTGGATGTACACGAACTGCCATGATCCTTTGAGGAGGTACCTTCTTGATGTACAATTATATGATATATTTATGTAATTTAATGATCTATATTTTGTACTCATGATGTTTTGAAGGGTGCAATACAAGCAATGGGATCTGGGTATTGCTTGGTTTCAATTTTGGGGGAAATAAGCAGTAGGGGATGTTGAGTCACCACTTGAGAAGGTGATTGTAATAAAAGTATAGAAGAAACAAGCATGGCGGTTTCTCTTTGAAACTTTCTTGGAATATTGTAAATTCAACTTTGGAAACTCAATACCAACTTCAAAGAATTATATAGAAGCAAAAATGGCTGAAAGTTCATAAAAGGTTTTCAAAAGATGGAGGTAAAGATTATTTGTGAATTTTTTTTTTTGATGGATGTTATTAATACTTTTGGTGTTAGTGGTTATTTCATAGGATATATAAATATTGAAATATCCACATATCTTTACTTTTGGAAACACACGATTGTAGTACATGAGTGCCACTACTCAAATTGCAGTTAAGGCTTGAAGCAAAGTTTTGGAAGGAAAGAAGGTTATTCACAATCCATGTTTGAAATTGATTGAGGACAATAAATATTGAGTGTGGAGGACTTTCATGTCCCAAATTAAATAATTTCCAAATACTACTACTTGCAAATAATGTTCCACCAACCTACTAGTTTCATAGGTTGAGATGGAGACATAAATTTTGTATTAAGGGGCTATGGGACCCAAAAGGACTTTAGTTTACCATATTCAAATTTAAATGGGTCAAATAAATGATAAATTGTAATAAAATAAGGTGGTATGGGTTCATAAAGACACTTGTAAGCACGTGGAGCCTTTGGATGACTAGAATCCCTGCACACTTGGCATGATCTTAATCCAAATTTGAACACATGGGTAATGTAACGTTATTGGAGGGTGACGTGGTGTAAAATAGAATATAATGATACAAGGAATTAGAATTGGTAAATGAGAGTAATTCCCATGGAATATGAATATACTATAAGACAATGTGTGCCACTTGGAAGGGGATTCCATGCACTCTATGACAACAAATGATGAAAGATTCTATGACATGTATGAAAAATTCAGACATGATTGCAGACATATGAAAAATATGACATGTTAGGGATAAATTTAGCCACCAATAGGTATAATTTTGAATTTAGAGGCATCCATTCGAATTGGGGAAAGAATTGGAGCATGAAGAGGAAGACAAGTGTCATGAGAGTTACTAAACCCCTAAGATGAGTTGGAGGAATCCCATGGAGAGAAATTAGAAATTAGGATGCATCAAGCAGTTAATAAAAGGATGTCATGAGGAATGAGAACAGTTTTGATCATTTTTTAATTGGCCTTTGGAATTTTGGATATATTTTTCTTGTCCATTGCACGGTGAGTGTTCACTCTCCCTACTCGTGAACCAATTTCGAGGGAGTTGGATGATCCTTTCCAAGTTGGTTGATGGAGGGGCCAATCAGACCTCTCATTGGAGCTTAATTAAGGTATTTTAGTTTCATTTTTAATGTTTATACATTATAATTCTCAGCTATTTCATATTCTCTCATTCCTTCTTCTCCATTCCCCCACACTCTCATGTTGATGGTGCACTTGTTGGAGTGGTGCTTGCACTTTGCTAAGGATATTTGATTCCCAATATTGGGTATGTGATGTTTGGATCTATACTCATATTTCCATATTATTTGTAATTTGAAATATCAGAAATCCATGTATGAAAGGATTGCATTCCCATGCTCTTGAATGACTAGTTTTCATGTATTTGGCTTCCATTTTGGAAAGAGTTGTATATCAGATTTGTATAAGGGATTTTATATAAGTTTGATGATTATGTGGAAGCCATAAATGATGTATAAATATTTAATTACATGAAAATATTCTCTATATCTTGAAATTCAAGAAAATCTAGTGTTAAAGGCTCACATTCTCATGCTCTTGAATAACTAGTTTTCATAGATTTGGCTTCAATCTTGATTTAGTATTATATCAGATTTGTATGAGGGATTTTATCTGAGTTTTATGATGTTGTGACATCCATATATGATGTTTTACTCTGAAACTTCATATCCCGATGATCTGTGGGTCGAAATCCAAGAAATCCATATGCAAAACTCTTGCAATTCCATGCTACTAATTCAGTTGTTTTCATATATTTGACTCCCATACTAAATGAGTTGCATACCAGACTTGTATGAAGGGATTTATACGGTGTTTAATATTGTTGGGAAATAAATTTTTAATTTTTATATGGTATCTATATTTCACATCCTGATCTGAACCTTTAACTCTACCTTTCATATGTCAAAATCGAGCTAGTTATGCAATTTCCCCATAAGCAATTTCATTGAAAGTTATCAAACGCATGTGTAACTCTATAAACATTTTGCAGAAATAATAATAATGAGTAATGATAGTCCATTAGGTATGATATCAGTCCCAATACTCTTTGTATAAATTTTTGAGGGTTGTACATGAGTTGGAAATCCCTTTTGGCCTACACCCTAGGGGGGATTTCATCACAATTTCCTAGTCATTTTTTCTCTTTTTGTCATTAGCACCAAACAAAGTTTCAAAGGTATAAATCCAGTAATAAAGTGATCAGAGAGTATATTGAGAGGTATTAAGACTCATAATATCAGTCCATTTCAAATTTGGGACCTTTTGGTGTCATTTGGAACTCCTAGAATCAAGACTAGTTAAGCTTGATTTTTGCCCAATTTGTAATTTTATCCAAAATCACAAGCGGGGACATTACACTAGAGTTGGATTCTATAGTGTTTCCTTGGACTTATAAAATACATATAAATGAAGCTAATACACTCTCAGGGATGTTATGGGGATCTCTTTTAGCAGGTTATGGGGTTTAAGATCTGGTGGTTCAAGGTGAGATAGCGAGGCCACCCGGCTTCCAAAAGTTTCAAAACCCATGAGTAAGGCCGGTTAAAAAGGTGAAGATGGATGTTGTGTGGGTCCCATCGATGGATAATAATAATAATATCTTTTATTACAAGTATATATTCATCTTAACTCGAAATCTATAAGAACGAGAGGTATTTAAAAAAAGAGATATTTTTCCAAGTGCTTAAAATATTTAGGGTTAAGATGTATTCATGCTAGTTTATTTTATGATAGTATTTTTATAATTTTTATGTTTTTTTAGTTTTTTGTATTATTATAGTTGATTATTTCTAATTTTGTAAGAACTATTTTCAAGAAGCAGATATGGAGGAAAATGAAGGAGGGACTTCTCTCTCTGGAAGTTTTGACAACCTCTCCTAAACTAGTAGGCTCACCAGAAGGGCTTGGGATCCTTATTTAAAGTTCTAAATGGAGATAAGGGCCATTAATAATTCTACCACAAGGTCTCAGAGTTTAGACATCTCCCTGGATAAAACTTATCTTAGGGAGATTTTTCCTAGAGTGCATCCTCATTTGGATAATGTTAGATTTGATGAGAATAAAGGAGGTAGTCAAGATTTGCACTCATTGCATGGAACTCTTAATACTTACTCAAATCATGTTCATAGAGATTCAATGATCTTAAAAGGGATCCTATCTTCTCTATGTACTGATGAAGTTAGGAGTGGAAACTTGGATCACTCCCATATGAATAATTTGAAAGTTTCACATTGGGATGAAGATGATATTCTAGTTTGTTCAGAGGCCCTCATATAAGGTGGTTAATGATCCATTGAATGATGTTGGTTCTCTATCCATTGATGTCATTGTTGCAGTCCCGTTGATCATTTTGACTACTATAGGGTCATCACTATTCGATAAGTCTCATTTGAACATTCCTGCTCTTCCTACTACCTCACTAGTGGATTTTATTTTGGGCATGGTTTGTGCTTATATTGATATGGTTGATAATCAGTTGTATGTGTTGGAGGGGGATTATGTGATTTTGGATCATCATGAAACCTCTTTGAGCATGGGTAGACAAAACTTTTATTCTCTTAAATATAAAGGTCCCCTCCCTCAGGTGGGGGTCAACCCTTTGTAGGTTTGGGTAAAGATCACAAAAATATAGTCTAACTTATTACTATGGGGTGAAAGTCATTCTTTCATCATACACAATATGAATCTTCCATCAAAATTCTGTAAGGAAAATAAATGTCAATTCTCAAGGCTCTTAGCAAACATAATCCCTCTTCTAAGGTTATCCCATGAAAATTCTATCCTATGATTCCAGGGGTATGGAAAAACCCATAAGAATATTTCACCTATATAGGATTGTAGATAATACTTCACCTAAAATAATTTTTATTTAGTAAAAAATGTGTAAAGGAGAACTAGTTGTTAATAGCTTGAGATCTATGTTTAAGAATTGGAATTTTATTTGGTTTAAAACTAGTAGGTTGTTGGGAGGCTCACTTACGGGCCGATGCACTTGTTTTTTTCTAGCAAATTGTTTTGTTTTGAACTTACATCTCGACAAATCCTTGAAATGTGATGACCTAAATTTATAAGCCACAATATTGAATGTGTATGGTCCCTACCTTCACAAACAAGATTTCTAGGATAGTCTTTTCAATACTCAGGTGGTTTGGAACAACATTTGATTAACAAAGGTGATATTAATCTTACCTTATCCTAGGGATTAATGTGGGGATACAATATTAGAGTAGATCCAGTTGTTGAGGTTTTTTCTACATTAGTCAGATCTATTGAATTTTGTGGACACTGAGTAAAAGGATCTCAAGCCAACTTGGAGAAATCAGTAGGTGTGAGAAAATGCAGTTTCCAAAAGGTTGGATTAGTTTCTTGTTGTTGATACTTTGTTGGGTCATATAGAAAGATATAATTCATGGGTATTGGTTATGATCAAACTCCATTTTCATTCAACTAGATAGGGATGAAGTGAATCCTCTAGTGCCTCCTTTCAAGGTCAATCCAAGATAGCAAGAAGAGGAAAATTTTACAGATATAGTAAGAATATAAGAATGGTTTCCTTATAATTAATGTTCTTATAATTTTCTCGAGTTGTAATTTTTTTGATTATTTAAAGAAAATCAGGGAAAAAGAGTTGCAGTGGTTTTCATGCAAATATAAGGGTATGGATGGAAAACTCAAGCCATTTGGGTTGGATATTGAGAGGTTATATGATTCTAATCATGAACATGTGTTCTTAGAAGCTAAAGAGTGGTCCTTGTCAGGGATGGAATATTAAAGGTCGAAACTTCTTTCATATCAAGAGGTAGAGGGAGGATGAAAAGCCACATAGTTTGGATGTCTTTGGGAAATGAAAATACATGCTCATTTCATATTTTTTTCTAATTATAGGAAAAGTGAAAATACTATTTGGGAGATGGAGGCTAATGAAGGAAATCAAATTAGAGGCTTTAGATATTTACCAGCTTTTATTATACAATATTTTTAAGGATCCCACAGGGAAAAATATTGTTGAGATTGTCAATATTTATTGTTTCATCCATATGATGGTTACAATGAAGGATAATGGAAAACTATTTGAGCATGTTTCCCTAAAATAACTACAGAGAGTGATGTCCAAATTTCAAAAATGTAATATCCCTGGGTCTGATGGGAGCTTAAGATGGTGGGAAAGGTCCTCCCAATTTTAATCTCAACCTCCTTAGATTTGATTCATAAGGTGGATAAACCAAGTCCTTTTGGGGATTTTCATCCTATTTTTTTATGCAATTGTGTTTACAAAATTATAGTGAAGATTTTCATTGTTCAACTCAATCCTTTTATGTATGCTTCTATCTCCTTGAACAATTTGGGATTTTGGAAGGTATTCAAATTCATGACATTGTTGGGGAAACAAGAGTGAACACATACAATAATAGTCAATATGTTTCCATATTTGGTTATTAAATTAGATTTATCTAAATCATATGATTGGACTTGGTGACTCTATTCCATACTACTTTTGATCCATGTGGATTTCTCACTTCATCCAGTTGAATAGATTATGAGTTGAATTATGTTTATGTCTGATGCAGTTATTGTGAATGACTTTTCCTCTCCGTTATTTACTCCTTTGAGAGGGATCCATTAAGGCTTTCCCTCTCTCACCATATTTTTTCTTAGTGGTCATTGAAGGACTTATTCATTCCATCATGGAAGCAAGAAGTTCGAGGATACTTTAGGGTATTTGATTTGGTGAAGAAGTAAATGTTACTCACTTATTTTTTGTGGATGATGTTCTTATTTTACATGGATCAATGAATGAATTTAGGGAATTGTTAGACATCCCTAAGCTATATTGTAAGGCCACCAGTATGGATATTAATATGGATAATATAACATGCTATTACAATGTAGTTACTATAGGAGTGGGTTAGGTTTTATAAGGTATATTGCAGTATAATGTATTTGGCATAAACAAATCATTGAAGTATCTTAGGTACTTCCACAAACCTAATTCCTATGGAAAATAGGATTGGGATGGATTTTAGAATGCATTGGAAAAATGATCAATTTTTGGGGTCATCGTTGGCTCTCTCATGGAAGGAGAATGTAATACCCTGGTTTTAACCCCGCTTGAATTAAAATACATAGGATACATATGTTGTAAATAATCGTGGTGCGGAGCTAAAGGACAAGGCCCCACCATAGATTTGGTCATGTTATGTTTCTGATTAGGAATGGTCACCGATGGTATATCGGGACATGCGGCATATATTTAATTGTGGCATCATGTAAACATGCATTTTAATTAAATAACCCAACCAGCTATGTTCGCAGCAACTAAATTGAGAAGGGGCATGATTCCAAAGGATAAGGAAAGGGAGATGTGGAACATTGAGTCGCGGGGGGGAAAACTATGTGTCACCACCACCCTTGGATATTTCCTTTGTTGTTAATTGAGGCAGCGATTGGCTGGCAGGAAGATCACTACCATGCCCACGCTTGCTCTCCTCTCCACGATGTAGGGACCGTTCTTCCCACTCCCTCGGATCGTGGTTGTTAGTCTTCCTCATGTAGGATGGGGATAAAACGTTTTACCATCCATTGTGTAGGGTTCGCCTCCTCTCTCTAGCGCTAATTGCTGGTTCGTAATTATGTTCTTTGCAACCCACACAGAGAACCAACTTCGACCTCCACGCATTGGACGGTGTATTATTGTATCCATCATAGCGGATCGCAGCAGAAATTATTGGGATTTCTCCCCACTGATGGATGGGAGCGGTTTTTCCCCACGCATTGAGTTACCTGCAATGGGAATTGGTAGAATATCGGGGTGATCTTTCCTGTGAATCCACACTGAGCTGTGAATGTTGGTTGTGTCTTTTAACCATTTTTTTGGTCGATGTAAGTCTCGTAGTGATAGTATTAAATATTGGTTGCTGTGTATTCATTGGATTTTGTCCCCGGACTATTTGGGGTTGGTGAATGAGGGCCTGAAGTGCTTGATAAACCTGGTGGGTTGAGAACCACACAGACAGAGCCACTGAGCTGGATTTCTTCTCCACATCCCCTGAAGAGCACTGGAGGGAAGATCAGGGTCTGAGGGACTGCATTGCAGAGAAGGGATTGACTTCCTTGTGTTGGGTGTGTGTGGGTGTTCTAGAATCCAGGCTGGTCCTGGTGTTGGTGTCTGCAGCTCTTCAGTGAACTCACCAGCTTAGCATTAGCCTTTCCCAGCTCTTGGATGTCCTGATAAACCCAACTTTGTTGGCTTGGATGATCTGTTGTTCACCTGAAAAACCAAACCGTGTTGGCTTGGCTGAACTATGTACCCTTGTGGTGTTGTTACCTTGGCTATGTGTAAGCCTGTTAGTTCCTTATTCCTTGAAGAATCATGCCCAGCTTGAGGGTGGCAGTGTTTCTAAGAGATTAAGGAGCACACTGGCCTATGGTTGGGTGGAACATTGCAGCGACGTAGCTGGTTGAGGAACAAGCTCTTTATAAGATAAGTAATTTTGTCTATTTTACTTCTGCAATCCTATTTACTGTTAATGATCATGATGAACATGTTGAATGCTTGTACGAATGTATGTTGCTTCCGCTATGTATGATAAATGTTCATGTATGTATGTTCTAGTTCAAAGCATTCTCCTTCAGCATTTCATATGAATGTACATGTTCATGGGGCTCTTAGCCCAGATGGTTAACGCCATGGTACCGTCCTCTTCGTCGGTCAAAGGGTCGGGGACATGACAGAGAATTACTTTGGTAAAGTTGGTCTTGGAATCCATGCTAGTGTTTTGGCATGTCTTGACACATATCTCGAAATAATTCCTAGAAAAAATACAATACGTGTGTTTTACTATATGTGGTGTGGCAAGGCAGATAAATATTTTCATTGTACTTGTTATCATATGTATAGTATCGAGAGCTACCTTGATGCAAATGACCATCTATTGTCCTAGTTTAATGCCATTCCTTTACAATAATGAGTAGTTTACCAGTGATCATCGGTGACAAAATACTTTTCAGATCTAGTCAGATCCTACTAAGTAGTATAGTTGTGCCCCTTGTTAGGAATTAGCCTAGCATGACCCATTTGAGATGAATTTGGTTTAGCCATGGTTAAATTATCAGAGTAATAAATAAAGAAAATGGTATGTTTTCCTTTTCCCCATGCAGTCAAAGGCGTTTCTCATGGTTATTTTCACATATAGGTATATAGATGAGAAGGTATATATGTTGCATTTGGGTGTTATATTTTTTTTGTCTTGCTCATATTAATAACTTTAAATTGGCATGATTATGTACAATAGTGATGATGTGTTTTGGTTACTACTATAGGCTTATTGCTACGAGTTGGTCATTGGTTTTAAGTGCTAAGACTTTTGCATATGCTCACTAGTATTCCCTACCTTATTCAAACTTAACTATACACATGTTATGAATGGCACCACTTCTAATTGCTTTCACTCTTTCATTGCTCTTATACTTGATTCTTTTCCCTTGAGTTAGAATCGGACTTGTGATATCAAAGACTTTACCCCCATTTGGGCCTCTATGTTGGATAGACAAGATATTTCTTGTGTCTTGTCTCTGAAGTTGTGTATGGCTATGCTATCAAACTTGGGATCTCATTCGTCTTGTAGCTCGAGATGTTTGAGAGTAGTATAGGATGACATATGTCCCTGAAGTGTTTTCACTATTTTTTGAATAAAATTATCCTTTCATCATTAAATGAATTAATGTGACTCATGCTATACACACACACACACACACACACACACACACACACACACACACACACACACACACACACACACACACACACACACACAC
>LPNX011132555.1:50157-127645 GCA_001517045.1 Pseudotsuga menziesii
GCAAGCAAAAAAGGATAAGAGTAAAATGAAATGAAAACTTGCCAAATAAAAGTAGATGTGGAACAAATTCAAAATATAAATAATTGCCGGCCATCATATGAAATTAAAATGTAATAATTATTTCTCACATATCCCAAAAGGGCATGGGTGTGAGATGGAGTAAAGTATAGTTAATTCTAAGAGACCCCTAAAACTTGAGTTTGTTATAGTCAATTGCACACTCAACACAATGGTTATAGAAAATATCCTCATGGATCTTGGATCATGCTATGAAGTGAGATAAAGGATACTTTTTAGAGTCTAGTGGGAATATTCTAGGCACTTTATCCATGTGTGAGACACCTCTATTCCCTAGTGCTATATATCGTACATATGTCTAAGTGGATTCTCGTGTCCCTTCTCTATGAGAGATCAAACATTTAGAGTCAACAAGTCAACTCTATTTTTCCTAGACTTGTTTTAACCACCTCACCCATCCTAGCATCATGGTTAAGTTTATAAGTGAGCATATGCAAAGGGCTTCATAAAGGACCGTGTATCTACTCTAACACAAGTTTTATCTATTGTTTGATTATGTTGATTACCATTTAAATATTAATCATGTTCTAGTTGGTTGTTAATATCAATAAGATATAATCATTAACCCCTTATGCATGTAGGATCATTCAAAGCTCAATTTTGTTAGCAGTTTGACTATTTTGACTTGATCAACCCATTTTGACTAGTTCAACATACAATTTCCATGATGTATTTAGCTACATGTGATCAAGTTGATGTATTTGGTACCTACATATACTTATTAGATCATTCCAATTTTCAGTTGATGGTTATTGGTGATGGTTCCTAGTTATTATTGTTGTTGTTGTTGTTGTTATGAGCCATATTTTTATTATTGGAGATGGTTTGCTCCTAGCTGCTTATTCAATTTGATTTATGGGGTGTTAGTAATCACCATTTATGGATTTGAGGTTCTTGACTTCATTTATGCACTAATATGTTGGTTTCGAGCAAGGGAAATCAATTTATGAGTAGATTTATCCTTCAACATGAGATATCGACATTTTATTACATTAAAAAGTGACCATATCTACTCTAAGGAAATTGATTTGGCTAGTGTGAGAAAATAAATGACTTGGGGATGAATTCTATACATTATAGCGAGAGGGTCAGTATCATGTTATATCATCACCTTGTGAGTACATCCTCCATGTGGGGCGGACTTCACCTTGACATCCTTTGATATTATTGTTGTATCATTATGACATTGTATTGCGGCACCTAGGGAGACTTGAGACCCCTAGGAGACCCCCCGTCATCATTTATTCTCATTTTATATCATACTCTATGTTGTAATTGCATTTAATAAGGTGTTATTGAGAAAAAGTGCACCCCCCTTCCTTGGTCAACTTGATCCATGTATTTTAAAAATAAAATATATACATCATTGATGATCACTCATGAATATTTTAATATCAACCACTCATTTAGAAGTTGGTTAGGGATTTGTTCTCTCTCAAATCTATTTAAGGGATATGACCCCTCATTGTAAATGGACTTTTGGCACTTGAATATTTTGGTTATAGAGAAAAAACATTCTTTTTCAAAACTTGAGATTCTTGTGTGGAATGCTATTGATCTATGATTGAATTATCTTACTCTATGAACATTGGTGAGCTTTTTACAGTTTTCGTTGCTATATATTTTTTGTGGTTATTTTGTGGTAGGGTAGCGATTTTTAAGAGGGGATTTATTGTTAAAAAGTGTATCTATTCTCTCCAACTTCATGGTTTTTTAGGGAGTTTTATCTTGTCCTTTTTGTCAAGTGATAGGATTTCTTACGCTGTCATAATCACATCTCTTTCATGTGTAGAAAATTGGTTTCGATTCTTTTATTGTGCATGAGAGAGGGACACACTAGCTATCTTAGAAGTTCTTCTTAAAGACAAGATCTCTTCATAATCTCGATTAGTCCTTGAAATAACTTATCAGAGTTGATTTTAACATATCTATAAGTCTCACAATCCAGATCATTTCAGATTAGTGACTGTCTTCTAGTAGATCTAGGGTATCACTTACAATGCACCTTACGTTGATGCTCATAGTTTGATATGGTGTCTTGTCTTTAGATCTTTCCTTTTAGGAATATATAAGGGTCTCTCCCTTTTCCATTCACTTACAAGTGGAATAAATCAAAGAGAATCATGATTTGCATGGCAACTGATCCATATCCAAGGATAAAGATACTTTAATGTCACCTCTTTGGTTTCCTATACCCTCTACCAAATTGAATAGGATCGTCTAAAAGGTTGTGTAATAACAGGGCCAGTTGGAGATATATAAAAAAAGGAGGTTTGGGATTAAAGGATATTCATGCTTTCCACAAATTGATGGAGGAAAAAATGGTTTGAAACGTTATTAAAAAGGAGATCATTCATAGGAAATATATGGCTCCAAGTTCCATATTCAATGGGATTAGAAGCAGTGTTAAATTTTTCAAGGGTTGATCATTATATTGGAAGGCATTGTTGATGTCCTTCCCTGTCATGTTCGAACCTAAGGTTATGTAGGTTCATCACACCTATGGATCCTTTGCAGACACCTGGTCAAAGGAATTCATGCAACTAACATAGCAGTCGACTGGAGGATTTCCTGAGAAATTAAATAAACGATTAACTAAATTGTTGATGAGCCCATGGTCAGATCAACTAGAACAACCAACTAATATATGGGACTTTACAGATTTCGTGGGAATCATTAGAACCAACAACCTCTATTTGTGGGCCAGATCCTTTTCATTTCAATGGACTTTCTTAGGTATGGATACTATAAAAGAACAACCCTATGGGTTGTTTTGATATGATTGAGTTGATGCTTGATATTCCCAATTTAAGAATGCATTGTGATGTTCTGATCATAATGCGTCATGCTTAATTGATGTAATAATGTTTTTAGACACCACCTCTTTTCTTGGAATATAGGTCCCTTATGATATTTTCTTTTTAGTACTATGGTTCATATGAATAGGTTCCCCAACATGGTATTAGAGATATTTAGTTTGACCTAGCCTATTGGGTGTGAATCATGTTGATTGATTTAGGGATGAAGATTTGTCAACTAATACCCCTTCTTGAACTTGGATAAGATATGTTTGATCAGAAGAATGACTTCCAATATAAAACCTATTGTTATGAACGAACACAACTATGCAATATGGGCATCAAATATGGAAACTTTGTTTAAGAGAAATGGACTGTGGAAGTATACGAAGGTTGCTATTCCAGATATGACGGATTATCAGGCTAATTTTTTCATCGAAATAAAGAAATATGAGTTTTTTGGGGTCATCATAACCTATATTTTGACCAATATTTTCTTTCATACAAGCAAGATCATCTGTCCTCATGTTTTTTGGAGTAAGCTAAAGTCCTATTTTAACAAATTTAATGAAAGTCAGGTAGTGCAGATAGATAAATAATTGATATTTCTGGAACCCCATTCCTTTGAAATAATTGAAGACTATTTAGCTTGCATTAAGGAGATATAGTTGAAATTGGGAAAATGTGGCCAAGCTTTTCCAAATAAGGATGGACAAACTCATTGAACTAGTCTTGATGAATTTGAGGAAACCTTATGATCTCTTTTTCTCCTCCTTCATGCCAATTGGATGTCACACAAGCAAGATGGTAAGTACTTTACCTTTGATATATTTTGTGAGTTGTTGATTAAAGACCAACAAAAGTTGCTTGAAGAAGGGAATCTTGATACCAAATACTAGGCTCACTTGCTCAAAAGCAAGGTCAAGAAAAATTATAAATAATGTGTTCGACCGGATCATTGACTGAAAAGTATCGACAAACCTACTAAAGGAAAGATCGAAGATTTTCCATCAACGAATAAGGATTGAAAGAAGAAAACTTGTTGCTAATATGGAAAAGTGGGATATATCGAGAAGACCTATTGGAATAAGATGAAGGATTTGGATGAGAAGGTGATTCACCTTGAAGAAACTGTGTCGAATGGTTAATCAATCAACTAAAATTCATAAAAATTTACCTTTTATGTTAGCATTTCCTAGGCATTATATGCCCATACCACTAAGATAGAATATATAGTTGATTCTGTTTTTACTCATGATATGGATAATGATGCTTCTGTTTTCTCTTCCTTGAGTGGAGCTCCATAACAAAGGATATATATAGCCGATGATTACACTCTCACAATTCTTGTAAGTGACAATGTTGAATACCAACATGGTCGAATATCCAATGTTTATCATGTGCTTATCTTGAGCACACATTTGTTGTCGGCTGCTCAACTTACACAGACTAAGAATACTATTGATTTTTAGTCATATCGCTTTATTGTAAAGGATATGATGCTGGGGCGAAAACTATTTCTTCAATATATTTAGGTACTAAAGAAGGAATTTACAAGTCATTTGTTCTACTAGAAGGACTAGATCGACTGTACTCATTGCTGAAATTGACAACATAAGTGAAATTTGGCATGAATGAATTGGACATCTGAACTTTCAAAGTTTTAAAAGGATGGTAAAAAATAGTATGGTTATCGGTCTCCCAAATACTGTTCCATTTTATGCATTTTGTCCAGGAAGTGTGTTTGGAAATCCTCATTAGGCACCCTTTGATTCCAATAAATCATGGTGAGCACAGAACCGACTAGAAATTTTTCACAATGATCTATTTTGCATGAATAAACCCTCATTAGTAGATGCAAAGTATATTTTGACCTTTATTGATGATTTTTCTAGATTTTATTTGGTATATTTGTTAAAGAATAAGAGTCACGCTTTTGAAATATTCAAGGAATTTAGGTCATTGGATGAAAAACAATGTGGCTAATCCATCAAATGTTTGAGGTTAGACAATGATGGAGAATATGTGAGTCAATTTCTTGAAGAATTTATCTTGCAAAATGGCATTTCATGGCATAGATATATCACGCACACCCCTCAATAGAATGGAGTCATGGAGAGGAAGAATCATACATTGGTATAAATGGCTTGCTGCCTATTGTAAACCAAATACCTTTCGACTAAGTGAATATGTTGTTTACTATTCAAACCATATCTTGAACCTTGTTGTCACTAACATGACTCCAGTAAAAAAGTGGAACAAAAGGAAACCCTCTGTCAGAAACCTCATAAAATTTGGATGTGTTGCTTGGGAACATATCAATGATAACTACAAGAAGAAACTGGATGCAAAGATTCACGATGTGATATTCTGATGAATTGAAATCCCATCGACTATTTTACCTTGTTAAACAATAGATAATTCTGAGTGAAAATGTTATTTTTTAGGTAAATATTTCAAGTAATAAGTTGTTGAATTCCCCCTCTAGTATATGGCATATTGATATGTTTGATATTCTTGAGGAATCTAGATTGACTATACCCTTCTTTGGAGTTTTGACTGGACTGATGAATTCTTCTCTTAAGTCAACCAGTAATCGGTCTACCTTGACTGAGTATTCCAACACACCGACTCAATCAACTAACAATCACCAATCTAAATAATTTCCGACGTGCATACCTTGATCGACTGCTAAAAAAATAGAGGCTGCTAGACTGGATGTTAGAGAAGTTAGTATTGGTCGACAAACCCGTAGTTAGAAACATTATGGCATTGTTGCAATGATGGAACATGTTCTTGAAACCTATGACTCTAACACTTATGCTAATGCTCAGGCAGTGTCTGAATGGGAAAATTCTATGGCTATTGAAATTGATTCTTTGAAGAAGAATCAAACTTGGGAACTTATCCCTTGGTCGCACGGAAAGAATGTAGTGAAGTGTCAATGGGTCTATAAGACAAAGTTTACTTATGATGGTGTTGTTGAACATCACAAGGTTTGTTTGGTAGACAAGGGATTCTCTTATCAAGAAGGCACCAACTACTCTAAAACTTTTTCCACTATTGCAAAAATGAACTTTGCTAAATTGATTATTTCCCTTGTTGCTTGTTTTGGATGGGAACTTCATTAAATGTATGTTAAAAATATTTTTCTTCATGAAGATTTTCCCAGAGAAATCTATATGGAACAACCTGTTGCTTTTGTGACAAATTTTAGTCCTGTTTTCCAACTCAAGAAGTCATTGTATTGTTTGAAATAAGGACCTGCTGCTTATTATAAGAAGATTGATAGTTTCTTTATCAATATTGGCTTCAAATGTTGTGGATTTGATCACATTATTTATGTATTACATGTTCACGGTAATAATTTCACTGTGGCATTGTATGTGATGATTTATTCATAACTAGAAATAATGTTAATATGATTTTGGGTTTGAAGAAACAACTTGCATATACTTTTGAAATGGCTAAAATTGGTTTATTTCATTTCTTTTTTGGCATTCAAATTTTGCAAATGGATGATGGTATCTTTCTTTCTCAACTAGAATATGCATTGGATATTTTGAAATGATTCAAGATGGATGACTATATGTCTTGTGCTACACCTTATCTGTAAGACATAAAGTTGTTGAAATACTATGAATCTATGTGATTTAGCACCACTCTTTATCGAAAGTTTGTTGGTATCCTACTTTACTTAATTGACATCGACCTGATCTCTCCTTTGCTGTTAATGTGGTCTCTTGGTCCATGCAATATCGTTGGGAAAGCCCTTGGAAATATGCAAAGAGAATATTTCACTATATTAAAGGAACTTATCAGCATGGTATTGAGTATTGTCGCAGTACATAACCATTGGTTGGGTTTACATATTTTGATTGGGGAGGTGACATTAACAATCGAAGTCCACTTATGACTATTTTTTTCCAACTAAGTTCTGGACCTTTGATATGTTCATGTAAGAAATAGAAGGAAAACTCTCTTTTGACTATCGAAGCAGAATATCATAGTGTGTCAATGCAAGTACAAAGGCGGTTTAGATCTGCACGCTTTCAAAAGAGCTTGGTTTTCCTCTTTAGGAATCGACCATTATCCATTATGACAATCAGAGTAATATAGGTTGTTGATAATCATATTTGTAATACCCCAGTTTTGACCCCATGGTATTAAATTGCATATGATATAAATATTGTATTAAATCATGGTGTGGAGCTCAAGGAAAAGGCCCCACCATGGGTTTAGTGTTTGATGTTTCGACGATTAAAATAGATGCCAATGGTTTATGTGCTATCCAGGCACAATGTGTTTTGAGACATAATGTAAAATGCAAATTAATAAAAAACCACATCTAGCTACGCGCCGCAATGTTAAAGAGATGGGGGCATGATTTCACAAGGAATAGGGAGGGGGAATTATTCAACCTTGAGCCTATGAGGAAAAGCCAAATGTCTAAGGAAAAACCCATAAAGTGGTCAAGTACCTTTTTTTTCCTTTTGTGCCCAGTCATCTAGAATTGGTTGAAGAGGTTATCTCCTTGGGATGGGAAATGCATGGAAGTAAAATTTGAATTTGTGAGGTCATCCATTTTTGGAGAGTGTGTTTTTGACTTGTAGGGTAAGTAAAAGATTGGGAAGGAATGCCCAAGCCATTAGGCACCCATAACTTCATTTGTCACCCATCCTCATAGAGTTTTGGCTCCCTCACACAGCAGGAAGAGGCTAATCTCTCTCCTCCATGGTTTGGTTGTTGTTTCCTTCCCTTCTCCATACTCAAACTATGTTTTAGGTGTTTTTGGGGTGAATGGAAAGGAAGGGGCCACGATTTTGGGGTTTGAGGAGGCCTTTTTTTCCCCTGTGAGAAAGATGGGAGTTTTCCTCCCTATTTTTCTGCATTTTTCCTATTTTCTCCAAGCTGGGAAACTCCTTTTTTGGGTTTCCAGTGAGTGGGAGAAGAGACCTAAAAATTTTGGGTGTTTTTGAGTTTGTTTTGGCCACGTTAGGGCCATAAACAACTCTAGAAAATTGAATTGTTGTCAGAGGGATGTTTTCCCCATTTTATTGTGGTGGTTGTAATTGCAAATTTTGTTTTGGTAATGCCCAACAGATGTGAGAATAGATCCACATTTCTGAGGGTTTGATGAGGCTGTTTTTACCTCTGTGATGCCCAAGAACATTTCCTAAAAATGTATTTCCTCATGCTGGGTTGTTTTCCCCAATTGCCATTTCTGTTTTGGTTCCCAAGAACATTTTGTTCATATCCAACAGTTGTGTATGACTGTGTTTGATTAAATGGGTTGACTGTGTGTTTGATGTGAGTGTGGCTTGGCTAGATAAGTCCAAGGAACCCATGTGTTGTTGGTTAGCTACCTTATCATCCTGTAAAACCCAATTTATGATTGTCTTGTCTGGACAGTCTGTGAAACCCAACAGTGTTTTGGATTGACTGTGGATGTTTTGGTTTTGGGCTATGTGTGAGCCTGTTACTTCCCTAGTGCCTCGTGGAATAATTCCCAGCTTGGGGGTGGCAGTGATGCTGAGAGATTGATGAGCACAATGACCTGTGTTTGGGTGGAACATTGCGACGACGTATCTAGTTGTAGTCCAACTCCTTTTCTAGACAAGTATTCTTGTGTATTTAATCTCTTCAATGAGTTGTTTATGAATTAAAATGAACATGATGAATGTGTTGAATGAATGTTTTTGATTCCTCTATAGAATGCATTATGCATATGTGTATATATTTATGTTCAATGCATTTTATTTATTATGTTTTAATTTTCGTGGGGCTATTTCACCCGATTAACAACAGCAGTGTGTTGGTCGCATCCTCTCCATCGTTGGTATGAGGGGTGGGGACGTGACAATATTACTCACAATGAAATGTAGCACATTGAAATTCATGTTAATTATTTGATATAGTTGGTACAAGACAATGATGTATCTATTGTTTGTTGCATGACAAATGATTAGATTGTTCATATCTTTATGATGCCTCTACTAGAAGATTAGTTTGTGAAACTTCGGGTTATTCCTTAGCTTCATGAAGCTGCATTTACGGGGGGTTGTTTAGAGAATGTAATTTCATCTCCTAAATGTCTAGAGAATTGTTTTGATGGGGGGTTGTTGGAACCTAAGGTTATGCAGGTTCATCACATCATTAGATATTTTGGAGATAACCAATTGAAGTACATCAGTTGACTAGAGGTTTGAATTATCCTTCATCTAAATATTACTTAATGGTCAATGAGGTTGTGTTTGGATCAACTGGAACAACAAAATAAACTATGGGACATTGTAGATTTCACAGAAATACGTAGTGTTCGTTGTGGAGCCTAATATTCCTGATTCAAAGATTCTATTTCAACCGTTTTTGGATACTAGCACTTGACGGGGGGGTGTCGGTGGGGGGGGATTCAACCCCCATTATAGTTTTCACGGGGGTCTAGGGGGGAGACAACTATTTTGGGAGCCCCCCCTAGTGGGTGTTCAGGGGAAACGCCCCTGTAGTGAAATTTTAGGAAACGAATTCCTTATAAAATGTTGTAATTTCATAGTCATGACTTGTTCAATAATGGGTGATTGATGGGACCATGGTATTTGGGAAAACCATAATATTTTCCCATGGTATTCCCTTTATAAAAGGAAGGCATTGTAAAATGACTGTGTATTGTATTTTATCTTGTAAAAAAATCGGTGATTGTGTGAGAGAGACTATGAGAGTGTGAAGAGGAAGTGCAACGAGGTTGCTGCAGGTTTTATCCCTTCATTTTGCTAGATGGTATAATAATAAAGGAATGGCAATTTATGTGTGGAAATAGCCCATCTTGGGTGAATCATGCTATATTTGTGTCTCTCTTATAATGTGTTTAATATTTGCATATTGTTTAATTATTTAATTGTTATTTCTTTGTGATCCTATTTTTCTAACAATTGGTATTAGAGCCAAAATGTCTATTTGGCTTGTAAACTTGCAGGAAAGAAGGGTTCTTAGTTTGAGTGGGAGCAATGGAAGAAGAAGGAAAGTTTAGTTTTGAGAAATTTAATGGTAAAAAATACTAGTTATGGAAGATGTAAATGGAGGACTATCTGTACCAGGTGGATCTATACCTACCGTTGGGTGAAAAAACAAAACAACTAGTGACTATGAAGGATGAAGAATGGGAGGTTATTGATAGAAAGGAACTGGGAACAATAAGGTTGTGCCTAGATTCATCGATGGATTTTAATACCTCAAAAGAAAATACAACAGAAGGTGTGATGAGCACATTGGCTAAGCTCTAGGAAAAACCCTCGGCTTCCAACAAGGTATTTTTAATGTAGAGTTTATTTAATATGAAGATGTTAGAATGTGGATTTGTTGTTGACCATTTAAAGGAATTTAATACACTTAGTAGTCATCTAAGTTCTGTAAAAGTGAACTATGATAATGAGGTTATGGATCTTCTAATATTATGCTCATTTCCAGAAAGATGGAATAGCTTGGTCATGGTTGTAAGTAACTATGTCCCTGGTTCAAACACTCTTAAATTTGATGATGTTGTTGGTGTTATTCTTAGTGAGTAAATGCGAAGCAAAATAACATATGAGACATCAGGTCATGAAATGACCATGGAGAGAAGGGGAAGACAACATGAGAGAGGAAGGATCCCAGGTAATCGCAACAAGTCTAGAAAGGGAAGATCCAAGTCCATATTTGGAAAGATAGAGTACTGGAACTGTGGTAAGAAAGGACATATCAAGAAATACTGCAGAGCTCCAAAGAAGAAAGGAGATGGGAAACATGAGACTACCCATGAAGAAAATGTAGCAGGTGATGTGTTACAAGCTGATTTGATTCTTGCATTAGATAATACTAGTGATTACTAGGTAGTATATTCAGGGGTTTCATGCCATGCTACACCCCATAGGAATTTCTTTCATGATTATGTTCCAGGTGATTTTGGACATGTTTTCTTGGTAGATGATGAACCATGTAAAATTGTTGGCATGGGTAAGGTACGCATTAATTTAAATAATGGAAATGAATGGCTGCTAAAAGATGTAAATCATATCCCTTCTATAAAAATAAATATGATCTCAACAGGGAAGTTGGGAGATAGCGAGTACTATTTGTCTACATTTGGAAAAACATGGTGGAAGATCACTAAAGGAGCAATGGTGATAGAAAAAGGAGATAGGATAGGTATGCTATATTTATGTCCTCATAATACTAATTATTCTATCTCTGTAGCTTCCACAAAAATGGGTGCAACATTATGGCATCATAGGCTTAGCCACATGAGAGAGAAGGGGATGGAGATTCTCCACTCAAGGAAATTGCTTCCAGATCTGAAGTAGGTAAGTTTGGAATTATGTGAGAACTGTGTTTATGGAAAACAAAGGAGAGTTAGATTTATCAGGGTTGGGAAATATAAGAAGAGGTGGGGGGGGGGGGGGAATCAGTATTGATAACTATTAACAATTTAAACCACTTATAATTTATTTTTAATACACATGATCAACAAGAACACAAAGAACACAAATTTATCATGGAATCCCAATAGGGTAAACCACCAATAATTCCTATTACTGCAAAATTATATTTACAAATAGTTTATGCTTGCTACTACAGACAAGGATGCCACTACACCCTATTTACCAACAACTACTGGAAGGAGGATTCGACCTCCTGGTTTTATCAACTGCTATTGAAAGGATTCTATGACACCCTATTTACTAGCTACTACTAGAAGGAGGCTACGACCCCCTAATAAGGATGTTGCTTACCCTAGCACCTCCTAACCTCCCTCATATGATAATTTGATCTCTGATTGTACTTCAATCGCTTTGCTAGTTGAATCATGCCTAGATGAATATTTTAAGGTCTAAACTATTGTTTATATACCTTCAAACATTCAATAGTTACCTACCTTCATCATGACTCTCCAAGACAACTAAAACAATTCAAAACTAATTCCTTGGTAATTGATTCTTTTACTATTTAATTTTCTAGTCGCGACCTTACACAATTTCCTTTGCTTTCTGCAATTATCTTTCCACAACAACCTTTCTGCACTGTTGATTTCTTGCGAACTCTTCCCTGACCATTGATCTGATGTGGATTGCGGATTGTAGATGTGTGGGTTAACTTTTCTCAAAAGGTCCTTCCACAACTATATTTCCTCAAGGTACCTTCCGCAATGGTCTTTCTGCACCATTGGTTTCTTGTAGACTCTTCCTAGACCGTCGATCTTAGATCATATGTGGATCACGGTTTTTCCAAATTCCTTAAAAGTGTTTTCACAATTTTATTTTTGCATTCTTTCTTGTGCACCATCGATCTCTTGCGGACTCTTTCCTAGCCATCGATCTTGTGGATGTGGGTTGCGGTTTACGGGTTTCATAAAGTCTCAACTGTTACTTTTGTAATTCCCTTTCTGCACTCTTTCTTCCATACTGTCTATTTTTTGCGGACACTTTTTCGTCCGTCGATATTGTGGAATGTGGATTGCAGAACCACACTTTCCCATTTTGGGCCTCTACAATTTTCTTCCGCAACTTTGTTTCTGCATTTCTTCTAGACTGTCGATTTCCTTGCGGGTTCACTCTTGACCATCGATTTACAATCAAATGAGGATTTTTGAATCTTCATTTTTCTTGTGCGAAAATCATTTACCACAGTCAATATTCTCAAAACTGGCTTCCTCAATTTCTATCGACTGATCTAAACTGTCCAAATTTTCACTCCACTCTAGCATTTTGGGAGTGTTATTTTCCATGCATATCTATTTTACAGATCTTATTATAGACCATTGATATGTGTCTCTCGAATGATCTGGGCTGTCTAAATATTATTTGGAACTTCCACTCTTGATTTGCGGATCTGCCCAAATCTTCTTGGTGCTTAAGACTATTATCTTCCACTGCTCGCCTTGCAGATCTTTCCCTTGTCATCAACCCTATCGTTGACTTTATATTCGATTTTGTAATTCCTTTGTCATGAGCTTCTTTGACATCAATGCCAACTATTTTCAACAGAGCTTGTGCATACAAATGTATGGGGGTCGACTCAGGTACAATATCTTAGTGGCTCTTGTTATTATGTTACTTTTATTGATGATGCAACTAGAAAAATTGTGTTTATTGCACTAGACAGAAATATGATGTGTTTGTTCCTTTTAATAGGTGGAAATATTTGGTTGAGAACGAGACAGGAAAAAAATTGAAATGTCTCATATCTAATAATGGAGGTGAATAATGCAGCTAGGAGTTTGATAGTTATTGAGCATACGATGGGATTCGTACAGAGAAGACAGACCATGGAACACCACAAGAAAATGGTGTGTCAAAAAGGATGAATAAAACGATCATGGAGCATGCAAAGTGTATGCAAATGCATGCAAGTTTTCCCTTATAGTTTTGGATTGATGTTGTAGATACTGTTGTTTATTAATAAAAAAAGGGCCTTCAAGCGCTTTGGATGCTGGAATTCTTGAGGAGGCATGGATAAGTAAAAAGGTAAACTACGCATTTCTGAGAAATTTTGGCTGTGAAGTATTTTTCCTTATTGATAAAGAAAATAGAACAAAGCTTGAGGCTAAATCTAAGAAATGCACCCTTTTTTGGATACGAGGTTGATGATTTTGGCTATCGCTTATGGGATTATGAAAATAAAAAAATCATTAGGAGTAGAGATGTAGTATTCAATTAAAAGGTTATGTACAAAGATCAGTTGCAAGGAAAGAAAGAGGAAAAGGAAAACACAGAGTACACAATGCTTGATGAAATCAAAGAAAATAAAGTTCCAAAGGCACTAGAAAATCAAGAACAACAACAGGTACCTAGAACTCCTGCAAATGTACAAAAATATACTAGGTTAAGTACATTCCCTGAACGATTCTCTCCTTCAATGTATTATTTATTGATGAATGATTCTGGTGAACCAGAATGTTATGAAGCGGCAATGCAGGGAGAACCTAGAAAGAAGTGGGAGAAAGGCATGAATTAGTAGATGGACTCATTGGTAAGAAACCAAAATTGGGGTTTGGTTGAGTTTCCTGCAGGAAAAAGAGCATTGCAGAATAAATGGGTTTACATGTTGAAGGAAGAAGATGGAGGCAAGAAGAGGTACAAGGCTAGACTTGTTGTAAAGGGGTTTGCATAAACGAAAGGCATATACTTTGATGAAATATTTTCTCTTTTTGTTAAAATGACTTCAAGTAGGGATATTTTAAGTCTATTGGTGGTATAATATTTGTATCTTGAACAAGTATATGTTAAACCAACCTTTCTCTATGGGGATTTGGAGGAAGAGATTGATATGCAATAGTCATAGGGGTATGAGGTCAAAGGGAAGGATAATTTGGTTTGTAGGTTGAATAAGAGATTGCATAGCTTGAAGCAAGGTCCAAGGCAGTGGTATTTAAAATTTGATAAGTTTATGACAGAGCAGGGTTATAGTAGATGCCATTCTGACCATTGTGTTTATTTCAAGAGACTAGATAATGGAATATATATTATCTTGTTATTGTTTGTGGATGACATGCTTGTTGTAGGGTCTAACATGCATGATATAAATGTGCTCAAAATGAAACTAGCTAAATCATTTGCGATGAAGGATTTGGGTGCTACAAAGCAAATACTTGGTATGAGAATAACAAGAGACAGGAAAAATCACAAATTGAAATTGTCACAAGGTGGGTACACAAAAAAGGTGTTGGAGAGGTTTAGAATGCAGAATACAAAACTAGTTAGTACACCTTTGGACAACCATTTCAAACTAAGTAAGGAGATGTGTCCCAAGTCACAGGAAGAGATATAATACATGTCTAAGGTCCCCTACTCATCAGCATTTGGCAGCTTGATGTATGCCATGGTGTGCCCAAGACGAAATATTGCACATGCAGTGGGAGTTGTGAGTAGGTATATGAACAATCCACGTAAAGAGCATTGGAAGGAAGTATATTGGATTCTCAGGTATTTGAGAGGTACCACTTCTCATACATTATGTTTTGGAGGTTCATATATTGTTCTACATGGATGTGTTGAAGCAAATATGGTAGGTCATAAAGAGAGTCGGAGGAGCACCATAGGGTATGTTTTTACTGTAGGTGGAATAACATTAAGCTGGATTTCAAAAATGCAAAAGGTTGTTGAACTTTCAACAATGGAAGCAGAGTATGTTGTTGCTACAAGGGCTAGTAAAGATATGGTTTGGCTGCAGAGGTGCATGAAGGAATTGGGTAAGAAGAAGGAGAATATTAGGTTGTATGGTGACAATCAAAGTGCCATTCATCTTGAAAAAAACTCATCCTTTCATGCAAATACTAAACATATACATCTCAAGTAACATTTCATAATATCTATTCTGGAAGATGAACTATTAAAGTTGGAAAAGATAAATACTATCCAGAATCATACAGGCACGTTGACAAAGGTAGTAACCAGAGAAAAACTGAGTTCTTGCTCAGTTTATGTTGGCCTTCAAGCATGAAGGTGAAGATGAGAAATTTTCTATGTCCAAGGTTCATAGCATAGTCTAGTAAGTGCAGTAGCAGTGGAGTTATTGTGATATGTTTCCAAGTCGGATATTGTTGGCTATGGATCCTTATCTTCCTGATTCGGAGATGTTATTTCAGTCATGTTTGGATCCCAGCACCTGACGAGGCAGGGGGGAGATTTCCCCCAACTATAGTCATCAGGGGAGTCTATGAGGGGGGGGACTATTTTGGGAGCCTGCCCTAGTGAGGGTTTGGGGGAAACGCCCCCATAGAAAAAAATTAGAAAAAATGCCTCGTAAAATGTTGTAATTTCAGAGTCATGGCTTGGTCAATAATGGGTGACTTATGGGCCCATGGTATCTGGGAAACCCGTGGTATTTTCCCATGGTATTCTCTTTATAAAAGGAAGGAATTGTAAAAAGGTTGTGTATTGCATTGTAGCATTGTAAAACAATCTCTATGATTGAGAGAGAGAGAGAGAGAGAGAGAGTGAAGAGGAAGTGTAACAAGATTGCTGCAGGTTGTATCCCTTCATTTTTCTGGATGATATAATAATAAAGGACTGCTAATTTCTATGTGGGCATATCTCACCTTGCGTAAACCACATTATATCTGTGTCTCTCTTGTAATGTGTTTAATATTTGCATATTATTTAATTGTTATTGCTCTGCGATCCTAGTTTTCTAACATTTAGAACTAATGACCCATATTTGTGGATGAAATCCTCCTCACTTAAAGGGAGTTTTTAGATGTTGAGACTATACAGGAGAGACCCTATGAGTTGTTTTGATATGATTGATTTGTTGTTTGATATTCCCAATTGAAAAATGCATTGTGATTTTCTGATCATGATGCGATGTGCTTAAGTCTTGTAAAGATGTCTTTAGACACCATCTCTTTTCTTAAAACATAATTCCCTTCTACTATTTTCTTTTATTTTCAATGGTTCATATGAAAAGGTTCCCTAACATGTCATTGGTACAATTTTATCTTGGAAGGGTTGCTAGAAGATGGGAATTCGGGGGTGGCTCCTTGTTTTGAGTTGGAGAAGATGTGATCATGGGATGCAGAAAAGAAATATTTATTTCACCTAATCTTATTACATATTTATTGGAGCATGGGATTCATTATCTGTCACATTTTAAGGAAGAAGAAACCATTTATATGTGGAATCAGCTTTACAAGACAACTTGATCATTGGATTTACAAAACGTTTGGGTGGGTGCGATTGGGGTTGGAAACAAGGTTGGAGGACAATATACTACACACGTAGGATATCAATTATTGTTGGTGGATGTAATTCTAGAATAACAATGGTACTGTTCTTACATATTGAAAGTAAAAACTCCCTTAAAGAGAAGGATATTTATTTGTTTAGTATTGAAGAACAAGGTTTTCATGTGGGATTTATTTTATAAATGCACTTCTTAGGGAACTAAATTTCATTACTTGAATAGAAAGGCAACAAAGGATGTAGCTCATCTTTTTATAAATTGTGCATTTTCCAAGAATATTTGGTGGGATATAGAGGCTTAGTTGAATATGAGATATTTATGGGAAGGAAACTTAGTTGAAGGTTGTTTGCGTTTCTAGTTTGTAAGGATGTACTTGATATTTGTGTATTGTATATTGTTCTTGTTACTATGGGGAATTTGGATGGAAATGAATGCATGACTTTTCAAATTAGGAACAAATACAGACCTTTCGTATCTTTTCTCCTATTACCTCTGTTTTCAAGTACACTAAGAAAAATTTTATTCATAAATCATCGAGGGTGGTCGAAGAGTTGATAATCGACAAAAAATTAGTGTTAGAGATTTTTTATAGAACTTTTCAAGGACATGGACAAACTTTTGGAATAGGTGGTGCATTACACTTCTTAGATTCACAGTTATTACTTTCAAAGCAAACAACAAAAATGGGGAAACAAACCTTGTCAAGTTACAAGCAATGAAATATTTACTTATGTTGGTTGTCGACTCTTGGTTCAATAGATTTCAAGTTTATGGGGACTTAGATCTAGTGATAAATTTGATGCAACTGAAACAATTAATTAATTAATAATAATCTCCAGGACATATGATTACATATTAAGGAGACTGTAGAAGCTTTCAATTTCTTTAGGATATGTCAAGTATTCTGTGAACTAGATAAATTGGCCTATTATCTCTCTAGATGACACAAATTTGTAAAGGAGAAATTATCTAGTTGTTGGTTAATATTCTAGTACCCTTTTGATTTCAGATATATGTACTACTCTAAGGGATTTTTTAATCATATCATTATTAGTTTGTTTTTGTAAAGTTTCAATAATTATATTAAAATAATAAACAAAATATACAAGAAGAGTAGTTATCCGAGGTGGTCGATACTGATTAGGGAGGTCTAGGGTGGTGGATCCACCATCTTCTATCTTAAAAAATTATACAAATGGAAAAAAAGTATGCCTGCTCAAATTCGATAAGACAAACAAAGTAAAGGAAAATAAGCTAGTGCATAGGAACATGCATAAAACTACTATCAAAATAACCTAAGATAACTAAAATCCTTGATAACTGAGGGTATCTATGATGCCAAGGAACCAATGTGACTTGATCATGAATCGAGCTAGACATTGGAAGTGGTATATGTTGGTTCCTTTTGAGACAAAGGTGTTATGGAGAAAATTTCCTATGGCTTGGGGTGTACCACAATAGATAGAGAAACCCAAAAAATCAATCCCTTCCCCATATGCAAGAGAAATACAACATCTAACACTAAAGGATCTCGAAACATACCTTGTTTCAGACGGTTGTAGTAGATCCCCGTTGAGCTTTTTCCAATCCTGCTGGCGCTAGAAATTCACTCTCAATAACAGTAAACAAGACAAGCATGCTATATGATATAGTGTTAGGCCTACTCTAGCATATATAATCAATGATACATAAGCAATTAAACACATCCATGGATTCAATATTCATTTAAATGCACATCATTGGACATGAAAATATATTTCTATTAAATAAATCAGAGATTACACAAGTGACAACCTCTGTCGGCATGTCTGCAAACTGGAGAAACTGAGTCCTCCTCCTGGGCCTCCACCACCTCAATCCTCCATCTCTCGATAGCAAGATCACAAGCAAAGGAAAGATTGGGAAGAACACAAAGTTCTCCAAGGGACAAAGGGATGCATACTTAAGTATAAGAAAGCTATGACAACAATGGATTATAGTTTTCTTGCTCTTCAATTCCTCCTCTTCAATGTATCCAAAGGGTTCCTTATATAGTGCTTCAATGGGGTAATGGAAGGTCAAATCCGAGTGATCTCAAGGCATAGGGAAGGCCAAGAGACAAGTGACTCGGATCCACATCAAGGAAAACTCCAAAAATCTTTGGCCTTTTGCACACATCCCGATGTATGCAGGTTTAGGGGTAATATCCACGTATATACGTGAGAAAGGGATTAAAAGTAGCGCACAACAAATAATGAGTGTTTTTAGGGATGATCTTGGAAACATCAAAGGTACAAAAATAGTCCATGGGGTCCAAAGAGTCTGCAGAGGGACAGGGAAGGCCATAAAAGTGTGATCAACCATGTGTGATAAAATAAGCTATAACAGATGCCCCCTAATGTGTGAGGTCAGAGGGGTAACATGATGGCCGAAATACATTATAAATCCATCCCAGAAGTGGAGTGATGAAGAACCAGGTGGAAGAACCAACCATCCAATAGTATAATACAATAATCAAACTCTACACATGACTGCAAATACATATAGCAGTCTCGAATACATAAGAGTACAATGGCCATGAATAGGCATGATATACGAACTATGACATGTGTGGTCATTGCCATGCACAATGTACAATAGATAAGAATATTCATGATGAATATATACAAAGGACCATGATCTCCGTGAAAGCTGAAGATATACCATGGATCAAGATATCCATAATGGCTGAAGATATCTGACATACACTAGAATCAAGTCATGAGAGATGAAATCTCATGAACACTGGCACGATCAAGGAGGTAGCATATAGGAAATGCCACCAATCTAGAAAGTCTTTTACACAAACCGCTATGAGTACATGTCCTACTATTTGAATAGAGGTGTCGAGGTCAAACATAGTAGTCCATCGTCTGATTATTAGTCATTGATGTATACCGTTAACAGACGCGAGATCACCCAACGATAATGAAAATGGGAATCAAGGTACTAGAGTGTAATCTAACAAGTGCGAATAAATGTGTTGAGGTCGAACACTTGGAAGAATCCATTGATCAGGGGACATTGATGTATTCCAAAAAATGTCGATGGTGAGAGAACCTACCACTGATGATTGTAAGTCTCAAGGCACTCAAATGACTCTAGACTCCTATCCCAGAATAAATTATCTGAAGTTGATGGGATGGAATCCGCTGGAAGGAGGGCATTAAGGCATCCCCCATCAACCAACACAAGGTACTCAACAATGCTGTATAATGTGGAAGGACTTGAACAAGATGTGCACGTACCAGTAATAATACCGGGAATGGTCGACTCAAGCTTCAACTTCCTTCGAACAAGAGCATAAAGGCGAATGATGATTGAATGTAGGTAGCATAGACTCAATATACAAAACTGGGACATCTCTGTGATGCATGAGGCATCAACAGAGGCTCCATAGGGACTGAAAGCTTAACCAATTGGTGGAGATAAACTCAGAGATATGAGTACAGCTCCGAAAGTCAAACTACTAACCCAACCAACGGATGTGATATACAGTGCTCTGTTCGAGGGCAACACGACTCGACTGCTGCCAAAGATAACATCTTTTCCTGTCCGTATTTTTGGTATTTTAATTTTTTTGGACTTTTTCAGATATTTTGAAAAGCTTGAAAAAGAATAAAAGTTCCTTATATTTACAAATCTAGGAAGAGACGAGTGTCAACGGGAAAACAAACAAGTTCCAAGCAGTGGAACATACCTATGCTCAATGCAAGGAAACATGTGCAGGATAACGACACTCAGGAGAAAGTCTCCTCCCGGTAAAAAAAATGGGGAATCAAGCTGCAAAAGATATATAAAACAACTCTACTTGGCTAGACATGAGACAAGCTCGGGATATATGGCTGATAATTAGAGTCATGGAAGCCGGAATAAGGCTCAAAAAGGCAAGTAAAAATCATGATAATGTAATTACAACTTGACATATACAAGGGAGTCTTGGGGAAAAGGCCAGCATAAAGGTCAAGAGGATTATGAAGCTCTTGCTCAAAGTCATGGCGGTACTATACAAAGGACTCCCACACCCTAAAGGAAAAATGTCGACATGGGAACCAAATGCAAAACATGATCTAACTAGGGTACCCATGTATGGTAAAGCTCTACCATTCACAACATGTCACTTCTAAAAGCAACAAGAAGGTTCCGTGACAAGATGGAATGGGTTTGTACCTAAGGTTAAAATGAAATGGTCATAAGGTCATGCAAAATGCAAATGGATGTGAAACCTAACCTATATGCCAGTTTAGACATAATACCTGTAGTAGGCATGAATGGATCAAAGCCACGGTCAAACCACACTCAAAACAGACTCCTACATCATTGAATTAGTTCAAACGTTCCAAAATGGTAAAAAACTATAGAAAGTGGGTAAAAATTTCAAAATTTTTCTATAAATAGTAAAAAATTTAAAATTTTTCATATCATTTGAAATTTTTACCCAACATAGTGTGTTTGAGCTTAGAACTTCAGAAGCGAATTCCAAGAGCATCATCTGGCAGAATCTCTCCCAGTTTGATCCAGGTAGATTCCCATGCCCTCCTCTTCCTATTTCATGCAATTTTTTTGAATTTTCATGGTCCAATTAATTTTTTAAGCCATCCAATATAATTGTGCGTTTCAGCCCACGTGGAACTCGGGGTTTTTTCCGCGTATAGGGCTTGCCATATGCGGAAAAAGCACCCAAACCCGCGTACATATGTGACTATTTTGAGAACAGTCATGTATAGGGCCACAAACAAGGTTTTCAAAGGTAAAAATTGATCAAAACTCTGGTTTTTTATGCAGGATGGTGTTAGAGTGGAGGGAAAGAGAGCATGGTGATGTGGAAGAGGCCGTGTAAGGTGATATTATGGCCCAACAAGAATTACAGGCATGTGGTTTATACAAGTTTTGGTGTCTTAGAAGCCTGAGGGCCAAACCAAGACTACTTTAGATGTTGGTGGATTACTGGGATCCAGAATCTGAGACATTTTAGATTGATGGGATGTTGCTTAGCATTGAGGTTGAGGACATATAATTTATCACTGGTTTTTCCACGACGAGGAGAGATGGTGAATCTTCGATCTCATGGGCCAAGAGGTGGGTTGACTATTGATGAGTACATAGCTGTGTACTGCTTTCCAGAGACGAAAAAGGTTTGGAGTCAAATACTGACAAACTCTATCTAGATTCTGGGACTGAAGGACATACTTTTCGCATTAGGAAAGATTACCGCGTTAGCGTCAATCCACCAGGCCTCGTGGCCAATGATGTTCTATGTGGTGGAGTGTATGAGACCTACAGTGTATGACTGGAGCATGATGCTATTGAGCAACATGAAACAACAGCTCAGTGACTGCAAGATGGGAAGGGTGCAGAACTTTGGGTTCGGAAGCATACTGAGCATGTTCTTCTTTGAGAGGGTACCAGGGATAATCCCTAGAGTGGACATTGTTCCACATGGAGTTCGGGATCCAGCCCAATGACGTTGGGCAAATGTTATGCGCAGACTGGGTGGAGGTAGGGTGGATAACCCCTACCCAGCAGACTTCTTTCCGTGGTGGTGGAGACATATCGTCGCCATAGATGACTACCCCTATGCAAGGATAGACTTCCGTGGAGATCCGAATATGGCGCTACCACTAGGAGAAGCTTATGGTGACATAGGTAAAGAATCCCAAACCGACTTTTTAAGTTTTGAATTATTATTATTATTTTTTTGATATATTGACTCAAAAGACATATTTTTGGTGTGACGACACATAGCGACAATCTGTCATCTATATGTAGATGTAGGACCACAGAGGCCAGAAGGATTCCCTCATCATCGACAGAGGGGAAGAGGAGACGATATCATGGGTGCAGATGCGGAGCAGACGCTCCAAAGCATCCACACGAACTTTGTTCGCTTGACACATAGGGTACCCATGGCGCAAGTCAAGGACTTGCCTGAGGCCATGCAATGTCAGGTGTTTGGTGTACCACAAGCATGGGTTTGACTCTTTCGATGTCTAGCTAGAGCCGTAGTGCTATATCATGATCGGAACCCCCCTCCTCCTCAGGCATAGAGACCTGAGTGTATTCATTTTTGTATGACCGTGTATTATATTTTGGTGGATTGGAAGCCCCATATTTGTATATGACACTTTATGTATTATGACGTCACTTTTTGGATATTAATGAAAAACTTTTATGATGATCGATTTTATTTATATTTACATGTGTGTAAAATGTATGTTTGTGATATGCTTATGGTCTATGAAACAAATGCCAATCTAACACATAGTTAGCATATGAGTCAGCAAATTGATTAAAACTATTGGAACATGAATGTATGTTATATTCTCAAATTGTCGTTCTAGCAATCTCACACATAAGAATATTTGTAATAATGTCAGATCCCTAATACGATACAAGCCATTAAGCTGTGAAACCACTAACTGTGAATCAAGATGTACCTCAAGAGAATGAACACCATGTTAAATGGAATCACGCAATAACTCAATAACAGCACTATATTCAGCAACATTGTTCAAAGAAGGCCATAAACATACGCCTCCTGAAGACAATACTTGACCCGTAGGAGCATAAATTACCCAAGCAGTCGAAGCTGATTTTGGAGTGTGATGGCTAGCACCATCAACGAATCCTATGTAAACGGAAGACTCCATCGACATCTACCATAAGAAACAAAAGCTAATCAACAAACCTGATCACCATAAGAAAACCTAATTATGCAACGTAAAAAATGTACAATAATATACAACAATCATCCCTGGCTGAAGATCATGCATAGTATTTTTTGAGATAGAGCCCATTTCTAGGCTCCACTAAGGCTATCCCTTCATTAAAAACCAGCTCATAAGCGCCTTTCTCTAAGACTCGTTTAATCACGTAAGGACCATGCCACATGGGATTAAATTTCCCTTCCCCCAAGGGTTCCTTAGCTTGATCCCACAAAAGGACCAAGTCACCTTCATTAAACCTCCTTGGACAGACAGACTTATCATACTAGACCTTGACACGACACTTGTTAACCTCTAGAGCCACTAAGGCATCTCGACGCTGCTCATCAAGCTGCTCTAAGTGAACCAAACGTTCTTCCAATGCGGAAGTGTCCAGTAAAAGTTCTACAACTAGCTTCAGAGAAGGGATTTAGCATTCAACCGGTAAAACTGACTCCACCCCATGCATAAGCTGATATGGAGAGAAATCAGTGGCAGTATTAACCGCAGTTCTATAGGCCCACAAAGTAGGATACGACGTAATATGCCAATTGGTCTTTCTTTGTGTGATGGTTTGCTGGAGAATAGACTTAAGTGATTTATTCACTGCTTCAACCTGTCCATTTTCCTGAGGGTAATAAGAAGATGGATGTTCTTGTTTATACCCTAACTTGGAAGCCAACTCTTCCATCATTTTATTCTGAAAGTTCCTACCATGGTCAGTGACAAGCTCTTTCAAAATGCCAAACCGGGTGATAATATGGTTGAACATGAAATGCGCGACTGTCTCACCGTTGGATTTAATTGTGGGCATAGCCTCTGCCCATTTCATGAAATAATCAACAGCCACTATGATGTGATGATTCCCCCTAGCCGAAGCTGGGTTGCAATCCATAAAGTCAAGCCCCCACTTGATGAAGGGACCAGCGGTGACAATAGGATGTAACGGGGTTGGATGCGAACGCATATTGTGTGCAAACACCTGGTATGCGTGGCACTTCTTGACCGCATTAACCCAAAATTTGAAGATGGATGGAAAAAAATATCTTTCTCTCAATATTTTTTGGGCTATAGAAAGCCCAGATAAATTACCATGACATGCCCCTCCATGGAAATCATTCAGCACAACCTCAGCCTCATCATGTGTTAAACAACGATGCAAAATGGAATCTAACCCACAGCGGTACAAAGTGTTATCCACTATAAGGTATTTCTTAGCTATGTGACATAATCGTTGTCACCTGTATCGTGAAAGGTGAGTAGGGACCTTCAATGTTTGCAAATATATAATGATATCCCTGTACCACGGGTCCAAAGTTGACATAAGGAAAATATGCTCATCGACAAACATGTCCTCATAAACTTCCTCCTCCTCCAAACTTGTAAAATCGGATATGAGCTCCACAAAGATCAAAGATTTCTTCGTTTTCGCCGAAATGAACTCGAGATCAAACTCCTGCAAAATGACAATCCATTTGTTGTATTTTCCCCCAATCATCCTTCCAGTAAGGAAAAACTGAAATGGATTGATATGAGCTATGACCAAGGTTTGGCGAAGGAGAATGTAGTGTCTCAAACGTTGAACTGCATGAACGGTAGCCAAGGCTAGCTTCTCCACATGGGAATAGCGAAGTTATGCATCTATAAGGTTTCAGCTCAAATAATATATGACATGCTCATGGAGCTCCTCATCCTCCTGAACCAAAACCATACCAATCGTCTCCATGGATGCGGCCACATAAATCAAGAAATCACGGCTATAGTCGGGTGGACTAAGCATGGGGGCCATTGCTAAGGCTCACTTAAGAGCATAAAAGGACTCCTAGGCTTGCTCATCCTAGTAAAAAGGAGTGTCCTTCTTCAAAAGACACATAAAGCCTTTAGTCAAATTGGAAAAATTAACCACGAATCTCTGCAAGAAGTTTTCCATGCCTTACAAACACTGAAGATGTCTAATATTACGCCGGGGAGACAATTGAAGTATTGCGTCAACCTTTAAGGGATCGACTCTTATACCCTCCTTAGACACGATGAATCCTAGCAAGCAACCAATAGTCATGCAAAAGATGCACTTATGAGGATTTAAACAAACCTGGTAATGATGGCATCTTTCGAATAATAATCTTAAATGATATGGATGACACACTCTCAGATGAGAGTGAGCAGCAAGATCATCCAAATATACTTCGATAATAGTTTTGAGATCATGAAAAATTAAGGTCATAGTCCGCTGAAACGTAGCTCCAACGTTTTTAAGGCTAAAAGGCATCTTCCGATATGCAAAAGTACCCCAAGGACAAATAAATGCGGTCTTATGTTGATCCTCGGGCTTAATCTGAATCTAACTATATCCGAAAAAACCACCCATAAAGGAAAATACCTCACTTTCGGCACACTCATCCAAAATATGATCAATAAATGATGTGGGGAAATTATCCTTAGGACATGCGTGATTTAGGTCACGGAAATCAATGCATATATGGATCGGTCCCTGCTTCTTATCTACCAGAACAAGATTTGAAACCCACTCCGTTAAGAGAATGGGATAGATAAAACCAACTTTCAAAAGTTTTTCTATCTCAGCCTTAATGGCAGGTGCTTTTCTAGGATTCACTGCATGTAAACGTTGTCGAAACGGCTTCGCATCCAGATAGGTTTTGATCTCATGTTCGACAATACGAGGGTTGATACCTAGAATCTCATCATATGACCATGCAAATATGTCACGAAACTCTTTAAACAACGCAATATACTCCTTGATCTTATCAGGGGAACAATATGCCCCAATGTAGACATTCTCAACCTTGCCAGGATCGCGAGAAATATTGATAGGAATAGTTGGTGATACATTAGCCATGTTTCCATCAGCCATCGAACCAGGAGAGCTTAATGGAACCACGAGGCTACCGATCTTCTCGCTAAGAATCTCCCTAAAGTCACCATACTCCATACGATCAAGCTTAGGAAGAAAATATGATCGATGATGCAATTCCTCCCAAGGTTTCTCAACTCCAGACATGGCCTCAAGGATAGCTTCATCCGATGGAAAAACATCATCGAGGAAATCATGTGAGTGAGATGACTCTACTGCCCATGCCGGCAATGCATATGGGTCCTCCTCCTCTATCCGTGAAGAGGAAGGACTAGGCTCTGCAACCTAATCAAGATTCGCTTGATAAGCCACCATCGTTGCAGGCAACGACACGTTAGTTTCAATGGGCACACTTGAAGTACTCAATGAAGGAAGAATCCAAGGATCTTCCATATGAGTAGTGCAAAAAGACATTGAATTCAATGAGGATGAAGCCCCACCAAAACTAGACCCCATCATAAAAGATGGGTGCAGGACAATTAAAGGTTCCCATGAGAGAAGGATACATACCTACGCCCACACTCCCAGTTGCCGGCTGAGAATGATCGATAATCGGGATAGAAGCACTCAATGATGCATTGACACTCAGATTTTGGAATGACGTTTGATCAATCGTAACAATCTTCCCATTAAACAGAAAGCATATCACTTGAAAGAGGGAAGAAGCTACGGCTTGCATACTATACATCTAATTCTGACTTAGCAAAAGATTATAGTCAAGGGGCGCATCAACCACGTCGACCTCGATCGCGGCGGTCTTCCCTCCCAATTGGAATTTTAAGGAAGGAATAATTTCATGCGGCCGAAAATATCTACCATGAAAAGCTGTCAACATAGTAGCCGTTTGAGACAACTTGGGAGAACCTAATCCCTTCCAACAAGACAAAGACATCACGGAAGTGGCAGTGCCTTCATTAATGACAGTGCACTTGACCATGTTGTTAAGACACTCTACATGAATCAAAAGAGACATGTAGTAAGGAAAGCGAGGCTGTACTCCCATGGTTTCAAATTTGATCACAGTGGAAGAGTTATCATCACTGATCCCAAGAGCAGATAACAAATCTTTCCTCTGCAGAGGACAACTCTGAAGCACTTCTAATGCGGACATCACACAAGGAGTCTGACCCAAATTTTTGACAATTGAATAGTTCTGGGAAGATCGAGAATTAAGATTGTGCCTCGAATGCTTTAAGACTCCCTTAGGAATGCGAGGTGGAGCTTCAGGTCTATCCATAGGCTTTTCAATTCGTAAAGGGCTCTTGGGCGGGGAAGGTTCTTTCCCAAGGTCTAGTTGTGACGAACCATAGTCTTTCATATGGGTCACAACCTTAGCAGTACTCATCATGTTGATGCATCCATGACCACTAGCGGCCTTCGACGGGTTTTGACTTCCACCCGATGCACAACTAGGATCAATGGTCCTCAAGTTCATATTTTGATTGTTGGGTAAAGGATTAGTTAACAAAGCTGGGCCCTATGCTATGAACCTTGAGGCATCTTCCATATGAGGGCACAAGTGAGTGAGATGGTCCTCCTTACACAATTTGCAAGGAAACTTCACCTTACGTTTAGACTGCTCGTCCCCCCCAGCATTAGTGTTCTTGTCATTATTATTAGCATTTTCGTTTTTGTTCCCACCCTTACGATTATTTTTTCCTCTTTTCTTATTCCTTCCAGGCTGCTGGTTGCCTTTCGGGTTCGATGTTTGCACAGAAAGTACATTCGTCGATTGGGTAGGTTGAGATGAAGCCGTAGATTGTCCTGACGCAGACTGGTTAATTGACAATTGGATCACTTGTTTCACAATCGAGTCTGTAGGTTTGGTACTTGTACATCCCACAATACCATCGGCATGTGGCCCAGGCTTGACGTTGGGGTCGAAATTGGATCTAGGAGCATTGGGTATAATCTCATACAAAAATCCGGATTGAGCATAGATCAAATCCAACTCTTGTGCCCTAAAAATAGCCTATTCCTCGTTCTGAACTTTGGATGTTGAAACATCCTTTGCTATATAAGGTAATAAATATTTGAGGAACCACTCAAGAAGAAACTCTGGTGGTATAAAATATTTGATTAACTGTTTCTGTCTACACCACTCTTGAATATGATCCGAAATGTGTGTGGCTTTATCTTGCTAGAAGGTTGAAAAGAGTTCGGTCTTGACGTCGTAACGTACGGGTAGCTGGAAATGATTAAGGAAAGTCAATGCAAGATCATCAAATGTAACATAAGCCCCCCCGGTAACTCTATATACCATTTCACTGCAGGACCCATTAGGGTGCATTGAAATAGCCTCAAACGAATGGAATTTTCATGTAAGGAATTGGAAGAGCACCAAAGGTGGAAAGTGGTGACATGCTCACCAGGATCTTCACCAGCCTTACCTTCGAACTTGGGAATGTTCGAAGGAAGCTTGTTAGGGACAGTCGACCATGCTGGGTTATGAGACACATGATCGTTCATCAATCTTGATAAGTCAAGCAAGTTCAAAGTTGAAAGAAAAGGGAGCCTAGGTTGAGCCATTCGATTCCATGTTCCTTGATAGTTTTGATTCATGTAAGGTTGATTGCTATAAATACCATGGCCTTGGCCATAATAACCTCCTCCCATTTGACCCATGTAGGGTTGCATGGAAGCATTATGAAGTGGGGTACCTTGATTATGAAGTGTTACAAAGACATAATTGGAAGAGTAAGCGAGTTGTTGATACCCGTACCCATATGGTGGATAGTTTTGTCCATAGTGTGGTCCATACAAATGTCCATGAGAAGATCCATAAGGTGTTCCATGGGATGTACCATGAGAATGTCCATAGTTAAGGTTATGGGAAGCTCCAGAAGCTGGAACATGAGATGATCCAGAAACATGTACATGACCTACTGACACAACATGAGGTACTTGACTCTGAGATACTACCGTGCAAGCAATCGCAGAATGAACATGACTAGTAGCAACATTCCGGCCTGAAGGCCCACATGAACTAGGGGAGGATGAGTCGTTAAAAACACATTCGAAGGAACAAGGTTTGAAGACGAAGGGAAATGTGAAGGAATGTAAGTGGTGTTCCCAATGTTCACTCGTCTCAGTTTTGGTATCCGCATAGGATTACGTACACTAGGTCTAGGATGAACATGTGAAGTTTCCTCCACCACAGGTATGGAGGGTGAAATGTGAATAGTGTCCCCAAATCTCTCTGCATTGAAAGGGATGGGAGCGCCCCCAGGTGTAGTGTTAGGACCAACTTCTGACTCAACACAATGTGCTGAATCGGGTGCAGGGATATCAGACATGTCATATCTAACATGACTAGTGCTTATGGTTTCATGGTGAGTCTCGTCACCTAGAAACCAATACCGACGACCTATGAATGAGGGATCATAATCATATCGTGAAGGTTGTTCATGTGAAGCATCATATGTGCTAATAGGATCTTCCTCCCCAACTTCGTGATGTGGAGAAGACATCTCTGGAATCTCATCTTCATGATCTCCCATGGTGTGCGAATCAAAGTGAGAAGTAGTCTGCCCAAACTATCTGTTTGTCTCTCCCAAAGGAGGAGGAGATGTGGAAGGTGGAAGTCTTTCTAAACGACGAGAACGGTGGGGTGACGCATCTGAATCCACAATGACTCAAAAAATGAGAAGACTCGATCTAATTACGCAAACCCTAGGCAAACTAGTGTGCACAGAGCATACATGTATAAAATGTAAAGCCAAATCGCAAGAAAAGAAGGGTAGGATATGTGAGCTCCCGAATGAAGCAGGTATGTCTCGCCTAGGAGAGGCTTGAGACTCCCATACACAACAAGCGAAGGTTCTTAACCAATTATAGTGGCCCTCAGCTTCAATGCATATAGTGACTGTGATGTCCAACCCCTACCTGGCCAAGACACCTATAGAATAACCTCTGCAAATACCCCCTTGATAACCTAGGTAAGGAAACTAAGGTCACCTCGATATAATCAATGCTCAGGCGGATAGTTGCAGGCAGGATTGAATGTATGGCTAGGGTATCAAAGCCTGAAACTCTTGAAAGAGCCCCCAGATACGAATACAATCTTGGAAATATCTTCGGTGCTACTCAGTTACAACTAGGGGTCATCCCAATCATAACCGCTCACACTGCCTCATGCTTAACTCCCTTGTAAGAGGAGGATCCTGAGAACACTAATTATATAAAGGATTTCACACTCTCACCTGGACAGACACCTAAATGTTTTGTTTAGTGGTCTTGGAGAATTGACTCACAATGAACTATTCCAAGACCCTAAAACCTAGTCTTGTTGGTGCACCCTAAAACATAAAAGAGTGTAATTCATTTTATTATGCGTTGATTTTAATTGGCTTATTACTCAAAGGGTAAATGGTCATGTAAGTAATGATGTTATGATGTAACAAGAAGTAAAATGTACACCTAACAATCAATGCAAATGCATTGTGTCGAATGAAAAACAGGGTTTGCTACTACGTGAAGTGCAAAATTTTTCCTTCAAATGTATATGCAATCATTTCCTATATGAAAATTTGACTAATATTCACCAAGTAAACCTAATGCAAGTACCATGCTAAATGTACAATGCAAACAATGCATAACAACGCAAAAAAGCAAAATATTTTTGTATTTTTGAATTAAATGAGATAAAAAAAGTAAAAGTATGACTCTACAACCCTCTGAATCTGCAAGCACTCACAAACAACAACCAAGCAAAGCACCAAGGTAAAAGAGACCTAATGCAATAATCCCAAAACAAAAAATAGAAAATGAAATGACAAGAACCTTTTTTCAAAAATTAACTCAAAAAGAGTCTCTGGTTAGAAACAAAGGGGAGATACAGACTCCAGAAGCAACAAAGAAGACTCAGCAATCACCCAAACTCACCTAGCAACACTTAATATTCCCAAAAAATAAAAAAATTAGGGCATACGCAACTGCTCTTAGTAAACCTACGTACATACGCAATTTTTCCAGGAAAACCCGCGTGTATACGCGACTGTGAAAGAAAAACATGCCTATAGGAAGAAAAAGATAGAAAAATAAGGTAAATGGATAAACTGAGACAAAATTTACTTCTCCAAGATACTACTAGGTAATCATGCCCCCAGACCCGACACAGAAACAGAAAAATTAGAGCAATAAAAGCACATTGAATGCCAAAAACCCCCAAATAAAAACAACTAGGAACCTCCCCAGTATGGTCGCCAATTATGTTACAGAGAAAACTTCCTATGGCTTGGGGTGTACCACAACAGACAAAGAAACCAAAAAAATCAATCCCTTCCCCATATGCAAGAGAAATACAACATCTAACACTAAAGGATCTTGAAACATACCTTAATCCAGATGGTTGTATTAGATCCCCATTGAGCTTTTTCCAATCTTGCTGGCGCTAGCACTTCACTTTCAACAACAACAAACAAGGCAAGCATGCTATATGATATAGTGTTAGGCCTACTCTAGCATATATAATCAATGATACATAAGCAATTAAACACATCCATGGATTCAATATTCATTTAAATGCACATCATTGGATAGGAAAATATATTTCTATTAAATATATTAGAGATTACACGAGTGACAACCTCTATTGGCACGTCTACGAACCAGAGAAAATGAGTCCTCCACATGGGCCCCCACCACCTCAATCCTCCATCTCTCGATAGTAAGCTCATAAGAAAAGGAAAGCTTGGGAAGAACACAAAGTGCTCCAAGGGACAAAGGGATGTAGACTCAAGTATAAGCAAGCTACGACAACAATGGACTATAGTTTTCTTGCTCTTCAATTCCTCCTCTTCAATGGATCCAAAGGTTTCCTTATATAGTGCTTCAATGGGGTAATGGAAGGTCAAATATGAGTGATCTTGAGGCATAGGGAAGGCCAAGAGACAAGTGACTCGGATCCACATCAAGGAAAACTCCAAAAATCTTTGGCCTTTTGCACACATCCTGATGTACGCGAGTTTAGGGGTAATATCCACGTATATACATGAGAAAGGGATTAAAATTCGCGTACAACAAATAACGAGTGTTTTTAGGGATGATCTTGGATATATCAAAGGTACAAAAATAGTCCATGGGGTCCAAAGAGTCCACAGAGGGACAAGGAAGGCCATAAAAGTGTGATCAACCATGTGTGGTAAAATCAGCTATAACAAAAGGTTCTCTGGAGCCCTTTATAGATGAGGAATCATCGTAATGGTTAACTGGATGACCTTCAGATTTCCTAGGAGGCTTCTATAATTCACAATATTAACGTCAAATTTTTTTCACATAGATACAACCAATTCTCATGGAGCCACATCGATAAAGCATGATATCATAACCATGGAGCAAACATTTACTAGCCTTATTGGGAGAGTTGCGATGAGCTTGAGTCACCATAGGGGACTCTTTATTAGATAGAGGGGGATGGAGCATCACATTGGCCTCCTGCTCCTTTAAAGGTGGTAGGTATAAATCATGCCACCTTTCCAAGTTGCTTATTCCTCTGCCTAGTTGGTGCCATCTAGCCTGCATGTCTTTAACCTCGTCCCATGTTTCCCCCCAATTTTCCTTATTATTGTGACTATAGTTACCTAACATGTTCTTGATCACCTAGTAGTGATTCACCCACCCTCTCACTTGCAGGTTGGAAAGCTGGTCTTCAAAAAATCTTGCTTCCTATTCATATATCTTGCTATGAAGGGAGTGAGGGATATGGTCCTCGTATATCAAACCAACTATAGGGGGTATAACTCTGAACCCAAAATACCTCTTGCACCCACTTCTACATTGAGGAATATCATAGCTGTAGACCCACATCGTCATCGTGCAACTTACAGATCGAGATATGGGAGGAATAGCACTAATCTTGCTTTGAGCCACCAAATTCTAAGCTTCCCAGTTATTGTAGGAAGCTCTCAATGCATAATACACACTGGAAATTATCGCCACATAATGCCTTGCCTAATGTAAAAAATGGAGAAATAAATAGCTTCTCATTGCAAGCGATATCCATGATGATCCTTGGAACTCACCCATAAGCTTAGTACAAAGAACCCACTTGCAAATGGTTTGAAGGGTCGGCCTCATGAAAGCTATTAACTCTTGCGCGAGGGAGAATTAAATAGGAGAGATCTTAAGTCAAGCGACCCTTCTAGGTAGGTGGTGAGACATGCATCCTAATGTCAAAAATGGAGAAATGAATAGCTTCCCATTGCAAGCGATATCCATGATGATCCTTGGAACTCACCCATAAGCTTAGTACAAAGAACCCACTTGCAAATGGTTTGAAGGGTCGGCCTCATGAAAGGTATTAACTCTTGCACGAGGGAGAATTAAATAGGAGAGATCTTAAGTCAAGTGACCCTTCTAGATAGGTGGTGAGACATGCATGATCCACTTGCTATCACGTGCCCTACCCTCCTCATAACACCTGCATCTGGGTAATCATATCATTATTAGTTAATATAGGTTGTTATGGGATAATAGGAATGTGTTGATATTTGAAAACATATATATTGCAATAAATGGAACAATGATGAACTTAGATTAAGTATGTTTTTTGTGAATAGATTGAAATATTTTTGAACAATGTTGAAGCACATGAGGAAGGTATTTTTATTTCCTTTTTTTGGTAATGAAAATATGACTTTTTTTCTTGGAAAAAAGTTTTCCTTCTATAAAACTAAGATGTAAAATATTCAATATTTAACTTTTTTTATTGAAGTTAAATAATTAATTATAAATCTTAATCCCATTGGATTGTGCTTTATTTGTTGAGACTTTGTGACACCACTTTAAACACTTGATTTCAAACATATGTAGACAAATACCTAGATTATAAATATGTTTGGTTTGATATGATTCGTATGCAACATTAATATATTAAATTAACTACATTTTCTTCATATCACAAACAAAATACTTCCTAGGACCATCTACATCAATTAAGGAGATATGATTTTTTTAATCCCTTAGTTGATGGTGTTACATAATAGTCAAGTCACACTCTTCACCTTTATTCCAAACTATCCAAGTTATTCATTTTGCGGCTATTGGAGTTTTTGAAAATGTCACTTGTATCACATCATTTGGATTGGATTGTTGTGAACTATACCTCTTATTCACCTTCTCAAATGAACAATAAAACATTAAAATAACAATAAATCACGACTATATTAATAATAACTAGTTTAAATTTAGATCCATGAAGCATGGAGGAGCACAATATAATAGAGGTGCAATCCTTTTTAGACTGCAAAACTTGAGGAAATATTTTCACCTAAATCAATTTGAACCCTCTTGGTGGTTGATAGATCTAGAGTTAAGATGGATCTAGGATAGATTTTATCAGAGGCAATCGCATCAAAATTATAGATGGTCATCATTATCTATATGATTTAGATGATTTTGAACCTTTGAAATTTGTTAAATACAATCAATAACATAGAGGGTACTATAAAAAAATACCACTTCAAAAGTTATAATTAGAATAAGGTGAATAGTATTAATTAAGTAACAATGTTCAATGATGAAGAAGGTGAATAGGAATAAAGTAATAGGATGCATATAAAATAACATATAGATTACATAATGATATTCTCAATCTATCTTGTCTAGGTTTTCTTAAATCTACACTTGCAAGCTTATCCATCTTTTTATATTGATCATATAATAAATTAGGTTGAATACTATTCAAATATTTTAACTCAAGATATTGCAATAAAGTTCATACCATTCCTCTCTTTCACGAGGACCCCACTCATGAAACCAAAAAAAGGTGGCCAAAATAAATAATACTTATACAAACTGAGGAAATATCAAAGGATGTGAACTTTAGCACCCAGAGGTGTACTTGGGATTCTAAAAGACTGCCCCAACCTTTGGGTTTTGACTTGACTAGATTTAGATCTCGAGTTCATGTGAACACTATAAAATCTTAATCACCCAAGCCCAATATAATCTAGAGAAGTGGGACTTATATGACCTCCTCATATGGATTCTCATTGTATGGACATTTGCAGTTAGAGATGTTGGAATCTTGTGACATTTGGATTAATGGTTTCAACTTTATTAGATTGTGATTTAGAACTCATCTTAGTATTTTCCTTTAATTTTGTTTCTATGATCATGATATCAAAGCATATAATTGATTAGTTATTTGTTGCCCCATTACTACATTCCTTTACTTGGATGAATTATTTCCCTACAATTCTATCTAATTAATCATTTAAAAATAGTTAGAAAATGTTTTTCATGTATCTAATTAATCATTTAAAAATAGTTAGAAAATGTTTTTCATGTAGTATTTATCCACTTTACAAACACTATAGCAAATGAATAAAAAAATCAAAATTATCTATTGTGAAAACACTAAAATCATTGTATTATCATAAGATAAATGCAATGAACAACTTAACAACGAATTATCAATTTTAAACACTGAAATCCATACAATATAATGAAAAGAATGTACTAATGATTCCATGATACTATTGTAGCGTTTGGGTTTTCATTTTATAAATTTGGAATTTCAAATCATCTAACCCAAAGACTATAATTGTCTCATTGAATCCTAAGTATAAGCTACAAAAATGGTCACTATTATAGAATAATGACCCTTTGTTTTGGATTCCTGGGAATTTAGTCCCGATATAAGCTAGAGAAATGGAACTTATATAACCTCCTGGTTTGGGTTCTCACTATTCGGGCCTTTTCAATTGGATATGTTGGAATCATGTGATGTTTTACTTCATGATTCCACTTTTAATAGATTTTGGTTTCTATCTCATGTGAATCATTACTATTTTTTTTTATGTGATCATGATCTCATACCATCTAATTGATTAATTATTCATTGCCTCACTCCTAAATTATTATATTGGGCATCATGATTTCCCTACAATCCTATCTAATCAATAATTTCAAATAGTAAGAAAATGTGTTTCACTGTAACATTTATCCATTGTACACACATTGAAATCAATTCTCTATACTAATAGCAATGCAGTGGAAACTTAGTTGAAACTTATTGACTTTACAAACACTTAAATCTATGCAATTTAATTAATCAATGTAGTAGAAAACTTATTTTATGAGAACATATAAATCAATTTAAAATTCAAATCACTAAGGGATTTAGAATGTAGATTTTGGTAGAACTCAAATACCAAATCTCAAATTCTTTTATTTCATATTTGCTTAGTCCCGTTTATTTTCTATGATCAAAATCTTAGACCATCTAATTGATTACTTATTCATTGCTTCATTACTAAATTACTTTGTCAAGCATACGAATTTCACTACAATTCGATCTAATCATTTATCATGTAGTTTTCATCCACTTTACAAACATTGAAAATAATGCATAAAACACATTGATTAAATTTATTCACTATTTAAACACTAAAAACAATGCATTCTACAAGAGACATGCAGTAAACAACTCAGTCAAAATTTATCAATTTTACAAACACTGAAATCTCTAGAATATAATGAAGTCAACGTGGCCAACAAATTATTTTATGAGAATACAAAAATTAATTTTAAACTTTAAATCACTAAAAAATGTAAAATAAAAATATTGTCATAATTCAAATCATAATTCTCAAATTATTTATTTCATATTTACTTAGTTCCATCAATTTTATATGATCATGATCTCAAATCATCTAATTGATTAGTTACTTGTTGCTTCATTACTAAATTTACTTACCATGTGTAATTATTTCCCTACAATTATATATAATAATCATCTCAAATAATGAGAAAATGGTCATGTAGCATTTATCCATTGTACAAACCATCAAATCAATGCACAGAACAAAATAATCAAATTTACATTAAAACCCCGGTGCACTATATTCAGAGATGCAATGAACAATTTAGTTGAAATTTATGAACTTTACAAATAATGAAATCTCCATAATACTTTGGAAACAATATAGCTGACCGTTTATTTTATGAGAATGCCAAATTTCGTTTTATAAATCACTAAGGGATAAAATGTAAGTATTCCCATAATTCAAATTCCCAATTATTTCACATTTACTTAATCTTAATTTTCTATGGTTATGTTCTCATATTCTCATATCATTTGATTTATTAGTTATTAAGTTCTTTATTATAAATTCATTTATTAAGTATAATGATTTTCTTATCATTCTAGATAATTCATCATTTCAAGATAATGAAAATTTGTTTTCATTTAATTTGATCTTTTATACAAACATTAAAACCAATGCACAAATCAAATAAACAAGAACCACGAGATGGCAATGTCTTTGGTAATTTTAATTAAAGAACCAGGAGCATTATATAGATTTTGAAATTTGATTTAAATACAAAATTATATTAAGAATATAAATTGGTTTGTTGGAGGCTAAGAAGAGCAAACTTAAGTAAGAAACCCAAACATGACAATTCATTTGGAATATGTATGCATTTCAAGGTTGCATATATTTAAGTTCACTGTTTTTAATTTGAAAAAAATAAAAATTGGAGAAGCTCACTTCATTTTTGTGTGAAATTTTTTTAAAAAGCTATAAAGATGTTTTTTCTAAATCCCTAGTTTCACTTAATTCACATGAACTTGTATTATAAAACTTTACCAAGCAATTTATAATTTTTACTATTACACAAAATATACAACAAAGTTCATCACCATCTCTAAATTTGTGTCTTACCCTTCATTTGAGTTTTAGGAAAGAAAAATCCCTAACTTTATTTTTTCATAAAATATTTTAATTTTTTTAAACCCTCAAACCTTGAAATCTAACATTGCCACCTCTAAAGTAATCTAATCAAGTTAGTTTTTAAACCATCAACAATTTAGTAAAATTTCTTTAGAAACATATTCAAGACCCATATAAACCTTACAATTTTTTTAACTTTTCCAATAAAAAAAATTATTATATTTTTTCTATATTTTTGTTTTACTTTCTTAAAATTTATTAATATATTTTTTAATACATCTGTTTTCAGAATATTATTTTTAAATAATAAGTTTAATATTATTATATTTTTTTAATATATTTACTTTCAACAATATTATTTTTAAATAATAAGTTTAATATTGATAAATTAATAAAAATTAAAAAATCCACATCCACTTTACTATAATATAAACTTTTTTAAAAATTATATTATTTTTAAATAATAAATTTAATATTGATTAATAAAAAGTTTAAAAAATTACATCCACATTAGTATAATATAAACTCTTTTAAACATTAAAGATAAATTAGGCCTCAAGTAAGAGTATTGTTTTACATGGTGAGGCACTATTCACATGCACATTATTATACTATAAACTCTTTTAAACATCAAAGATATATTAGGTTTCAAGTAAGAGTATTGATTTACATAGTGAAGACATAAAAATCAAACTCTTCATGAATCAAATAAAAAACTATTTAATCCAATTTAAATTTGTTTTAAAATATATAATATAATATAATCAGCATTCCTTTCAACATATGTGGTCGATGATGTTTTCCTAAGGTTATTAGGGGTTCTTGGACCATTAATGACACCCAACGCCCTAACTTTGGTCAACCAGGAGGTAATGGACGCTCATTTATGACCATTTTGTCCCTTGGGGCACTCCCACTCCTTAAATAATGGATCTGGGTTGACTGGGGGTGCTCATGCATTATATTTGGTTGTTTTTTTCTCTTTTGGACTTCCTAGAGCCAGTCCCACTCCACCATGCACTCCACCACCCTTGGGAAACCTTCATTTATGACCACCCATGCCATACCAATGTTCACATTAGGAATCTGTGACCGTTTGAGGTGAGTTGGGAGCCTATTGGTCAACCTAGGGAAGTTTTGAGGTCCAATGTAAGCCTACCACTTGTATGCAATTTGATTTCCTTCAAAGGCTAACAATTTTCTCCTATTGTAATATAATGATGTTACATACATGTTTAAATTTTGGAATGTAATAGAAACTTCAGTTATTGGCATCATTTGTTTGTGTCAATTTTTCCTCTTTTCACTATTTTCCTCATGCATCGTCAAATTCTTGTACTATGAGGATTTTCTTAGATTGTAGATAATGTTGTGAATCATAATTTAACATGGTATTATATTTGAATGAGATTCTAATATAATTAATATAGATCATAGGGTTCAAATTATCAATATAGGAATTCCTCCAGAGGATTGAGCGTTTGCATTGCATGTTATTCAATAGTTCTTTGTCACCCAATGCACAATAGAAACTAAAACAATCTCATGTCACCTTTCTCACTCCATTAAACTACTTTTAGTGGAAGGTCGAGATGGTAATATAGATGAGATATAGAGGTCTCTACAGAGTTTCCATGGGGACAGAAAATGAGCCAAACTTAGCTATTGGTAAGTCCAAGTTTTTTAATAGATTGGATGAAGCGTTTGGGATGTTATGTCTCAATATCTTGAGATACCTCATGTTTAATGTTGACAGTATCACAACTCCAAATGAAGTGTGGCTCAATATCGAGTCATTATTTGGGAATATTGATGAACTAAGATGCCATCAACTTGAGAATGAGCTCATCTCCTTAAGCCTAACTCATTTAGAGACAATCCAAGACTTCTTCACCAAGTTCAAATCCCTGGTTCTTCAACTAAAGCAATGTGGCATTGAGAAGAAGGAAGATTAGTTGATTTTGTCCATACTTTTGAAGCTAGGGCCTGAATACTCGGTGTTTCTTTTGGCATTTCACTCAGGCAAGATAAATGTTCAAAACAAGAGAATGCCATCTTTGGAAAACTTCATGGAGTCTCTGACTCAAGAATAAGACAAGTTGGTTCAAATGGGTACCATCAAACATACCAAGGATCAAGCTCTTGTAGTAGGATATTCGAATCAAGCAAAGGTATAGAAGAGTCCCAAAGATTCGAAGTAGTAAGAGAAGAAGAAGGACAAAGAGAAGCCCAAATATTCTGATGGGGATTTGAATCCCAACAAGGACAAATGGAAGAAGAAAGAGAATTCTAAATGCACTTATTGTCATAAGGGTTGGCACCCTGAGAGTGAATGCATGAAGAAACACATTGACATGATGGCACAAATCCTTGAGAAGAACATCACCCCTCTTGCAAATGGAGCAAATATGAAGGATGGAGGTTCGAATTCTAAAAACAAGGATAGATGCCATGCATTGGTGGCTAGCACTTATGGATCTTCCTCCTTCATCATATATTCAGGCACCTTAAGGAATATGGATTCTAAAAAATAATCCTTCTCTACACTTCATCCATATAGGGGCCCATCCATCCTCATGGGAGATGACTCAAATATCCCAACAAAAGGGATTGGTAGGATCAATATAGACAATGGCTACTTCAACAATGTGTTTTTTGTTCCTAGTCTTGCAGCAAATATACTCTATGTATACCAAATGAACCACATTGGTTCGACCAAGAGAGTGACATTCACTCAAGAAGATGTGGAAATTTCTGAAGTTTCCACTAGAAAAGTGGTTACATTGGGTGTTGCATATCATTAGTCAATGATGTATAATTTTCACACTTTCTTCCTTACTCCTCAGAAAATGTGCTTATGTCACATACCAATGAGATCAGTAATCTATGGAACGAGAGGTTTGGACACCTAAAATATAGATATATTCAATATTTTATCAAAGAGAACATGGTTGAAGGACTTCCAAGCATCAAATTCTCCAAAGGAACATACAAGGGATGCATTGTTGGGAAGCATGCAGAGCACAAGTATGACCAGGGGAAGTAAATAAGGGATATTAAAGTCCTCGAATTCTTCCATTCAGATATGTTAGGAAATATTCCGACACCATCCTATGGAAATTAAAGGTATGTCCTAACACTCATTGATGATTTTTCAATATATTTTCGGGTGTTCTTCCTCAAGTTGAAATCTAAACTGTTTAAAATATTCAAATTTCAAAGCTTCGGTTGAGAAATTCAATGGGAAGAAGATAAAGGCCTTAAGCACTAGTAATGGAAATGAATATGTCAATAAGAATATACAACATCTATGTGAAGAGTATCACATTCAAGTGCAACATCTAGTGCGCTACACACCACAGCAAAATGGTGTGGTAGAGCGCAAGAATAGAGAATTGCAGGAGATTGGAACTTGCATAATGGAGGCTAAGTATTTGTATCCTAATATATGGTTTGAGGGCATAAATTATAGCAAATCCTGAAACACTGTCTAAGACAGAATCCCCATATGCGCAAAAACCTTGGTCTACGCTTTGGCAAGGAATTGGAGGGTTATCTCATCAGTCCAAGCCTCCACGCAGCCTCGTGCTTAACTCTCGTTTGAGAGGAGCTTCCCAGATACAATCAACATAGAAGAGGATTTACCTAGTGATTGGCCAACTACGTCTGAAATTTTATACTTGTGGAGAGTTAAAACTCCTTATTCCACAAGTATAGCCTAAGCTAGTTGGTGTAGGAGCCTATAAAATAAAACTTACTAATAATTTTTAAATTATATTGTTCATTTTAATAGGCTGTTTTTAGTCAGAGGCAAATGGCATGAAACTTATGTGATGTTTTGACTCAAAGTTGAAAGAAAATGACTAAGCAAAGAGAAATGAAATTCAAAAAGCAAAAACTATTCTCTTTCTTTCTTCAAATAGAAACTTGAAAGCCACAAAAGAAATTTTATTTTTATTTTTTATTTTTTTAAAAACAATGATATGCCATGCAATCTAGACTAAAAACTTAATCTATATGCATATAAAGCAAACATGTGTTTTTTTTTCTTTTTCTTTTATAAATGCAAAAGAAAAAATACCTACAAACAAAAGTATGCAGATAACAAGAACAAAGCAAAAGGAACTCTGCTATACAACCACCAAACAGACTCTAGAATTCCCTAAAGTCAGTATAAACCCTACTTGGAAGGAAGGCTTGCATAAAAGACAAGTCAACTATTTTGGCATGGTGAAGTTAACCAACAAAAGAAGAAGGAAATAAAGACCAATAAGCTTCTAAGTTCAGACAAAGATCAGAAATAGAGGCTTACCAAAAACATAAGCCAAAAAACATGCCAAGCGAAGTCACGTACCATACGCGGGTATCCTTAAGGCAACTCGCGTATACATTAAAAATTATCATTTTTAGGATACTTCTAGGAATTTTCAGACTTTGGTGTCTTATATAAAGTTTTATCTAACTCAAATACCTTTCCAACGGTGTAGATATGAGGTCAAATGAAGTTACAGAACTCAATATACGGGTCCTCCAATATAGGTGTTTTTTTAGTGACTTTCATGAAGTGTTGTCATGGAAGTGTCGACATGCGATGGAATCATGGGAAAGTGGTCACAGGAAGAGATGTGTCATTTTGAGCTATAAAATCATTGTATTTTATGTTGATGATATTTTGATCACTGGAAGTTGCACTGCTTATATAGGTCCAGTTAAGTCTTCATTGGACAATGCATTTTCTATGACTGACCTAGGATTGTTGAAACAATTTCTTGGATTGGAGATTGATAAATATGATGTAGGTACAAAATTCAACCAATCAAAGTACGCTTCATACCTATTACAAACTTTCAAAATGGTTGGATGTAAATATGTTAAGTGTCACTTCCTTTCAGGAGTCAAAGTAGGTGAGTTTGGCTCATCTCCATTGGTGGACAACTCATTGTATAGGCAACTAGTTGGGAGTTTGATGTATCTCACACGCTCTCAACCTGATTTGGATTATGGAGTAGGTGATGTTGCTATATATGTGGAGGAACCTCATGATATCCTTTAGAATGCTTCCAAAAGGATATTTCATTATGTGCAATGAACCAAACATTTCAGGATACACTATGAATCTAGTTCTCTACTAGAACCAGTAGGATTTATTGATTCTAATTGGGTTGGAGATAACATTGACATAAATTCCACTTCTATTTATGTATTCATGCTTGCACCTGGTCCTATTTTCGAGTCAAGTAAGAAACAATATGTTATTTCCTTATCTTTAGCTAAGGCCAAGTATAGAGGAGCAATGGTAGCTACACAATGTGTGTGGTTGCAAGGAATTCTTGGAGAATTTGGTTTTCTATTTGATTCACCCATTGTCATTTGGTGTGAAAATCAAAGTGAAATCAAGATATCCATAGATCTAGTACTGAGACAAAGGACCAAGCACATTGAGATTCACATGCACTACATCAAGATCTTAGTGCATGACCAAGTGATATCATTGCAATATTGGCCATCTGTTGAGCAAACCATAGTCCAAACCACGGTCTATGATGTTTTCCTAAGGTTATTGGGGGTTTTGTACCATTAATGAAATCCAACTCTCTCACTTTGGTCAATGAGGAGGTAAAGCACCCTCATTTGAGCATTTGGTCCCTTAGGGGGCTCCCACTCTTTAAATCATGGATTTGGGTTGACTAGGGGCACTCATGCATTGTATTTGGTTGTTTTTTCTCTTTTGGCCTCTTCTAGACTACCTAGAGACACTCCCACTCCACCATGCACTCCATCACATCTAGGCCACCTTCATTGATGACCACCCTGTTAGGATTAATTAATCCTCCCTTTGACCACATAGTCTATTTGTCAATTTTCCTAGCTTAGGATGTCTTCATCACTTCACTAGTGCATGGGGAACACACCTAGGGGTCACCTATCACTCAATGCCCCTATTTGCATGAGTTTAGGAGATCCAAGGACCGATCCCTATAATTTAGTAACCCACTATGAGTGCCATCCTTAGTCTCCGACATCTGACTCTAGTAGGTATTCAATTATGTTAAGTTATGCTTTGATTCCCATAAGTTATATCACTCTTAGTTATCCTAGCACCACTTTCCATGATTCAAGGGAAGTTGGGTGATTTTACTTACCTAACCTCATCAGTTAACTAGTTTTGAAATGTTTTAGTGATTTGAAGTTGAATTATTGAGCTCTAGTGGTGTTTTCCCCACATTGATCTAGCTCCAGAGTCAATCCAGGTTGGTAGATTTGAATCCTATATTAGCGATTCTAATTATCTTATTTGTATTACCATTGTATTACATATTTTGTACTGATTAATGGATGTAATGATATTCTTCCAATTTTTCCTCGATGTGTGTGCAATTTTTCTATGAGTAATTGATCAGTATCTACTAAATTGTTCTCTCTCTTCTGCAGCCTTATTTTCTCATTGAATTCATGCATGCCTGAAGATCATATGCTTCATTAAATTTAACATGGTATCAGAGCAGGTATACAAGCTAGCTTCAAACCTTAGAAACTTCCATTGATGCACTAGAAGCAATTGGATTCCACATAAATCCTAGTATTCTTTCCTTACTCCCTCTATATTATTTCCAGAGAAGTCTAGCCAGGTGTGATGCACCCAAAGAACATGAACATGTCAAAGTGGAGAGTTTTTGAATTGGTTTGATAGTGAATTGAAGTGTTTTGCAATGTTTTTGCAAGTATATTCAAATATTTCTTACAGAATTAGTTGTTCTTGAAGTTGTGAAATGGATAATTCAACAGCTCTCACTCCCAAAATCCTTACCCCCTTCAATTACCTTGATTGGAGGGAATATATGCCTATTGTCTTGTAAAACAAGGGTATGTACAGGGTCACCATGGGTAGAGAGGTCGAACTCCAATGGTACCTTGAAAAAACAAAGTATTTGAATAAGCTTGATGAAGCTTTTGGATTCATGTGCATCCACATATCCAGAGAGTTACTCTTTCACCTTAAGGGATTGAGAACACTAAAATAAGTATGGGATAAGCTAAGCTCAAATCATTCTTTGGAAAACATGATGAGCTTAGGGGCCATATCATGGAGAATTAGTTGATAACACCCCAACAACTTCGAAACTATACAATATTTTTTCTCAATATTCAAATAAATGGTCATGGGATTGATAATAAGGATGAGAAATTGGTGCTCTCCATACTGAGCAAAATTGGACCATAATATACCTTTCACTTTGGGAGACTGAATAATCCTAATTGGAAAATGTCATCCCTTGATGTCTTCATAGAGTCTCTAATACATAAACAAGACAAGCTGATACAGATGGGAGCTCTGAGAGCCTCTCCAAATCAAGCTCTATTGGCTGGTGAGATAAGGAATGCACAAGCAAGGAGGAAGCAAAACGGAAAAGAAAAAGGGAACACTAAATTCAAACCTAAGGATGAGTTTGATTCAGTAGATGAAGCCTTGGGCTCTAGGAAGAAAAAACATCAGAGGTTTGATAAAGTCAAGTTCTCTTACTGTAAGAAAGGAAACCATATAGAGAAATATTATATGAAGAAGACCATAGATCAGATGTCAAAACTCCTTGAGAAACACAATATTCCATCCTTGGAGGCGCACGGAAGGTCAATTCTCGAGACAATACTAAAGACCATGATGAGAGATGACATGCACTGAAGGATATTTTTTTCAAAATCACATTCCTTCCTCATTGATTCAAGAGCTTCCAATCACATGGTTGCATCCAAAGAATCATTCTCTTCATTACAAATTACTGATGGTCCGAGTATTCACATGAGCGATGACACTCAAATTCAAGCTAGAGAAAATGGTTCAATCAAGTTAGAGCACGGAGTGTTCAAGAATGTCCTTTATGTACCCTCCTTAGCTGCAAATTTGTTATCTATATACTATATGACACATACTGGCTCACCAAAGTGAGTGGTATTTGGTCCTGACTCACTGAAGATCTCAAATATCTCAACTGGGAAGCTTATAGTGAAAGGTGTTGCAAACCATGCCTCCAAGGCATATGAATTCTCACACTTTCTTCCATACTCAGTTCCAATGCCATCTCATTTTCCAATTGAAAGGGAAGTTAAAACCATTCTACCTAAACCTTTTGGATATGATAATGTTTCCATTAATGTTTTAGATTCATAATCTGAAGTAGAGGACAAAGTTGTATCAATTTATTGAATTGAAGATGAAGTTCAGTCAGATCCATATCCAGATCTAGTCCCTACTCCCAATCCTAAGCGTAAGTGGGATCAAAACTTTATTGAGGCAGCTGGGTTCACATGACTGGAGAGTCATCTAACATGAGAAGAAAAAGATATCGGTTTTAAAAAGAGAGGCTTGTACTATGTCAAGCAAATTCACTTCTTCCAAAGAGGTGCTACAAACTCCCAGGGAGATGCTACATGATGGTAAGGTATGATCAACAATTCTACTCACTAAAGAACAAATTGGATCATGTCACTCTTCCTCAAGAAAGAAGAGACAAAGGAAACATTCCCTCTCATATATGTCATCGGATTGGAAGAAAGTGGAGAGGTTCACATGCACACTGCTAGGAAACTAGTGCAGACAAGAACCATCACACTACATCACTGCTTCACAGAGATGCACATTGCGGAAATATTTTTACAAGTTTTTACTAGAGTCAACTGCTGGATACTATTGGTGGCACTCAAAGTGGGTTCTTAAATTATATGCATTGATCCCTGGATCTCCTAAAATCATGCAAACAGGCGCGGTGAGTGGTAGGTGGCCCCTAGGTGTGCTCCCCATGCACTAGTGAAGTGATGAAGATCTCATAAGCTAGGAAAATGGACAAATAGACTATGTGGTCAAAGGGGGGATTAATTAATCCTAAAAACCCCCTTTAATCCTAACATTGGACAACATGGATCGTAGAAAGTAAGTCCAAAGGTCACCCATGCAATCTAAATGAATAAAAATGACTGGTTAACAAACAAGGAAATGATTGTAGAAATGGTTGTGTCAATTTTTCCTCTTTTCAATGTTTTTCTCATGCATTGTCAAATTATTGAATTGTGAGGATTTTCTTAGATTATACATCATGCTATGAATCATAATCTAACAATGTTCAAGGAGCTCACAATCAGGAGCTATGGTAGATGCTTTCTCATCCCCATGCATAATCGAACCCTTCATATGCTTTACTTCCATAGGATCGTCTCCAACACACTATGAAAAGTAACTACAAATACTGAAAGAGTTGTTTGAATCCCCATACAGAACAACACCCTTCGAAAGAATTTTCCCATGGGGGAAGTTCCCATAAATTACGGAGGGTTACTAGGAATACCCAAGGAAAAAAAATGATATTGAAGAAGAGAGAGTAACAAGTGAGGGGTCCATATCTTCGACAAAAGTGATGTTCGTAGGGGGATTTATAACCAGAGGACATTCAAAGCCAATAGAGTCCAGAGAAGAAGGATTTGTAAAGATATCAATCATTTGACCATCATAGGGGGGAAGCTTCATCGGTTGAGGATAAGGGGATAGCCAGATTTGGGAAAGCTAAGAAGAAAATGGAGTGTCATCCATGCCGAAAGAGGAACCCCAAATCCTGATAAGAGGATGTAGAGAATAATAAACACTAGAATTCATCAACACAAAATGCCTAACTACAAAACCCTCCTGCATATCTCGTCCACTCGATGGAGAATTAATAAAAGGCCTATTCTTCCATTAAAAGGAACTACGTAATTCTATGCTACAAATAAAATAATAAAATGTATCCACTTACACTAAAATAAATACACTATACTAAAAGAAGCATATTGAACAACTTTTTTTTCAAAAAAAAATCATACCTTTATTATATGATATATAAAGAAGTTACATTCTACATTGTCACAATTGTTTGGATAATCTACATAACCAGATCTGAACCAAATAATAATAATAAAAATGCAGCACACTTCTTCAAAAGCGCATACAATATCACTGTATTCTTAGAACCAGATCTGATTTGGGCCAGTTAACTTACAAAACAGACCTCAAAAGGGATTCTCTTATTACAGAAAAATGAGAAAAAACCAAATTTGAATTCCTGTTTTGAATTCATCACAAACAAAAGAGCAATAACATGTCCAGAACAACTTAATCAAGAAATAGTCATCATTCATATTCAAAACTGTAAAAATTCTTATCGATATTGAATTGAAATTTAATTAATGTTCATGGTGCATGATTAGTTCTTGAATTGCTACTAGGTGGATGGATCTAAACTGTAAAGGCATGAAATTCAATGTTACAATGATTCCATCGGTATACCAAAATTAAAATTGAAAAGTTCAAATCTCCCCTACAAACTTAGGCACATGTAGAAAACTATTTTTTACATAAAAAATCATTGGTTATGGTTTGATTTTAATTGTTAAAGAAAAGACTATAAACTTTAATATTAATTATATAAGCATCTTTTTCTCGGTATACCAAAATTAAAATTGAAAAGTTCAAATCTCCTCTACAAACTTAGGCACATGTAGAAAACTATTTTTTTACATAAAAATTCATTGGTTATGGTTTGATTTTAATTGTTAAAGAAAATATTATAAACTTTAATATTAATTATATAAGCATTTTTTTCTTTTATTTATATTCAAAGATTGTATGGAAATTGTATTCTCAATATATATATATATATATACACACACATTAAATTTTTGTTTTGTTGAAAATTTGTCTTTAGTTTTTTTTAAACCTCATGGTATGTTTTTTGGGAATAATGATTTACAATACTTATATAGTACATATATGCTTATAGGATGAGAACATAAAATATAGTAGAGATATTAAAGTAAGACCGAAATAGTATCCTAACGAACTAGAATCATTTATTAGGAAAGCACTAATACCAACCAACCATAATGGGTGGAAAATATATCTCCCTCTAACAGAGTTGTGGATAGAGAAGAAACTATTCAGGAATCGAGATGGTGTACTAAGTTTTGATAAATAAAGAAAGGTTCCTTCTTATTTTAAAGAGTTGGTGTGACACAGATCTAAGAGAAATGGGCAGTTAATGTTTGCGCCGAAATACATAACCAATTTGAAAAAGTCACTTACTTTTCTACCAATTATTTTGTCGATCAAATCCCCTAAAATGCCCTAATCCCGCAAGGTCTTGTTAGGGCCATTTGTCCCCCATACTAATATAAGGTTAGATTCAGAAACTGGATCATAAGGACTCATATGAGAAATCAAATGTATGGGATTCGAAAGGTATGCCACTTTCTCATTGGAAATCAAGTTATCAAATTTGTGAATTCCGTCCATTCCCTCGGGTGGGAATTCATTTGCAACCACCACCCTCAAGGTATTCTTTTGTTCTTCTCTATCCACCATAGAGAGTGTTGTTCCCTCTACTTGCACTTTTAGGCATCCATTAATATCCTTCTCTAAATTTGTAAGTTGATTTTACGCACTTTGTTCCTCTTCATCATCTCACAAATGTTTAATCAATTATCATCTTTTGGGTTTTCGTTTATTTTTTATTTGTTTAGAATAAGCTCATGCTCAAGGACATGTATCGTACATGCCATGCTTGTTGACAAATACACCACCAAATTGTTGTATTTTCATGATCCAATTTACATCCATCTAAAGCTTTTCGTTTTAAATATATACTTATTTGGTAATCTTTTACCAATGTCAATCTCCACACATTTAAGAATATATATAACAATACATCCAAACTTTATCAATCTATATATGTTTTTAAATATCTATTCAATACATTTTTGATATCTTCAAAAATTATATGCAACAAATTTGAGAGATATACCCAAAAAAACCACTCTTATTCTATACATATTAGATAAATTAAATTTAATAAATAATAAGATAACAACTATATATTTTTTTCTTTAAATTAAAAACCATTTTCAAAAACTTTGTACTAATTAATAAAATTATAAAAACAAACACTTTTAAAATCATATATACCTCAGTAATAAGATTATAAAGAAACAACCTTTCATCATCTTTGTTAATTAAAACCACAAGTAAATACAAAGCTATCTCTTTCATTATTTCCAATAAATAAATATTCAACAATAAAGAATCTTTAGAGCAATTAAAGAAGATTTAAAACAATTTCTATCATTAAATGTTACTAATTTGTTAATTATTGCTATTAAATGTATTTGTTTCACTAATTTGTTATGCTTATTTTTTGTTATATTATGATAAATTTAAGATTTTTTTAATACAAATACAATATTAAAGTGTAATATTTTCATAATTTATTTTTTTTAAATATAAATTTATTTGATGATCTTTTATTAGTGTTAATCTCCATAGACAAAAGTATATATAACGATACATCCCAACTTTATTCAATCTACATATATTTTTAAATATTTATTTAAAATATTTTTAATATTTTCAAAAGGTATATACTCTCGAAATGTATTAAAACATGGGAGAGGTATACCAAACAAGCACTCTTATTCTAGACACTTTTATTAAAACCCATTATGTATATGTTCACCTAGTGCAATAAATAGGTTACCTTTTATTTTGATGAATAACAAAAAAGAACGGAAAAAACAAAAAGAACTGCAAATTTTCTTTAAAAAACACCTTACCTTTTAAAGACTTTATAATAATTAATAAAATTATTAAAAATATTTTTTTTTAAATATACTTTATTAATAAAATTATTAAAAAAACACTTTTAAAACAATATATACTTCCTAATCCTTTGTTAATTAAAACTACATATAAAACTCCCTCTTTCATTATTTCCAATAAATAAATATTTAACAATAAAAAATATTTAGAGCAATTCTTGTCATTAAATTTATTTGTTTCACTAATTTGTTATGCTTTCGCTCTATTTCGATATATTTGATTTTTTTTAAACGCGTGTAGAAGATAAGGTGGTCCAATTCAAGATTGATTGCGGTACACTAAAATGCACTTTTCATATGTAAACTAAAAAGTATTTAATTTTGATTAAACATTTGCGTATGAAAAGTTTGGATGTTGGCCTTCACGTCAATGTCTCAAATTCTCAATAATATGTTTCTGTAAAAAAAGTCAATGTCTCAATAATATACTCGTGACAAAATGGGGGCAGCTTTTCCTCGTTATGATAAGACTTTGACTATAGGAGAGCCGATGATCACGCAACCCTATCAATATATCATATAAATACAAGGCTACATTTTCCCTTTTGCCTATCTGTATATATTAATCAAAATATCATTTACATACACTCAATTTTATCAGTCTTCAACAACTTTGAAAAAAAACAAACAACTAATTGATTTCTTAGTATCTCTTGTATATGTCAAAATAGTTACATTATAGTTTATAAGCCTTGTAAAGCCTTGTTTACAGTTTAAGACTCTCATATGACATTAAGACTATTGTAATCAAGACTAACTATATTGATAAAACGAGACATCCACTTTAATTGCTAATGAGCCATTTTTGCAAAAACTTGTATGAGTTCTAACAAACGATCCTGCATGGGTATTTTGTCTATAAATCCGTTCACTACGTACTACCAGCCTACCTCCAATAATAAATGTGAGTTTGCAGACGCAAAAAACCAAAAAAAGTCATTAACCATGATTCCAAATCCAAAAAAAAGAGAGAAAATTTTGGACTGTGAGCAACAAATCTGTTGATTAAGTTGTCATTGATGCCAACATCGGATTTGTAGTGGCCCCTTAGGTTGTCATTGATGCCACCGAGATCTCCCATAGTAGACAAGCTAATGAACTGATATGGGTTGGATCATGGACATTTGCACAGGTTTGGTATGGGTTTGATCACCCGTTACCCACGTTCAATGGCCATCTGGATGATAGTTTGATGGTTGATTGGTTGGACATACCCACACAAGTGATGGTTTGGGCTTTGAAGCACATTCATTGGTCATATGTGCTTTGTAACACATGGTGGTACAAATGACCCATTCTATGGTCATTTGTTGCTGAGGTCATGACTTGATGGGGTCATGAAGCCACCATGTTTGGTATGTGCCACCTAATGCTTTTTTGAACCACTTAATGGTGGTCTTGGTGGTGGAGCACTTGAAGAAACATTTCCATGGAACTTATAATAAATCCCATTATCATGACAAGACCATGGCGTGTATGATATCATTATCACACTTGGAATATGGAGCACTCTAGGTTGGTATGTTGAAGAAATCTACATCTAAGTTCTTGTTTGATGATGATAAAGTCATTGTTTGACTGCTCGATGAGATTGAACCTTGGAGTCCACATAATGTGGGTTGTTAACCCTTAAAGCTCTTGACATATGGGCACATGATGTATGGTGGCTTGGACCCCCTTATATGTTTTGACAACTCTTATACCCTTGAAGAATTCATTGAACCCCTCTTGATGATGAAGTAGTTAAATATGATGGACGAGGCATGATGGAGTCCTTGATGAGCCCTTGGAACACATGACTAGATATTTGACCCCTTGTATATGGTGGCTTGATATGCAAGCTCTTACTCTTGTTAAAGAACTCATGAAGATCATGAATATGGTGTCTTTGAAGAAATTGCCAGAACCCTTGATGAGGAACATGTTAATGGAGCTATTGACGAAACCCTCTCCATAAAAATAATTTTATTAATTAAAAATCTCACAAATAAAATGATGAAGTCGGCCCACCCTAAAAGAAAATTGTTTTTAAATTAAAATTAATATTTTTATTAAACCCCTTCAACTAGTTGGCTCCACAAAATAATTCAAAAAAAAGTAAAACTAAAAATTCAATGTAGCAGGTTGACCAATAAATTCATGGAAAATGTGTAGAAATACAAGGGCTACGACCTCATTTGTAAGTGCAATGTGGTGTGGCTTATCAACTCTGAATTTCAGGTATGTCAACAGTTCTTAGGAAACAAGCTTAAAAACGAAGGTGGAGGTAGATCTGAGGCAATCGCAAGAATCTTTTGGTGCAATATTTTTTTATATTTAATTACCTCTAAATTTCGAGTGGAGTATTTGCAGAATGAGGAAACCACACAAGTCTTTTTATCTCTTATTTTTGGGTATGTGACAGACTCAGGCAGCTGCAGACTTAAAAAGGGCAGCAGTAGCTACAGTCTTATTTTTAATCTCTGATTTTCGGGTATTTTTCAGACTGAGGTAGCTGCAGTGACGAGGTCTTTTTAAAGATTCTAAATTTTGGGTGAATTTGATCCAAAACACGATGCAGCTTGTATAGAGGAATATGTAAAAGGGTGTAGCATACAAAGCTTTAAGATAAAGCATTGTGAAAGTATTATTCTCAGACACTTGAAGCTACAACCATGTGAATTGTGAAATAGAAGTATGATCTCAAACATTTAATGTTGGATCCTTCTGAAGACTTGTAGCAGCTTCTTCTTGTGATGACAATGAATCTCTCTTCATGGTAAGTTTCTAGTGGAAGCTCTTGTTTGTCCAATTTGGAAATAGCAGTGATATAAGACAATAAGAAGATATTTTTGGGCCTTGAATTTGTCTGGAAAGATTGCGTTGATTGATGTTGCGATCTCTCAGTTGGTTCAATAGAGGATGCACAATTATTTTAAGGTTGTATGGTGACAAAAAGGGAGGCATACAGGACATGGATTTGATATTTGAAGTCTTCACAGTCACAATGTAGAAGGATCTGAAGTTAGCAATAGATATGAGGTCATACTTTGAAGAAGTTCAATGTGTATGAGAGGCATGAGCAAATCTTTAATGATTGAGCAAATTGTTCTAATGATTTGGGATGAGTCTTGAGCATGTGAAAGTTTTTTTTAGCAGAGAGACGGTAAAGTTGTACAGTGATTTAGAAATGAGAAAGAAGTTTGGAGGATGGTCAAGATGAAGGTATAACCCTAATCAGAGTTACTACATACTCACACATGATCAAACTCAGTGATTGATTGAACAATAGTTGATATGATGATTGGTTGTACAATAGCTCGATGACTTGATAGTGGATAGATTGATGACATGGTAGTGGACAATTTTGTTGAGAAGAAGTTTATGAGAATAGGATGATGAGCATAGGTTAATGAGTAGAGGTTGAGGAGCAAAGGTTGATGATAATGCAAAATGAGTCTTGCACTTGAGGATTTGACTCCTCATCCTTTCTTAGTTAGATATGAGAAAACCAGGTTGGGACTTGTATTTAGAGTTGGTGCTCTTTATTTCAGTTGGTGCTGATTGTAATCTTGAAGATTGAAGTATTCCATGTACAATACATAAAACAAGTTTACCAACAAATGTTGTGTCTTCTTGTGTTGTGTTGCTGCTTATGATTCATTTTCGATTAATTAATTAATGCTTATGTAATAATGAAGTACTTAGTATCATCATGTATTGATGAAATATGTTGATTAATAGAAGTTGAAACAGAGGTTAAATTTCCATCACACTGATTCACCCCCCCTCTCAGTGTGACCATCGTGTTCAACAATTGGTATCATAGTCGTCCTTCACCACAATCCTCGCAAGATTGAAGGAGATTTGTGGACACACAATGGAAGCAAAATCAAAGTCCTCAAGCAATGATGTTCCAATACATGATGTGATGGATTATTTCGGTTGGAGGAGCAAGATGAAATCCTACTTGAAGAGGTTTGGTGTTTGGGATATTTTGTTCAATCCACCCATTCCATCCAATAAGAATTCCAAGTCAGCTGCACAGAAAGAAGCTATGAAGGAAAACACCATTGCCTTGAAGTTCCTCATGGATGTACTTCCCAGCTCAGTTAAAGAAAGTGTAGGGGAACACACTTTAGCTAAAGACCTATGGTTCAAGTTGGAAAGTGAATACCAAAAGGGAAGACAAGACATTGAAAATACGAATTAGGAAACATAAGTTAAGCCTCTTGAAGATGTCAAGCAGGAAGAAAAGAAAGAATTGGACTCCAGTAAAAGTATGGATTCTTTTGATTCTAATAGTTGTATATGTGATGAAATTGAAAATGTTCTTGCAGAAGATGATGAATATCTGTCAAATGCTACAAAGGAAATAACTCACACCTTTTTAATATTGATCTCAAATCCAATTGGTTCATGAACACAATGAATCTAAATCAGAGTGACTTCATGAGGTTTAAAATGAGACCCTTGGATTCTTTGAATAAATATCAACAGAAGACCATGAAAGTATTGCTTGTAAAATTTAAGCACAAGGATGAAGTATGGAAGGATCGGCTGGAAGACAAGAAAGTTGAAGTTGAAAAACTAAATAGTAACTTGATCAGGAAAGTATAAGAACAAGAAGAGTCTGGTGAAAATTCAAATGAACTTGAAGAAACAAGGAAGGCTAATGTTGATATGAAGACTCAGCTAGAAGAAGCCAAGAGGATGGAGGAAGTCTTGAAACACCAGTTGGATGAGAAGGAAAATACTTGTCAAAAGTTTGAGATGGAGGTAGTTGGTATAAAAAAGAAGGATAATAATTCTGATGCATATGTCAAGATCAACAACAGTTTATTCATATTGGATGAGATTTTGGATTGTCAAATATCTCCATTTAACACATCTGGTCTTGGCTACAACAAGGAAAGAGCAAAATTTGTGGCTGGCACATGGTCTCCTAAGACTCCAGAAGAAATCCCTTCAACATCCAATAATGAAAGCAAAGCTCCTTGTTAAGAACCTACACAACACAAACAATGTTTCAAAAGATCAGAAAGATGTCAAGAATTTGATCCCACTCCTCAAAGCAGATTCAAAAGAGAGACAACTCCAAGATGTAATCAAGCACCCAAGTATGAAGATGGTTTTAATGGATATTGCTATTCATGTAATGATTTTGGTCACAAAGCTATGGATTGTAGATTCTATGATAAAAGAAGTGTTAGAATTTTTAACAACATAGTTAGGTGTTGGACATGCAACCATGTTGGTTACATTGTTGCATATTATAATACTATGAGTTGTTATAGTTGCAGTGACTTTGGGCGCAAAGATCAAGATTGTGTAAATTAAAGAATAAAATCTATGAGGAATGCCTCATACACATACGCAAGTAAATATTATGAACCATGGAAGAAGAATGCAGGAAGAGATACAAATCAGAAGACATGTGCTCAGAATAAAGGACACTCCCAGGTATGGATGAGAAAGAATGAACTGTAGATAAATTGGATCGGTGCAAAGAAGATGGCTTCCATGTGACAATACAATTATGATGTCTCTCAAAGATATTGATCACCTTGATTTCATGGAGTTTGGACGAGGAACTCAAAGGTGGGAGAGAGAAATTGATGGATCTTTCATTAAAGCAGTGCAGGTCCCTAGATCGTGATATAGCTATGCATGTTGATAGGGGGAGCAGTGATCAGTTAGCAGTGACTTTAGATACAGACATGTGTTCACCCTTTTCCATTAATGCCAAAGGGGGAGAGATGAAGATCAAAGGTGGAGCATGATCGTAGGGGGAGCATGAGTTATTGTCATCAATGACAAAGGGGGGGATTGTTGATTAAGTTGTCATTGATGCCAACATAGGACTTGCACTAGCCCCTCAGGTTATCATTGATTCCACCATGATATCCTATAGTAGACAAGCCTGATGAACTGATATGGGTTGGATCATGGACATTTTCACATGTTTAGTATGGGTTTGATCACCCTTTACCCACATTCAATGGCCAACTGGATGATAGCTTGATGGTTGATTAGTTGGACATACCCACATAAGTGGTAGATTGGGCTTTGAATCCCATTCATTGTTCATATGTGCTTTGTAGCACATCGTGGTACAAATAACCCATTATATGGTCATTTGTTGATGAGGTCATGACTTTATGGGGTCATGAATCCCACACATTTGGTATGTGCCACTTGATGCCTTTTGGAACCACTTAATGATGGTCTTAGTGGTGGAGAACTTGAAGAAACTTTTCAATTGAGCTTATAATAAATCCCATTATCATGATGAGACAATGGCATGTATGATATCATTATCACACTTGGAATATGGAGCACTCTCGGTTGGTATGTTGAAGAAATTTCCATCTAATTTATTGCTTGACGAAGATAAAGTCATTGTTTGCTTGCTTCATGATATTGAACCTTGGAGTCCACATAATGTGGGTTGTTAACCCTTAAATATCTTGAAATATGTGCACATGATGTATGGTGGCTTATAACCCCTTATATGTTTTGACAACCCTTGTACCCTTGAAGAATTCATTGAACCCCTCTTGATGATGAAGTAGTTAAATATAATGGATGAGGCATGATGGAGTCCTTGATGAGCCCTTGAAGAACATGGTTGGATATTGGACCCCTTGCATATGGTGGCTTGATATGAAAGCTCTTACTCTTGTTCAAGAACTCATGGATATCATTAATATGGTGTCTTTCAAGAAATACGGTTGGAACCATTGATGAAGAATATGTTAATGGAGATATTGATGAAACCATCTTCATAAAAAAGAATTTGCTTAGTTAAAAATATTGCAAATAAAATGATGAAGTCGGATCACCCTAAAAGAAAATTGTTTTTAAATTAAAATTAATTTTTTTATTAAACCCCTTCAACAAGTCAGCTCCACAAAATAATTCAAAAAAATTAAAATTAAAAATTCAATGTAGTAGGTCGGCCCAATAAAAGTCATGGAAAATGTGTATAAATACAAGGGACACGAACTCATTTATAAGTGTGTGTGGTGTGGTTTAGAAGCTCTGAATTTTGGGTATGTCAATAGTTTTGAGGCAACAAGCTTAAAAACGCAAGTAGAGGTAGATTTGAGGAAGTCGCAGGAATCCTTTTGTGCAAGATATTTTATATTTTATTACCTCTTTATTTTGGGCAGAGTATTTGTAGACTGAGGCAAACAAAAAAGTATTTTTATCTCTAATTTTTGGGTATGTGACAGACTGAGGCAACCACATGCTTAAAAAGGGCAAAAACAACTACAATCTTGTTTTTAATCTTTGATTTTCGGGTATGTCATAGATTGAGGTAGTCATTATGATGAGGTCTATTTAAAGAGTCTCAATTTTGGGTGAATTTGATCCAAAACAAGCTGTGGATTGTATAGAGGAACATGTAAAAGGTTGTAGCAAACAAAGCTTTAAGACCAAGCCTTGGAAAAGTATTCTTCTCAGATACTCAAATATACATCCATTCGAATTGTGAAATAGAAGTTTGATCTCAAACATTTAATGTTTGATCCTTATGAAGACCTTTAGCAGCTTCTTTTTGTGATGACAATTAATTTCTCTTCATGGTAAGTTTCTAGTGGAAGCTCTTATTTGTCCATGTTGCAAATAGAAGTGATCTAAGACAATAAGAAGATATTTTTGGGCCTTGAAGTTGTCTTGAAAGATTATGTTAACGGAGGATGATATCTCTGAGTTGGTTCAATAGAGGATGCACAATTATTTTAAGGTTGTATGGTGACAAAAAGGGAGGCATACAGGACATGGTACTGATATTTGAAGTCTCCATAGTCACAGTGTAGAAGGATTCAAAGTTAGCAATATATTTGAGGTCAGAATTTGAAGAAGTTCAATGTGTATGAGAGACATGAGAAAACTTTTAATGATTGAGTAGATTCTTTTGATGACTTGGGATGAGTCTTAAGCATGTGAAAGTTTGTTTCGACAGAGAGATGATAAAGTTGTAGAATGATTTAGAAATGACAAAGCAGTTTGGAGGATGGTCAAGATGAAGGTATAACCCTAATCAAAGTTACTACAGACTTACATAGGATCAAACTCAGTGATTGATTGAACAATAGTTGATATGATTATTGGTTGTACAACAACTTGATGAATTAATAGTGGATAGATTGATGACATGGTAGTGGACAAGTTTGTTTAGCATAAGTTGATGAGCATAAGTTGATGAGAAGAGGTTGATGAGAAAAGGTTGATGAATAGAGGTTGATGAGCAAAGGTTGATGATAATGCAAGATGAGTTTTGCACTTGAGTATTGGACTCCTCATCCTTTCTCAGTTGGACCTGAGAAAACCAAATTGGGACTTGTATTTAGATTTGGTGCTCTTTATTTCAGTTGGTGCTACTTTTAATTGTAACATACCCAAATAACTTGCTAATATGCATAAAACAAAAAATTCTTTTGTATAAGGTATGGCCATGAATATTTCCTTTAATCATTCACTCCTATGCTTAATTGTTCTTACAACAGTCCTTTCTGTAGTCAAAATATTTATAGGATTTAATCTTTCCGCCTTCCGCTGCGGAATGCGGGAATAAAAAACTCAACATGCAACATAATCATTTATCCATATTCCCTCCTTCTGCATTCCACATTTTTGCCTTTCGTTGCAGAATGTAGGAATAAAAAACTTAACATGCGTCAGAATCATTTATCCCCATTTCCTCCTTCCGCATTCTACCTTTCTTCCTTCCGCTGCGTACTGCGGAAATCAGAAACTTAACATGTGGCAGAATCATTTATCCCCATTTCCACCTTCCACATTCCACCTTTCTTCCTTCCACTGCGGACCTCGAAAATTGAGAAACCCGCGAAATGATCACTTTGTATTTCGAGTTCCCACCTTTCGACTTCCGCCTTTCGCTGCAGACCTCGAAAATTGGAAAACCCTTTTTTCCTTAACCTTTTTCCCATTTTTTGCCTCCCACCTTCTAGCTTCCACAGGTGGATTCCAGGGTGTGGAAAACCAACATTCTACCTTGTTCTTTTTCTCCTTTCTGCCTCCCAAATTCCACCTTCCCCAGGCGGATCCCATGGTGCAGAAACACTTAAGTCAGATGCATTCTAACTCTATAACTAGGATTCTCGCCTCCATGAACTTAATCAAAATGCATTTGAACCAAACATATGCAGATGTAAAATGAAGGGACATTAATCAACAACAAACTCTACTTAACCCTTTACACTATTCCACTATGTGTTTCCTTAAGGGGTCTGTATTATCATACAAAGTACGAATCATCAAACATAATAGGTGCATTACATAACAAACGCAATCCGAGCCATATGAGCATACATCATGTCATGAGAAATGTTTTGATCAACAAATCTAAGGCTTCCTTTATCATCTCTACAACATTGAAACATACATTCATACACACATACATGCCCTGAGTTCATCATTCACAAGGATTCACGCAGCATACAGGTAACTCTGTATAAACAATAGTACCCCATATTAGTTATCATATTACTAAAAGAAAGGTACAATCTTGGAATATAGTGTGTGAGTACACCCATTCATAACATCATTCCCATCATTAAATCTACGCTGCTATTTGTCATTTTATTAATAATGAAACACAGATTTACGCATATACAACATACCTTGAGCTTGATAGTTTATAGAAGCAAAACCCAGTAATGGAACCTGTTGTTATGTTCAGCCGCAATGAAAAGGGGACAACCATGTTCCACCGAACACTAGATTGGGCACATATATGCTCTGTCCTCAATCGCCCCCAAGCTCAACTATGCGTGCCAAGAGCGGAGATAGCTAACCTTAGTTCAGTTTCCAAGAAGACATCTCTTGCTAAACACTTCTCAACGTGCTCACATAACAAGTATTTCTCTCAACTCTTGCCTAACACTTCACAGAGTGCTCACACATCAAAATTTCATTCGTTCCCAGCATACTTAGCAACGTCATGCCTCCTCACATATGCTCTTTTATAGTTTGATTGCCTAGGTCTTACTTCTGCATATGCGGTCCATTCCCCAAGGAATCCTCGTCAACCATTGCATCCCTTGATTCTCCAGTGTCTGTCCGATCTCATTCTACAACTACGGTCCATTCACCATTGAATACCCGTCAATCACTGCACCCTGTTTTCTTTAAGGTCAATCCAGTGCCATTAAGTCATTTTTGGTGCCTGGTGTACTTCCTTGAGGTTTTTGCCTTACGTCTCCCACCCTTGCACGCATAGTCCTCTCTTTAATGTGGCTTGTCCCTTTCATTCATATTTTCATTAAAGGAAAAAATGTAGTTGTTACAACTATCCTCCAAGGACCGTTTGGGAAGACACAACTATCAGTCAAACTCATTAAAAACATACCATATAGAACTTATTATCATAGATAATGTTTCAAAATGTACTGTCTAGAATATAATATTACAATTAATTGTTCATGAATCGGGGGATATTATAGTAATCGCAAAGATTGAAGTCTTCCATGTACAATACATAAAACAAGTTTACCAAACAAATGTTGTGTCTTCTTGTGTTGTGTTGCTGCTTATGATTCATTTTTTATTAATTGATGAATGCTTATGTAATAATGAACTACTTAGTAGCATAATGTATTTATGAACCATGTTGATTAATATAAGTTGAAAAAGAGGTTAAATTACCTTCACACTGATTTGCCCCCACCCCACCCCTCTCAGTGTGACCGCTTTGTTCAACATAATATCCTCTTGTATTTTTAACTAGCCGAAAGGGAGGTCTAAATCTAGTTTGGACAATGTGTGTGCTTCTCCATTGAATCTCATGTAGATGTGGAAAAAATAAATATACAAGAATGTCTCTTGTAATCTCCTAAATTGTCCTCTTTTTCCACCATTTTAGTATGTTAACCTATAAATAATAGTGGCCCCAAGCCCACTCAATGATCACCCTCAAGTCTCCTATAATCAGTAATTTGGAGACTGATCTACAATGTGCAACATATAAAATCCCCCAAATCCCCAATAATTATTCCCTTGTGTTGGAACTGGGACCACATCCCAGCCAGATTCTTAATTCATGCCCTCTTCCAATATTAGGAGCATAAGAACTCCTCTTTTGTTTGATTGGACTGAGAATCCCTATTAAAAAATTCGATTGGGACGATTGAATCAAAATATGGAGCAAGAGGACTTATTTAATTGGGTTCCAGGGCCAATGAATACCATTCTCGAAAAGAACCAATGATATGCAGAACCACTCTATGCTCATTCACCTTATCATTTTAAAAAATAATTATATTTCTCATATTCCAAATATCCCACATGACGAAACATGGAAGAGTTTTATAATCCAAAACTAATATAATCCAAGCACTTAAGCTAGTACCAAATGAAATAGACTCTTAACTCCCAATACTATGAAATAAATTTCTAACCCTTCTCTAAATCAGATTCACAAATATTTACTTTACAAGAAGATGATCTATGTTTTCAGCACCCTTTAAACAAAAAACATAAACATTAGGCCCAAAGGTCCCTCTCTTTACCGGATTATCCTAGGAAAGTGCCTTGTTCTCCATTACAAGCCATACAAATAATTTATTTTCAATGAACACTTTCACTTCCAAATCATGTTGTACCACATTTATCTACCTCTGGAGCCAAGACTAAAAATACATATTAATATGCAATCTTTGCTTTGACAATACCCTATGCCTCATTACAAGGATGAGATAAGGAACCATCTCCGTCTATGAGGAAAATACCACAATGTTGTAGGGACCAAGTGTACATAGCCCACTCATTTTAATTACATTCTTGGATACCCAAATCAGTAATACGATGCCACCCAATAGTAGAAAAAGAATCATTACCTTGTTTCCAAACCCCTTTATCCTTGAGCTATGTCACCGAGGGCTTAGAAATCTTCTAGAATTCAGTAAATTTTCATATTCAATAAATTTTCATATTCGAAAATTTATACTTCAACAATTTATTCAGTAAATTTTCATATTCAGTATCATGAATGTTGGCCACCTTTATTTTGCTCAACAGATCACTTTCTGGTTGGCTCATAGTGATCTCATATGCTTTGTGAGTTCGTCACCTAAGTGCGTCAGCCACCCTATTCTCCTTACCCTTGATATGTTTCACTTAAAAGTTGAATACACTTAATAAGGCCATCCATATGGCTTGTCTGACGTCTAACCCCGACTGAGTAAACATATTCCTTACACAGGTATTGTCTGTCAATAAAAGGAACTTTTTTCCTAACAAGTAGCGGCGCCACATATTTAAGGCATGTGCCATTGGTTCCAATTCAAGATCATACACCACATAATTTCGTTCATTCTCTTTCAATTTTCGAGATTCAAAACATACCACATTCCCTTCTTGAGATAAGACTCCCCCTAATCCTTCCTTACTAGCATCTGTACAGACTGTGTAGTCTTTATAGGGGTCAACCACCTTCAATATTGGGGGCATGGTTAAGAGCCTTTTTATGTTTTCAAAGATTTCCTGACACTTCAATTAACACACAAAATTTACACCCTTCTTCTGTAAGGAAGTAATGGGATAGGCTATCTTCGAGAATCCCTGAATGAATCTCCAATTTATAGGGGTCAACCACCTTCAATATTGGGGGCATGGTTAAGAGCCTTTTTATGTTTTCAAAGATTTCCTGACACTTCAATTAACACACAAAATTTACACCCTTCTTCTGTAAGGAAGTAATGGGATAGGATATCTTCGAGAATCCCTGAATGAATCTCCAATTTATAGGGGTCAACCACCTTCAATATTGGGGGCATGGTTAAGAGCCTTTTTAGGTTTTCAAAGATTTCCTGACACTTCAATTAACACACAAAATTTACTCCCTTCTTCTGTAAGGAAGTAATGGGATAGGCTATCTTCGAGAATCCCTGAATGAATCTCCAATAGTAATTGGTGATTCCCATGAAGGACCGAATGTCAGCAACATCCTTAGGCACATGCCATTCTGAGATAGCCTTAATCTTTTGTGGATCTACCACGATCCCATCCTTTGAGATGACATGACCTAGGTATTGAATTTATTTATTAAAGAATTCACATTTCTTGAACTGAGCATACATCTAATGCTCTTTTAAGGTTTGTAGTACAATTTCCAAATGTTGTTGGTGTTCTTCCTCTGTCTTGGAGTAGATTAGGATGTCATCAAGAAATATCAACACAAACTGATGTAGGTACTTATGGAAAATTCTATTCATTAGGCACATGAAAGTAGTAGGAGCATTGGTTAAGACAAAAGGAATTACTACAAACTCATAGTGCCCATATCGGGTTCTGAAGGATACTTTACTTACATCTTCTTCGTTAATCCTGTTCTGGTGATAACCATACCGTAAATCTAACTTGGAGAATATTTTCGCTCCCCCTACTTAATCAAATAGATCATTAATCCAGGGCAGGGGATACTTGTTCTTGATGGTTACTCTATTCAGCTATCTATATTCTATGCATAATCTTAGAGTCCCATCCCTTTTCTAATGTAACCCTTGTCTAGCAGCTCCTGTAACTGAATTTTCAATTCAGTTAACTTAGGGATTCTCATATGGTAAGGTATCTCAGATACCAGTGCGGACCGAGGCACAATCTCCTCTGGGAATACATCCATAAATTTACTTAAAACTGGGTGGTATTTTACCTTTGTTTTTCTTTCATTAAGGAGCAGGTCAACGAACCTCACTGCATATAGTTTACACCCCTTTCTCATACACCTTTTTAATTGCATGGCATAGATTTGTCTTAAGGAAACATGTTTAATGGCACCTTTTATCTTCCTAACAATTTGATCCTCAGCCACATAAGTGAAGGTTTTATCCAAACAACTCAATATTACTTTATGCTTTGTTAACCAATCCATGCCAATAATCATATCATATGACCCTAAAGGAAAAACATTCATATTAATCCCAATCACATGATCCATTATTTTAACTTCACAATTTGCAATAAACTCAATTACCTTTCTCCTTGTTTCAGTGGCCAGTTGGACTAACCAGGGTTTTGTGTGCCTTACCTTAGCAAGCCAATAATCCTCCATCACTTTGGGATCGATGTAACTCAAACTATCCCCTAAATGAATTAGTATAGAAAGAATTCGGTTAGAGATAGTACCTTCAATCTCTACAATTGCAAATTGGTAGTTTTCTTGTCGGTTTTCCAGGGCTACATTGATCTAGTGGTGACTTTTCCCAACTTCCCCAATAGTGGAAGCTTCTTGCAGGTTGTGAACAACCTTATTTAATTGGTTGAGGTGTGGGAAGTTCCTTCACAAGTGTGTCTCTCCACATTCCCAACAACTCAGGGGTTCTCTAGGGGCTCCAATAGTCCCCTAGGTCCAAGGTTCACAGATTTATCATTCTTTTGAGGAAGCTGTTCTTTTTTGTAGTAGGAATTTCCTTGCATATTCCTTGGCATGTTTCTGAATGGTGGGAGTTGAAATCCCTTCTTTTGTTGATTGAACCTTTCCTTTTCTTTACCCTTCAAGACCTTGGAGAGTTCATTCCTCTATTTATACTATTCAAAACACAACCTTTCCTTTCTTAAGGCTTCATCTAAGGTTTCGGGATTGTCAAAGTCAATTCTGTCCTTATAAGACTGCGACAAAGAACTCAAGAACCTCTGTATTTTCAATTTTTCTTTCTTTAATATATGGTACGAACCACAACAGATCAAGGAATTTTTTAATGAGGTCCTCCATAATCATTTGGATGAGTTTTAACTCGTATAATTCCTTGGTATTTCTTTCATAGTATCTTTCTGACAGATATTGCTTCTTGAAGATATTCTTGAACTCTGACCATTCTAGGTTCTTCTATTTTATTACCTGGGAAATATTCAGGTGTTTCCACCAAATGTTGGCCCTTCCCTTCATATTGTATATGGCCATTCTTACCTTCATGTTGATAGAGTAATTGTAGATTTGAAAATACTTCTTAATGTCTAGCATCCAAGCCTTTGCTTCTTCTCCGGTCTTGGATTCCCCACCGAAGATGGTTGTCTTGATATTTTTAAACTCTCCTTCCAAGTGATCGATCTTCCTTTTTCGGACCAACTTAACTCGATTCTCAGACTATTGAGTTCCATTGGAATAACTATCTTTTCTTTCGGCACTTCTTGGAATTTTCGGATCTCTTCCAATCTCTATTTGGGGTTTTTCCCCATTGGTTTTCTCATGCAAAATATGCAATAATATTTCATTTATCTCCTGCTGCTTCTCCCAAGCTTTCTTTAGCTGCTCATTATCTACCTTGAAGCTCTGTATTTCGACGATCAAGTTATTCATCGTTTCCAATACTTGATTGGCTTCAGAATGTTCTTGCTCTGGTTTTGATGTGTGTGGTGTTGGTGCACCTTCTTCGAATCGATTTGCATTCTCACTTTGTGAGGCGATTGTTATACCCTATTACAAAACAACTCTGTTTCACACAAAACATTCCAATACAATTGTGATTATTAGCACAATTTTTTTCATAATTTAGCGGAACTAGATGTTCCCAAAAGGCGATATGGTTGAAACCTATAGCTCCAATACCATATGTAACATACCCAAATAACCTGCTAATATGCATAAAACAAACATTTATTTTGTATAAGGCATGGCCATGAATATTTCCTTTAATCATTCATTCGTATCCTTAATTATTCCTACAACAGTCCTTTCTGCAATCAAAATATTTATAGGATTTAATCTTTCCACCTTCCGCCTTCCGCTGCGGACTGCGGGAACCAGAAACTCAACATGCGATGGAATCATTTATCCATATTTATGCCTTCAACATTCCTCCTTTCCGCCTTTCGCCACGGAATGTGAGAATTGAAAACTTAACATGCGTCGAAATCATTTATCCCCATTTCCACCTTCCACATTCCTCCTTTCCGTTGCGAACTGCGGGAATCAGAAACTTAAGATGCAGTGGAATCATTTATCCCCATTTTCACCTTCCATTGTAGACCTCGAAAATAAAAAAACCTACGAAACAATCACTTTGTATTTTGACTTTTCACCTTCCTACTTCCTCCTTTTCGCCTTCTGCCGCGTACCTCGAAAATTAGAAAATCCTTTTTTCTATTTTCCGCCTCCCACCTTCTTCCTTCCTTAGGTGGATTCCGAGGTGCAGAAAACCAACATTCTGCCTTGTTCTTTTTCTCCTTTCCACCTCCCTCCTTCCATAGGCGAGTCCCGGGGTGCATAAACACTTAAGTTAGATGCATTCTAACTCTGTAACCGGGCTTCTTGCCTCCATGAACTTAAGAAAAATGCATTGGAACCAAACATATGAAGATTTAAAATGCACGAACATTAATCAACATCAAACTCTACTTAGCCCTTTACAGTATTCCATTGTGTGTTTCCTTAAGGGGCCTGTATCATCATACAAATCACGCTTCATCAAACATAATAGGTGCATTACATAACAAACACAATCTGATCCATATGAGGATACATCAAGTCATGAGAAACACTTTCATCAACAAATCTAAGGATTCCTTTATCATATCTGCAACATTGAAACATACATTCATACACACACATACATGCCCTGAGTTCATCATTCAAAGGTATTCAGGTAGCATACATGTCACTCTGAATAAACAATAGTACCCCATCTGGGTTATCATCTTACCAAAAGTAAGGTACAATCATGCAAAACAATGTGTGAGTACACCCATTCATAACATCATTCCCATCATTAAATCTAAGATGCTATTTGTCATTTTATTAATAATGAAACACAGATTTACACATATACAACATACCTTGAGCTCGATAATTTATAGAAGCAAAACCCAGTAATGGAACTCGTTGTTATGTTCAGCTGCAATGAAAATGGGACAACCATGTTCCACCCAACCGTAGATTGGGCACATATATGCTTTTTCCTCAATCACCCCCGAGCTCAACTATGCGTGCCAAGATCGGAGACAGCTAACCTCAATTTAGTTTGCAGGAATAAACCCCTTGCCTAACACTTCTTAGAGTTCTCACATAGCAAGTATTTCTCTCAACTCTTGCCTAACACTTCACAGAGTGCTCACACAACAAAATTTCATTCGTTCCCTGCATACTCAACAACGCCCTACCTCCTCGCATATAATATTTTATAGTTTTGTTTCCTAGGTCTTACTTCTGCAAATACGGTCCATCCCCCAAGGAATCCCCATCAACCACTGCAACACATGATTCTCCAGGGTCTGTCCTATCTCATTCTGCAGCTACAGTCCATTCACCATTGAATACCCATCAACCACCACGCCCTGTTTTCTCCAGGGTCTGTCCAACGCCTGATGTACTTCCTTAAGGTTTTTGCTTTATGTCTCCCACCCTTGCACGCATAGTCTTCTCTTTAACGTGGCCTGTCCCTTTCATTCAATTTTTCATTAAAGGAAAAAATGTAGCTGTTACAACTGTCCTCCAGGGACCGTTTGGGCAGACACCATAGTCTGCCAAACTCATGAAAGCATAGCGTATAGAACTTATCATCAGAGATAATGTTTCAGAATGTACAATGTATGTTGGAGCAGGGTCCCGCAGCTACAGAAGAAGCTGCTAGTTTTGGCGGAATGATAAGTTTTGGCGGAAATAAGTTAAGACAGAGCTACGACGCCGTAGCACGTTTCCAGCTGGAGAGTAGAGCCGAAAACCATGACTTTTTGAGATAGAAAAGTCAAGAAGGCAACAGTACCTGAGCAGCCGAGAAGAGAGAGCTCAACCACTGCATTGAAGGCATCAGCGGAAGACAGGAGGGCTCAGCGACCCTCATAAAGAAGAAGGAGCAACGAGGCTCAAGCATTGAAGATGAAGGACAGAAAAGAGAAGCGGTGCATAGTACCCATGGTCAGTGCCGGGAAGCATGGAAGACTGCAGAGAGCTGTGGTGTGATGGGAAGCGGCTACCTCAAGGACAGAGAGGACCGACTGTCACTAATTAGGGTTTGGGTTACTATTGGGACAGGCCCACAGTGTTGTAAAAGCAAGACCTTCGGGCTGCTTATAAAAGAATGTAATTTTGTATTGTAAGGGGTTAGCTAGTTGGTTGGGTAGATAGTTAGACAGTCGTGATTGAAATAGGCAATAAGGATAAGTAGACTGTTGTAAAAGCCGAGCTCTGGTTTTGGTCTTAGCGGTAGCAATCTTACTGAAACCAGTAGCTGGCTTATAGAGCATGCATGTAACGATCCGCAGGGATCGACTGAGAGGGAAGAGTATATTGTAAGAGACAATATAGAGAGAAGAGAGATTTAAGAGAGAAGATCTTGAGCTTCATATGCGGTGCAGCAGAACTGTGTTTTACCTTCCCCTTGAGCTATAATAGAAAATACAGTTCTATGGACGTAACTTCCATCCTGGAGGTGAACCACGTTAAAATCTGTGTTATGCGAATGGTTTATGTGTTATGTTTACTTATGCATTTCCTAGTTATTTCATGGACTTTGTTTGCAGTTTAATGAATGAATGTATTAATCAGTTCACCACAGCATAGAAGGATAATCATAGGTTAAAATCCTTTGGCATGTTGTATGTGTTTCACTTATGCTTTGCGTAAACAGTTACTGGTTGCAGTATTGAATAGCTTTGTATGTTAAGTCTTGCACATCGACACGAGCAACGCTAAGTGCGTTAAACCGCGGAGGTAGGATATCACAGAGAGGTGATACCGCACCGGCAGAGAAGCTGCGGTGCACGATACCACAGGTTGAGGACTTCGCGTTGGGTAGGAGCTGCGTGTCGCACGGTGCGCGGCGATGCGGTAAGGCTGGAGATATCGCAAGTCAGGGGAAGTGCGCATCATAGAGAAGGACCGCACGGTGGTGTAAAGGAACATCTCGTGGCTAGAAGAGCTGCATGACGACGGGATCGCGCGACGCGAGCAAGAGGTCACGCGACGCATAGACACAGAGGGAGATCTTGTAGCCAGAGGAGCTGCGAGCCGCAAGTAGGATTGCAACAGAACCTGGTCCAAGACACTTGAGTCCTTGGCCAACCCATTAGAATCACTTCGAGTGAGACTTCAGGCCGCTGTGCGGTCTGTCGCCGAAAGGGCCAGTGAGCTACGGTTGTTGTTGGTTGATTATAGTAAACCCGGGTCTGCCCATGCAATCAACAAATGGTTCCGTTGCCGGTTTGAACGACTGGGAGTTAATGTTCTGTTGGTATCCTACCAGAGAAGAGTTTCACCAGTGGCTGGATTCAGACTTAAGGGAGTTTGCCAAGAAAGAAAATCAGAGCCCTAAACTAAGCACAGAGGCCTGGTTAGAAAAGCATATCGCTTCAGACATACACGCTATATTTTTTGCAACCTATGGAAACGAGCTTTTTGACTGGCTATCAAAGTTGACAGATAGGAACACATTCAAGAAGAAAAGAAACATTGTCTGGACACCGGAGCTGACTCAGACCGTGCAGACCCTTGACAATCCCATTACGAGAGCAGTGGACTTCTGGCTTACCAGTGTGCTAGAAGGCTTTGTTACAGAATTTGCAGTTGACCAGAGAAAGAGCTTCAGCGAAGCCGAACGATACTTCTTCAGAGGATATCGTGGTAAGTACCTAAGATCTCTAAATTTGTCCCTTAAGATGATGCTATATGAAAAAGGAACAATGGATCTAGTTTCAGATGAATAAGTAAAGATAGTAATGTCACAAGAGTTTGAAAGTGATTTTGATGACATTGGATGAACACGTAGTGGAAAGAAGTATAAAGTATATTTTAGCTCTCCTATATTTGAAGATAGCTCAGACAGTATTAGACAACAGAGCCCTAGCACCACAGAAGAACCATAGGGGGGTATTCCTTACCACCCCTATACCCCACAGAAACAGACATGGACTCAGAATAACCCCGTAGGTACTCCATCTAGTAGTTCACAGACAGTACCTACTCCCGCTACATCACCTTTACCTACACCGCTGAGTGGCAGTAACCCAGTCAGTCAGAACCCACCACAGAGAAATAGAATGGGAGACGACATGAAGCTACCTATTTTTAAAGGTACAGGAGCAGAAGACCCGGAATAGCATTGGTTCCTATGTGAAGCCATGTGGACCATTAAAACAATCAACGATGATAACCTTAAACTTGTACAGTTGGTCACCACACTCAGAGACAGAGCCTTGACATGGTACATAAAGTATACTACATTACCCAAGACACTTGCCCAGGTCAAGAACGCCATGATCAAAGAGTTTAAGAAACCTAAGTCTGAGTCTCAGTGCATTACAGAGCTTAAGGATATTAAGCAGCTACCATCAGAGTCAGTATGGGACTTTGACCAGAAATTCAAAGCTCTTATAGACCAAGTAAGTTTTGAGTTTGCGCCGGGGCAGCATAAGGAATGGTTTATTGCAGCACTGCTCCCTCACATCAGAGTGCCACTAATGCAGCAGAAACTCACTACTCAAGATGAAGCACTGGAGATGGCAATGAAACTAGAGGCTTCACCTTTAGCAGAAACCAGTGCAGGCATGACAACTCTACAGAACCAGTTGGCCAACCTCACGTTACAGATACACGAACTTAAGAAAGGGAAAGAGGTTATGCAAGACATATGGTGCATAAAGTGTAGAGCGCAGGGTCATACCAAAGACAACGGTCCAGTCTTTGCAGAATATTTGGCATCAGGGGCTCCTAACCCCTTACCATGAACACAAGGGCCATGGTGTGAAATATGTAAAACACAAGGACATCCACCTCAGCAATGCCCTTTGCTTCAGAAGTATGTACAAAGACCTAAGAACCTATACTGTGTCTTCTGTAAATCCGTCGGGCATGATGAACAGGACTGCCGAGCCTATGATCTCATGTTAGATAGAAAACATGATGTGTACAGAGTCCAAGCAGACACACAGGGTCCAGTAGCAGGACCTCAGTCGGATCAGGCTTACGGAGGCCGTGCATGAGGATTCAAAGGACGAGGCCATGGAGGAGGCTTTGCACGTGGAGAAGGCTTTGGCCGAGGAGGAGGTTTTGGCCAAGGTTGTGGGCCAATCACTTGTTATAATTACGGAGTTGTAGGACACTATGCTAGGGACTGTCAGAACCCCACTACTACTTGTAACTACTGCAAATATTATGATCATACTATAGAGGAGTGTCCTATCTTGATAGCTAAGATCAAAGACCCTAAACTAGCCATACACCAGAACATCCAACTTATCGTTGCTGAGCAGGCAGAACCAGAACCAAGAGTCAATATTGTGACTCGGAGCGGTGCTTCCACCAGTGGCACATCGCAGCAGACCGGAAAGAACACAAGTCAGGAGTGGGTGCGCAGAGCTCCTAGTAAAGCAACAACACTCGACCTACAAAAGAATAAAGAGACATTTCATGAAGCCAAGGCTTCCTTTGATGAACCTACACCATCAGGATCGCAGGTACCACCGTCTAGGGGCGTACCGCAGCAAGCACCTTGTGGCGATAGCCCTAAGCAGGCACCGCAGGCTACCACATCGGGGAGATGCGACGAGGATGAATCGACAGGAAGTGTACAATCCTTCCTGCACAGCTGCTTGAAACTCCTGAGAAATGGCAAAGCTGTCAGCGAGCTACAACACATGATAGATCAGTGTCAGCAACCCTCTCTCTCAGGCAGTGCACACCGCGTTGTCCATAATATTACAAGACATACAAGGACCGGAAGAGAGATGAAATTCACAGCGCAAATTGGTGAGTTTGAAATGGATGAGGTTGTCTTAGATCTAGGTTCAGAGGTGAATGTTCTGACTTAGCAGACATGGGAACAGATGGGTAGTCCTCAGTTAGCCCTATCGCCTATCCACCTGAGATTAGCTAATCAGCAGTGAGTATCACCACTAGGTCGACTACCACAGGTGCCAGTTGACATTGACGGAATTCGTACTTTTTCGGACTTCGAGGTTATAGAAATCATTGGCGACAGTCGACCATATCCAGCACTATTAAGTATTGATTGGGCGATTGGTAGCAAAGCTGTCATTGACCTAAAGAGAAGACAAATGACCTTTGAGGATGCGCAGATCCGGGTCATCCCACCGCTGGATCCTTACCAAGGTCCTAGATATATCGAACCTATCTGAGCAGAGGAGGAGGCACATAACATCAATAGTCTCTACCAGATGACTGCGAACTAGAACGACTACATCAATCCAACCGCAGAAGGGAACATTAGTTGGCAATGCGACAGCTCATACGCATCGGATTCTGATGTTGGTCTAGAAAACTGGCAGAACAGACTTTACGAAGTCTCAGCGCACAGATGTGCGTTTATCAGTAAGTCACTACGATGGATTGGCGCAGAGATCGCTGAGATTCCATCATATCATGCTCTGACGGATATCCAGGATTTTTTTGAACAGTTTGAGCAACAAATTCCTTATGAACAGAGGATCGCAGCTATGGACCTTGCAATTCGAGCTACACCTGCAAGATGGTGGTATGCGCATAAAGAGAATATCGCATCATGGGATAATATAAAAAGACTGATGGCGATCAGATTCTCTGACGACATAGAGTATGTCCAGCAGAAGTACACAGGAGAAACTGACCCCAGGGCACACATTCAGACATGTGAACAGAACTGGTCGGACATTCCAGAGGATGAATGGGTTCACAGATTCATTCACACATTGGACACAGTTCCAAGGAATTGGTATACAGAGACCGAGCTGTGCAAGGGGACGACCACATGGTCACTTATGATAGACAGCTTCCTACTCACCTTTGCGTTTGAATCGGAACATCCAAGTGTTGCTCAGGCCCTAGAAATAATCAAGATCAAGATATTTGAGGACTGTACCATCTCAGTGCAGGCTCAACCTGAGTGGGCCATCCAGTTGCAAGACGCGCTAGAATGCTATAACTTCGCAACAAAGCCAGACAATGAGGAGGAGGATGAGGACCCTCGCAACACCAACATTTCGGAATCAGAAGGGACTCACGATGTTGAGGGACCACAGTTAGAGATTCCAGCAATCACTGAGCCCATCAAGATTAAAAAGATCAATATTGGCACAGACGCAGAACCTAAGTTTGCCTCTATTGGAGACTACTGGAAAGATGAAACAGTCGGACAGATTGCAGATCTGCTACATGACTATTAGGACCTATTTCCCACCAAGTTCACAGAGATGAAGGGAATAGTTGGAGACCTGGGAGTCATGAGGATACCATTAAAGGAGGATGCTAGACTAGTTAAGCAGCGCCCATATAGATTGAATCCACGCTACAAAGAAAAAGTAAAGGACGAAATTGATAAAATGCTAGCAGCAGGCATCATTGAGCCAGTAGAAGAAAGCGAATGGGTTAGCCCTATGGTAGTGCAAGAGAAGAAAACAAAAGGAGACATCAGGATCTGTGTTGATCTGCGAAAACTCAACGATGCATCACTTCATGACCCATTTCCAACACCGTTCACTAATGAAGTATTAGACAACGTAGGAGGACAGGAGGTCTACTCCTTCACCGATGGGTTTTCAGGCTACCATCAGATCAGAATACATCCAGAAGATCGATCCAAGACCACCTTTGCAACAGAATGGGGCTCGTTCCAGTATACGGTAATGCCCTTTGGTCTTAAGAATGCACCAGCTATATTTTCTAGATTAGTAGTTGTTGTCTTTAAAGAATACATCCACAAGTTCTTAGAAGTATATTTTGATGACTGGACTGTATTTGGGCTAATCGATAAGCACATAGGAGATCTAAGACTGATGTTAGAGAAATGTAGGCAGTACCAAATTTCTCTAAATTTGAAGAAATGTATATTTTGTGCACCATTTGGTATTTTGTTGGGCCACATTGTTTGCAGACAAGGCTTGATGGTAGACCCCGCGAAGATCGCTATCATTGTAAACCTTCCAGCACCCAACTCAGTCAAGCAACTGAGGACAGTACTTGGTCATACCGGGTACTATAGAAAGTTCATCAAGGGCTACACAAAGATTACAGCGCCGATGGAGAAGTTGCTAAAGAAAGATGTAAAATTCCTATGGAATGAGGAATGCCAGCAGAGTCTAGACATACTTAAGGAGAAGATGGTTACAGCACCCATCCTAGTATTTCCCGACTAGACTAAGCCATTTCATGTACATGTGGATGCATCCGGCATCGCATTAGGAGTCGTCTTGACACAGCCAGGAGAAGGGGATCTTGACCATCCCATCGCATATTCCAGCACAAAGCTATCAACAGCAGAAAAAAACTACACCACAACAGAAAGAGAGGGCTTAGCTATGGTGTATGTACTGCAAAATTTCAGGCACTATCTATTGGGCGCCTCGTTTAAAATTTTCATTGACCATTCCGCGCTAAAATACTTGGTCAATAAGCCAGTGTTAGGGGGGAGAATCTGCAGATGGTTACTCCTCTTTCAGGAGTATGATTTCGAAATCATTGTTAAACCAGGAAGACTAAATGCAGGACCTGATCATTTGTCGCGGTTAGACTCAGGAGAAGAGCCAAGTAACCTAGACGACAATCTACCAGATGCGCCGTTGTTTTCCATACAGATCACAGATGAGTACTATGGCGACATTATCCACTTCCTCACTATAGGAGTAGCACCTGATGAGTTTACTAAGCAGCAAAAGAAGCAGTTGGTTGTTAAAGTAGTAGACTTCACCCTCATCCCAGGACACCTATACAAGTTAGGTCCGGATGAAGTTCTGCGCAGATGCGTGATGCCGCACGAAAAAGACACTATTATCAAAGAGGCTCATTCAGGAACCGCAGGAGGACATTTCGCAGGAAAACCGACTGCGTAGAAAATCCTGGAGGCAGGATTATGGTGGCCTACATTGCATAAAGACACCAAGGACTTTTGCAGATGCTACAATATCTGCCAAAGGGTAGGAAAACCCTCGCGACGCGATGAAATGCCGCTGCGACCGCAGGTCATGTTGCGCGCATTTGACAAATGGGCTATAGATTTTGTGGGTCCTATCAACCCACCAGGAAAGCGCACTGGTGTGAGATATATTATCACTGGAACAGAGTACCTCACCAGATGGGCAGAGGCCAAAGTAGTAAGAAATTGTGATGCTGCTACAGCTGCACAGTTCCTTTTTGAAAACATCATCAGCATGTTTGGATGCCTAGTAATTTTGATGAGTGATCAAGGCACACATTTCTTGAACAGTACTATTGAGGCATTAACAGAAGAATTCCAGATCCAGCACGATAAGAGCACTCCCTACCACCCATAGGCTAATGGTACAGTGGAGGCCTTCAATAAGATTTTAGAAAATGCTCTTACTAAGATCTGCAATAGCCAGAGGAACGATTGGGACCTCAGAGTTAACGCTCTCTTATGGGCGTACATGACCACATGTAAGAAACTTACGGGGTGGATCAGAATGACGGGTAGGGTCTCGTCCAGGTAATTATGATGACCAACGGGTTTGACCCAGGATAACCGTTGCGTCCGGTAGTATGCCTTCGGCATAAAAGCAGACATCCTTCAAGTAGGAAGGGTACAGTTGCCAAATCTCGAGAGCTATACATGGCAGTGCTAAGTGTCCCCTGTGCAGAGCCAATTAAGTTACAGAGTACAGTGACTTCCAGAGTTCAAAGCCACTGCACGCCCAGAGTATTGAGCCAAGCAGATTCTGACTGAGGACGAACCTCTAGAAGGCATGTTGAGACGTTTTGACCCTGGTGACCGTAGGCCCGCCATGACGACGTCACCCAGGGATGTGAAATTAAGTACAACACAAGTTAGACAGCCGCTAAGGATGAAGAGTCAAGCGCCAGAAGTAGAAGTTGTCACCAAAGTCTCTGCTAAGGAGAAGAAGAACGCCGAGTCGATCACTGAAGATAAGAAATTAGCAGAGCAGAAGAATGATGAGAAGAAATCTCCCGCTAGGTGGAAAGTAAAAATGAGAAAAAGAAAGAAACGGGAGAAAGTCGCTGACCTATCTGATCAGCTAAGAGAAGCACGAAATATTGCAGAGGCACTGAAACAGAAACCTGAGGGTCAGAGGTAGCATGTGGGTCTGGAACACTTCAAAGAGAAGAGAAGTGGAAGAAGACTGCAAACCCAGCGAAGGGGAGACTTCCAGAACGAGGACAAAGGCTTGTTCTCGGAACGGAGTTCATGGTTTGCTTCTCTTCCATCCACAAGGCTCCAGGCGGAAGGAAATGTTTGAGAAGGCTGGAAGATACAGATTCTCCTTGTGATAAAAGTTCTAACCCAGATAAAAAGGAAAGGATATCTATGGAACACTTCTCAAACACTAGAGCGTTCTCAAAGGAGAACGAGCGAAGAGAGCGAAACCGCGACTATGGGAAGAAAGGGTAAGAGAGCCCAGCGAACTAAGTTACCAAAACTCCACAAGAGAGTGTCGAATTGATGCAGAAAGAAGTCACAGGACTTCGTGACAGGTTGCAGAGGGCTTCGCAGGAAGCCAAGGAAAAGTTACAGCAGGAGAAGCCTGTTGCAGGTGGCTCGAGGACGAGCCACAAGTAAGTGTTAGGGGACTGTTGGAGTAGGGTCCCGCGGCTACAGAAGAAGCTGCTAGTTTTGGCAGAATGATAAGTTTTGGCGGAAAGAAGTTAAGATAGAGCTACGACGCCGTAGCACGTTTCCAGCTAGAGAGCAGAGCCGGAAACCATGACTTTTTGAGATAGAAAAGTCAAGAAGGCAACGGTACCTGAGCAGCCGAGAAGAGAGAGCTCAACCACTGCATTAAAGGCAGCGACGGAAGACAGGAGGGCTCAGCGACCCTCATAAAGAAGAAGGAGCAACGAGGCTCAAGCATTGAAGACGAAGGACAGAAAAGAGAAGCGGTGCATAGTACCCATGGTCAGTTCCGGGAAGCATGGAAGACTGCAGAGAGCTGTGGTGTGATGAGAAGCGGCTACCTCAAGGACAGAGAGGACCGACTGTCACTAATTAGGGTTTGGGTTACTGTTGGGACAGGCCCACAGTGTTGTAAAAGCAAGACCTTCGGGCT
>LPNX011132555.1:127735-162129 GCA_001517045.1 Pseudotsuga menziesii
GTAAGGGGTTAGCTAGTTGGTTGGGTAGACAATTAGACAGTCATGATTGAAATAGGCAATAAGGATAAGTAGACTGTTGTAAAAGCCGAGCTCTGGTTCTGGTCTTAGCGGTAGCAATCTTACTGAAACCAGTAGCTGGCTTATAGAGCATGCATGTAACGATCCGCAGGGATCGACTGAGAGGGAAGAGTATATTGTAAGAGACAATATAGAGAGAAGAGAGATTTAAGAGAGAAGATCTTGAGCTGCATATGCGGTGCAGCAGAACTGTGTTTTACCTTCCCCTTGAGCTATAATAGAAAACACAGTTCTGTGGACGTAACTTCCATCCTGGAGGTGAACCACGTTAAAATCTGTGTTATGCGAATGGTTTATGTGTTATGTTTACTTATGCATTTCCCAGTTATTTCATGGACTTTGTTTGCAGTTTAATGAATGAATGTATTAATCAGTTCACCACAGCATAGAAGGATAATCATAGGTTAAAATCCTTTGGCATGTTGTATGTGTTTCACTTATGCTTTGCGTAAACAGTTACTGGTTGCAGTATTGAATAGCTTCATATGTTAAGTCTTGCACGTCGACACGAGCAACGCTAAGTGCGCTAAACCGCGGAGGTAGGATATCACAGAGAGGTGATACCGCACCGGCAGAGAAGCTGCGGTGCGCGATACCGTAGGTTGAGGACTTTGCGTTGGGCAGGAGCTGCGTGTCACACGGTGTGCGGCGATGCGGTAAGGCTGGAGATATCGCAAGTCAGGGGAAGTGCGCATCATAGAGAAGGACCGCACGGTGGTGTAAAGGAACATCTCACGGCTAGAAGAGCTGCGCGACGACGGCATTGCGTGACGCGAGCAGGAGGTCGTGTGACGCACAGACACAGAGGGAGATCTTGCAGCTAGAGGAGCTGCGAGCCGCAAGTAGGATTGCAACAAAACCTGGTCCAAGACGCTTGAGTCCTTGGCCAACCCATTAGAATCACTTCGGGTGAGACTTCAGGCCGCTGTGCGGTCTGTTGCCGAAAGGGCCAGTGAGCTAGGGGTGTTGTTGGTTGATTATAGTAAACCCGGGTCTGGCCATGCAATCAACAGTGTATAATATAATATTACAATTAAATGTTTATGAATCAAGGTATATTACAATAATCATGAAGACTGAAGTCTTCCATGAACAATACATAAAACAACTTTACCAAACAAATGTTGTGTCTTCTTGTGTTGTGTTGTTGCTTATGATTCATTTTTTATTAATTGATGAATGCTTATGTAATAATGAACTACTTAGTAGCATAAGCTATTGATGAACTATGTTGATTAATAGAAGTTGAAAAAAAGGTTAAATTACCTTCACATTGATTTACCCCCACCCCAGTGTGACCATTGTGTTCAACATAATCTCCTCTTGTATTTTTAACTAGCCCAAAGGGAGGTCTAAAGCCAGTATGGACAATGTGTGTGCTTCTCCACTGAATCTCATGTAGATGTGGCAGAAAGAAATATACAAGAATGTATCTTGCAATCTCCTTTTTCCACCATTTTCATATGTTAACCTATAAATAATAGGGGCCCCAAGCCTACTCGATGATCACCCTCAAGTCTCCTATAATCAGTAATTTGGAGACTGATCTACAATGTGCAACATATAAAATCCCCCAAAATCCCAATAATTATTCCCTTGTGTTGGAACTGGGACCAGATCCCATCCAGATTCTTACTTCATCCCCTCTTCCAGTATTAGGAGCATAAGAACTCCTCTTTTGTTTGATTGGACTAAGAATCCCTATTAAAAAATTTGATTGGGAGGATTGAATCAAAAGATGGAGCAAGAGGATTTATTTCATTGGGTTCCAGGGCCAATGAATACCATTCTCGAAAAGAACCAATAATATGCAGAACCACTCTATGCTCATTCACCTTATCATTTTCAAAAATAATTATATTTCTCATATTCCAAATATGACGAAACATGGAAGAGTTTTATAAGCCAAAAATGATATAATCCAAGCACTTAAGCTAGTATGAAATGAAATAGAATGTCAACTCCCAATAATATGAAATAAAGTTCTAACCCTTCTCTAAATCAAATTCACAAATATTTACTTTACAAGAAGATGATCTATGTTTTCAATGCCCTTTAAACAAAAAATACAAACACTAGGCCCAAAGGTCCCTCTCTTTACTAGATTATCCTAGGAAAGTGCCTTGTTATCCATTACAATCCATACAAATAATTTATTTTCAATGGACACTTCCACTTCCAAATCATGTTGTACCACCATTTATCTGCCTCTGGAGCCAAGACTAAAAATAGAGATTCATATGCAATCTTTGCTTTGACAATACCCTATGCCTCAGTACAAGGAAGAGATAAGGAACTATCTTCGTCTGTGAGGAAAATACCACAATGTTGTAGGGACCAAGTGTATATATCCCACTCATTTTAATTACATTCTTGGATACCCAAATAAGTAATACGATGCCACCCAATAGTAGAAAAAAATCAGTACCTTGTTTCCAAACCTAAGAGAGGCATGGATAACATGTATCCTTGAGCTATGTTACCAAGAGCTTAGAAATCTTGTAGAATTATACCCCTCCAGTGAACTTAAACTTAGCTACATATATCCCAAACACTTAGCAAATCTTAGATCTCAAACTTCTACAAGCATAAAAATCAATACATACATGCATGTTTTTTCCATGTAACTATAAGCTGAAATACAGTTGCTAAGAACACATTTTGCAGTAGAAAAAATAACAATGGACAACAAATAGTTGTCATGAACATTTTCACACTTATTTTTGGTCCAAATACCCTGGAAAACCCCCCTAGGGGGAAAACCAATCAAGAGAGACTTGTATTGAGCTCATGAAGGGGAAATTTCAATAGTTACAATAGTCATTTTTAGCTTAAATTACATAGTTCTTATCTCATATACCAACGTCCCCAACACCCCAAAAACAGTTTCAATATTTTAAAAGTTGTACCCACAAAAACTGTACAACCTATACAACCCACACTACAGAAACCTCCTTCCTACGAGCACTTCAATTTTCAATGTATGTGGTTGTAATGTATAGTAATAGTACGAGCTAGCTAAAATGGTAAAACACCTTGAAAACACTGCCAATTTGCAGCCTCATTTTCCATTCTTCTCTTTCACTGTACAACAATACGACCCCCTCAACAACAATTGTATGGAAAAAAATAAAGACTAAGTATTGCCTAGGAATTCATGCCATCTTTCTTACTCAAAGAGTGCGCCCTTCTACATCAATGGATGATCATTTGCCTTGGGATGCATGCCTCCAAATTCCCTTGGAAAGTGTGCCCCTCTCAATTTCTCCTATGCTTCTCTTCCTTTAGCTCACTTCTCCCTCTATTCTTGGAATGTGTGCCATTAATCTCACTCAAGACTATTTTATTTTCCATTTTGGGGTAACTGCCCTAACTTTTCATCTTCTATGGTTAAGATCAAATATTTTCCCACAAGATCGATGGCTATGATTTAATCTCAAGTTCAAATGAATTAAGTCACTTAATTCATGAAACTGTCATGTCCCCTCCCGTCCACCCGAGAGGGAACGCGACCATAATGCTATCTAACCCGGGATATCTAAGTCCCATGAACATACACATGATATGAATGCATTGAACATAACATATACAGATTCCTAATGCAATCTACAACGGAAGCAAACACATTCAAGCATTCACATATTCATCATATTTCATTAAATATAAATGCATGGATTAACACAAGAGAGACTTATCTTGGAAGAAGAAGCTTGTCCCGCAACCAGCTATGTTGTTGCAACGTTCCAGCCAACCATAGGCCAGTGTGCTCATCAATCTCTCAGCACCACTACCACGCCCGAGCTGAGCATTATTCCCACAAGGACTAAGGGAACACTAGTAGACTCATACATAACCAAGGATATATCAAAATTCATCCAAGTCAAACATAATTGGGTTTATCAGGATGTTAAGGAGTTGGAAAGGTTAATTGCTAAGCTAGTGAGCTCAAGCACAGATCTATGGACACCTGCACCATTTCTAGCCCGGCTTCTAAAACATCTACACACCCAACACAAGGAAGCATCTCATTCTCTGCTAGACATTCCCTCATGCTATGCCCTCCATTCCGATGCTATTCAGGATGTGCAAAGAAGGAAACAAACCCCTCTAGATTTGTCTGTGACGTTCCTTCTTACACTATGTTTATCAATCTAGTTCAAACCCCATTTCCCCTCCCAAACCAATTCAGAACAAAAAAAATATGTATACACAACAATTACAGTTTTAGAACTGAAGGAAAACATCATGGGAGCCAAATTCAGAGATGGAAATTGGGTAAACATCCCTAGGGACCCAAAATCGCTTTCGCCAAATGCTCTTGGCTTCACGTGGGTAAAAACGACTTAGAAACCACCCAAAAATCATGGTTCCTTATTCAATTTGCTGGCCATTGAAAAAAACGATCCTCCAGCCATGGGAGAATGGGAGCAAATTGCAAAAACATGCAAGGGAAGACGGAGGATGGAGGACTAAGGAGAAAACCAGTTGCATGCGCTTGCGTGAGGAAAATCAATTGCCTAAGTGCATGAAGAATTTGAGGCTTCCTGTGTGAGTGCATGTGGTTCCTCCCTCCACGTGAGGATAGTGAGTGAATCCTCTCCCCTTGGGCATGTGTGTGGTCAAAGGCTGACGACCCTGCCTAGAATTGACGGCTGCCCATACCTCCCAATCCCCAAGGCAATAACTGCCCCAACTAACTCATTGGAGAATTAAGTGGCTGAGGTGAATAAGACAAGAAAGGTGGTTGACAGCTTGATGGGTTCTCCCTTTGACACTTGGTTGAACATTATTGGCTCGAGGTTTGAATATCCCCCCCCCCCTTATCCTTAGGAAATCATGCCCACATCTCATTAATTGTTGCATTGACATAGATGGTTGTGGGTATTTAATTAAATTGCATATGTACATGATGTCCAAATTATAATGTGCTTGGGAAGCACGAAATACCATTGGAATAGATTTTAATTGTCAAAAAATAAAACGCTAAATCGATGGTGGGGATTTTTCCTTTAGCTCCACACCATGATTAAATACAATATTTACATCATAAACATTTTTAATGCAAACATGGTCAAAACCGGGGTGTTACATTGAAACTATATTAAAATCACTTCTCTCTCGAAAATTCACTTAACCCCGAGATAATAAAAAGTACAATTTGACTTTATAAAGTACAACTCAAATTTATAAAAACATATCATAAAGCCACTTTATATCACTTAAGTGAGACACCTTGCTCAGACCATTGCATCTAGGAACATAAGTGAAGAAGTACCTCTGAGCTACAAAATCTAACATCCATTTTCATCTATGAGGAAAATACCACAATGTTGTAGAGACTTAGTGTACACAACCCACACATTTTCATAGCATTCTTGGATACCCAATTCACTAATATGACACCACCCAAGAGCAGAAAGAGAATCGGTACCCTATTTCCAAGGGCTCAGAAAGGCTGTAGAATTCTACCCCTCCAATGAAGGAATCCAAGCCTATTTTAACTCTCCTGTCATTTCCCACCTTCCAAATGAGCTAGTTCCCAATGACATGAAATGCTTTGGACAAACCCCTCTATATATTTGAAGCCCCCTTTATCAACAGGTCACTAGCTCTGCACCAATCCTATACAAGATTAAGTATAAAGTATTTGTTGTATATAACCTCACCCCACATACCACCAATGAAGAATTCCCTCCATAAATGTTTTGCAGCCAAGGCTTGGCCAAATTTAAAGATATTTTTCAAGCCCCAACCCTTTCCCATTTAGGGGATGCAATTTCTTTCCACTTCACCAAATGATAACCCCCTTCTTGTTTCATAGCCAAAGAAAGGAAAACATAACCTCCTAAGGTGTTCTAGATTTTCTTTGGGACCCAAAGGCAAAGAGAGCCAAAAGACCGGGATATTTCCCAAAACAGACTTTATGAGAATGATTCTACCACCAAGGGAGAGCCAAAAATAAGACCATCTCCCCAACTTCCTTTCCACCTTTTTTATTAACCACCTCTAGTACTGTTTGGTATATTGATTAGGATTGAGAAAGTACCCCATGTACTTAAACCCATATTTAAGAGGGGAAAAATTATAGTCAAAGAAGCTAACTATCTGGGATTTTGTGTCTTCCTTCATCAAAATTTCTAGAAAAACATACTTATGTTTGTTGCTGACCATTCCCATAGCTTCACAAAATAGAGAGATAAATTCCTTATAGACCCACCACTCCAAAAACATACATGTACCAAAAAGCATAACGTCAACCACAAAAAGAGAAGATGGGAAATCCCACAGTTGTTTGATATCTTGACCCCTGTAATCCTCCCTTCCTCCTTATCCTTCTCAATAACCCTTCTTAAAACTTCAATCATCAACAGAAACATGAGGGGATACAAGGGAAAACCTTGTCTTATCCCCCTCGGACATTTGAAAAAGACAAAGGGAGTCTCATTAACCAAGACCGAGAAGTTTGTTGAGTCCACACAGACCACAATCTAGTTTGTGACCCAACAAAGGGAGGACAATTTGTAGTAACACTAATCTGAGAAATGGATGATTAACTTGATCATATGCCTTAGAAAGGTCCAATATTAGCACCAAATCCTTGATCTTTTTTTTTTATCAAATGGTTTCCCTCCTATGCGACCCCAACTGCGTCCAATATTTTCCTTCTCGAGAGAAAACCAAATTGTTCCTTGATGACACAGAGGGATAATATTTCTTTAATAGGACAATAAATAATTTTCAAAATGAGTTTGCATATCATATTACAACATGAGATAGGTCGAAAATCATTGAACGATTATGGGAAATATCACTTTTGAATCAAATCTATGAATGTTGCATTAATAGCGCCATCCACTCTACCTGGGTGCTTGGACTCTTCCACAACCTCCAACAAATAAAACACAAGCAAATTGAAAAATTCTATAAAAAATCGACAATCCACTCATCCGAACCCATACTCTTATACTTTTGAAAACATGAAAATACCTTCTTTATCTCCTCTGGGGAGACTAGGCGGTCGATAAAACTTCCTTCTTTCGGAGAGAAAAACATGGGAATTTTTAGAATCGTCTACAACTGAATAGCAATTGGAGCATCACTAAGATCCTTGAAAAGCTCCTGAAATGATCGGCAGTTGATTAGACAATCTCTTCATGATCTAAGAATCTATTCCCATTCATCCTGTTTATCCCAAATGGTGTTCGAAACCCTATGAGAATTAGCAAATTTATATAATAAAATGGTATTTTTGTCCCCCTAGGCTAGCCATACAACTTGGATTTTAAACCTCCAAGTCTTCTCATCGATCCTTACTAGGTGTACATTGTGAACAAATAGCTGGTTAATTTGAACATTGTCTACTGCAGATAGCGTTGCCTAATCCATATCTATGCAGGAACGCAACATAATACACAAATAACCATAGAAACAAAGATGCAGCGGAAATAACACTTCATTTTATTAATCAAAGAACTGAAACTTGTTTACATACAAAATGGAAATAAACTAGCTAGAGTGCTGGTAGCTTATCTATGAGAAGAGATGTGGCGGCTACATGCCTCTGAACTCTGTATTACAATGAGGCTCGAAGGCCTATATATTATTGAGAAACAATGGAAACCCTACATATCCAAAAACCTAACCCTAGGAGGTGATACACCAAAATGTGGGCCCCATTGGGTAACTTGGTACATCAATTTCCCGGGGTCGTAAATTTGGCATACTACCTCCGTTTGACATGCATGATACATAGTTAGAAATATCTATTCAAGGACTACATCCATAAATGGAAAATATGCCAAAAAAAATCGCTTAGGGCCTCAAAACAACTATGAATTTTTAGGACCAGAAAGATGCCAAAAATAGTAAATTGTGCTACAATTAAGGAAACTGGAAAACTGAAAGAAACAATGGTGGGGGTCCAAGTGGAATAAGTGGGTGGCCACCAATATCCTCCTGGATCATTGCCCCTTGAGAAGCCAAAAAGATGTCATGTATGTGGATTTTCCCGTATATATATATAAACTAGATGTTTTAATATTAAAACAATTTATTTTTTTAATTTGAATTTTGTTTTTAAGTTTGTAAGGTTGTTTTATGAATTAAATGTCGGTAACATGAAGGATGGGTTATTGAGATTGACATATAAAAAATGACAGAGTGTATATTGCAATTCCTCCCATGCACACTTAGCAACTCATTATTGTTCACTACATGCAAGTTGCATGTGGCTCACTAAAGCAAGTTCTTAAGATTCCGTCCTCCTTTCAAGACACCAACGCAACTCGATATTAATACAAAGTGTTGATGACCCATCAAGGCCACTCTATTTTCGATCAATCTCTTTACCTGGGTTGTGGGGTTTTGTTGAATGTCATGCGAACATCCCATTCAATGCTGAAAAACCTTCGTTTAGGGCATCAAAACGGCTCCGGAAGTTTATAACCCGAAAACTGCCAAAGATAGTAAATTGTGCTACAATTAAGGAAACTGAAAAACTGAAAGAAACAATGGTGGGGGTCCAAGTGGAATAGGTGGGTGGCCACCAATATCCTCCTAGATCATTCCTCCCCCCTTAGGAAGCAATGGTCCCCATTGCATTGAGTTCCTCCATGAGATGAGGAAACTTCTGCTGAACTTGGTCCCTAGTGAGCCACTTTCTTTGGTGAAGGAGTTGGCCTGCTTTGACAACTCGATATAGTTGGATCTTCTGCTAGTGGGTGTTCTTGATCTGTGTGTCCATAATTCGATCAGTTGTGGCTTGTTCCATGCAGTTGGGGTTTAACTCTGTTGGTGTGAGTTGTTCTGCCACGTCTGATGTGTCTAGTAGAAGTGGAAAGTAGGGTCGAATGCGGTCCACATTGAACACCGGGTGTAGACCAAGGAATGGTGGAATACTGAGCTCAAAGGCATTATCCCCAACAACCTTGGTGATGGTGTATGGCCCATATTGGAGCGGGCGAAGCTTGTGGTGGGGTCCAGCGAGGCACTCCTTCTGTAAATGTAGCCACACTTTGTCGCCCACCTGGAAGTTGTGTTGCATCCGATGCTAATCATGTCGTTTCTTGTACTTAGCATTGGATCTATCCAATATGTCATGAACCTATTGGAGAATGTGCTGAATGCGCTCAATGAAGCTGTCCGCCTTGGAAACTTCAGACTGGAAATGAGCTGAATCATCTTGAGTAGCTACAAATGGCATGGCTACGTCAATGGGACCTAGTGGCTGGAATCCCAAGCCCACCTGAAAGGGGCTGTGGTCGATCGAGTTGTGGAGGGCCCTATTATAGATATGTTGTACATAGGGGAGGATTTTGTCCCATGTGCCTGGATGCTTTGAGTTGTACATGCGTAAAATGTGTATGATCATCCTGTTGACGAACTCTGTTTGGCCATTAGTCTAGGGATGGAAAGCTATGGACTTTGTGAGCTTGGTGTCTAGCATTGACCATAGGCTAGACCAAAATGTACTAAGGAACCTGCTGTCCTGATCTGAGATTATAGACTATGGGATCCCAAAGTGTACCCACACTCGTTCAAAGAAGAGTTTAGCAATGGCTTCTGCTGTGATATTCTTCTTCCAGGTCACCATTATGGCCATCTTTGAGAATCTGACGATGACCACGAACACACAGTTGTTGTTGTGTTTAGTAGAAGGAAGGCTCAACATGTAATCCATGGAAATGGATTCCCAAGGTCAACTAGGGGTAGGAAATGGAGTATAGATGCCTTGATTCTTGATGGACGGTTTGGCAATGGCACAGGCAGTGTAGGATCGAATGTACTTCTTGACATCCTGTCGAAGGTTCGGCCAATAGAAATGCTTCTACAGTACTGCCACTGTTTTCTCGACCCTGAAATTCCCAGTGACCCCACTGTAGTGTGCTTCCCAAATCATCTTGGCACGCTCGCTTGAAGGAACACAAAGGTGTCCCATGTGACATAGTAGTGCATCCTGAAGGTGAAAATTTGGAACTTGGTTTCCCTCTAAGAGCGTCCTATATGTGTGGCTGAATTCTATATCGCTCTTGTAGAGAAGAAACCAATCAAAAGTCTTGTGCCCACAAGAATTGAGCACAGTGGTTATCATCACGATCGGTGGTCGGCTGAGGAAGTCTACAACATTATTGGTGCTTCCCTTCTTGTACTTGATGTTCAAATGAAACTGTTGTAGATATGTGGACCACTTCTGATGGCGATCGTTCTGTAACTTACCTTGTGTCTATATGAATTGCAGGGGTCAGTGGTCTGTGTGGATGATCATTTTCTTTCCCAAAATGTAATGCTTCCATTGTCGGCAAACCTGTACAATGGAATACATCTATTTTTCATAAGTGGGATATTTGCAGACTGTGTCAGACAGTGTCTCACTATGATATGCCACTGGATTCCCTTGTTGAGTAAGGACTGCCCCAATAGCATAGTCAGAGGCATCTATCTCGATCTCAAATGGTTGTTGCAAGTCTGGTAATATGAGCAATGCGGCACAACAAAGGTGATGTTTCAATTATGCAAACGCTTTCTGTTGAGTTTTCGACCAGAATAAATTTGCTTTCGCTTCTCCCTTGGTGACTTGACTGAAGGGCCAAGTGATATGAGAGAATCCCAACACAAACCTGCAATAGAAATTAGCAAGACCCAAAACGTTGCGAAGCTCTGTTAGAGTAGTTGGGGCTGGCCAATCCCAAATGAATTGGATTTTGGTTGGATCCACATGTACTCCATACTCATCAATAATGTATCCTAGATACAGAACCTGGGTCATGCCAAAAGTGCACTTGTCCAAATTGGCACAAAACTTGTGCTTCCATAGTGTTTGGAGGACCTGTCGGATGTGATGGAGGTGCTCTTCCCAAGAATTAGAGGACATTTCAACTCAAAATCGGCCTTTTAACTCTAATTCAAATTCCATGTCATCATGTGTTGGCCAATGAAATTTCTTTAAATTTTAAATACCGTATAGGTCTTAAACACTTTTTTAATATAAATGTGGGGATAGGTATCATAAAAAGAACTACTTTTTTTGTTTGTATTTTCGACATATCTCTGTGTGTTTTTACTCAAATTTTGATCGGGAGAGCTCATTGGATGCAGAATTAAATTATGCATACAATGAGTATCCACTCGACATACTTTTGACGAACCCTGCTACCCCAAAAACAAGAAATACCTAAAAAAAGGTGATGATGCAAGAAATCCCTGAAAAAACATGATGACGACATCATCATCACGTTTTTTCAGGTATTTCTTGTTTTTGGGGTAGCAGGGTTTGTCAAAAGTATGTTGAGTGGGTACTCGTTGGATGGGGAATTTAATTATGCATCCAACAAGCTCTCTCGATCGAAATTTGAGTAAAAAAACGGGGAGATATGTCGAAAATACAAACAAAAAGTAGTTTTTTTCTTTTATTTCTCCAAAGTTAATAAATATTATTTTATGATTTTAACTATTATTTTATTAATTTTTTTTAGGAGGCCCATTTTGAGTTGAAATTTCCTCTAATGTCTGGCTGAATATCAGGATGTCATCCAAGTACACTACTACAAATGAGTTGGTGAATGGCCGCAAGATGTTGTCCATCAGTCTCATGAAGGTTGTGGGAGCATTCGTCAACCCAAAAGGCATGAACAACCATTCGAAAAGGCCTTCCTTGGATTTGAAGGCAGTCTTCCACACATCGGTTGGTTCGATCGGTACCTGGTAACACCCGGACTTTAAGTCGATCTTGCTAAAATATTTTGCCCCTTTAAGCTGGTCCAGGAGGTCATCAATCCATGGGATCGGGTACCTATTCCGTATAGTGATCTTGTTTAGCGCCTAATAGTCAATACAGAGTCTCCAAGTCCCATCTATCTTTTGTACCAACACGATTGGGCTCCCACAGGGTGATGAACTTGGCCGTATGTGACCCTTCTACAGCAGCTCCTGAATTTGCCTCTTGATTTCATCATTCTCCAGAATAGAGCGTCGATAGATTGGTCCATTGGGAAGCATCGCACTTGGGGTCAGATCGATGGGGTGCTTGACCTGATAGTGTAGAGGCACCCCTGTGGTTGAGGTGAATATGTCTCGATACTCTTCCACGACCTTGTCCATTTTTTGTTGTCGTGCAGAGGGGCCTTGTCTAGAGGTCTTGGCCATGATCTTCTTCTTGTCCTGAGGGCGGATCATCAAGAAAACAAATTTCCTGGTTTTGGAAATGAGCTTACTGCATTGTTTTGCAGTAACCAAAGAGATAGCGGCAGGAGGTGGTACCTCTGGTATCCTGTACAAATTATTTCCCAACGTAATAATAACAACGTGAGGCCGGGACTCATACACAGCATGTCGCTTCCATAAGTATGGTTGACCTAATAATACATCACAAACATCAAGAGGAGCAATATCACATAATACCTCATCGGTGAAGGGCTTGATGTTGTAGCGAAGGCGACACTGCTGGCTGACGCGGAGATCCCGTCCTTGGTGAAGCCAACCGATGGTGTACGGCTGTGGTTGTTTTGTGGTCGGCAAGCCCAACTGCTTTACGACCTCTGCTGAAATGAGGTTCTTTTGACTCCCACTGTCGACAATGAACTGTAGTGGGGAACCTTTTATGCACATCTGGGAGTGGAAAAGACGCTCCTCCTCCTCTGAATATTTTGGTTCTTCCTTTTGGATCTTCGTGGTGGCAATGGTGGAATTGGGCTTTGCATCGATAATATTCTTCCCTCTGTCATTCCCCTTCTCGGGTTCTGATTTAGTGTTAGAGTATGCATATGATTCGGAAGCCTTTATCTCTGCCACAAGTGACTGCTTGGCCCGACACTCACTTGTGTTGTGAGTGGGGCTCTTATGGAACTCGCACCACTTTCTCGCTTCCTTCTTCGGCTTCGCAGTGTTGGTCTTTGCTTGCGGCTTTGGCAAGTTGTATTGAGTCACCATGCGTTGGTTGTGTCCTTGGTTCTACGGTTTGGGGGCACCTTTTGCTTGCTTCTGATTCGCAGGTCCAAAGTCTTGCTTTTTGTGTTTGAATTTTTGCTCAATTTTGGAAGCATACCGGTATCCCATATCAAGCGAGGAGATGTCGAGGAACTCCATTTCCTCCTGAATGTATATGTGCAGACAACTATGATACTTTAGCACCAAATGTTTCTTTGAATATTTGATACCCAACTTGGTGTGCAGGGTATGGAACAGATTCGTTAGCTCATGCACATATTGATCTCTTTGTTGTCGCAGCGTAGTCCATTGTATATACTTGTCCTCATAGCTCCCCACGGGATAATATTGTCCCTTTATGGAATCTCAAAAAATATTCCAAGTGGGTATGGCCAAGAATAGAGAAGGTTCCTCCTCATCCTTTCTCTCATAGTAGGTTTCCCACTAGTCCTTGACATGGAGGGCGGCTTTGAGTAGTGAAAAAGTAATATTTTTCCAGTTGGAAAAGTCATGAACCAAGAAATATCCTTTTAATAGATTCAACCATCTATCTACGACGTCTGCATCTATTCGGCCCTCAAATATGGGAATGCCAAAGTTTACTTGTACCTTAAAAGGGGTTGCGCCTCCAAAGTGGTTGCTAGATGCAAATGCGCCGCTAGTGGGAAGTCGTTGAAGGATTTGGGCGAATTTATCCATCATCACGTTCCTTTGTTTTTCAAGGGCCTCCTCAAGCAACATTTTGATAGGATCTTCTCCGCCTTCGTCTTTCTTTTCGTCCCCGATGGATGGCCGTCGAGATTTGCAAGGTTGATCTTGCAAAGGTTCAACCAGATCGAGCCCTAACTCTTTATACCTTGCCCTCGTTGGGGACATGCAAAGAAGGATCGAGAAAGAGCAGATTGCTCTGATACCACTAATCTAGATTTATGCAAGAACACAACTGAATACTCAAATAACCATAGAAACAAAGATGCAATGGAAATAACACTTCATTTCATTAATCAAAGAACTGAAACTTATTTACATACATAATGGAAATAAACTAGCTAGAGTGTTGGTAGCTTATCTCTGAGAAGAGATGTTGTGGCTACATGCCTCTGAACTCTGTGTTACAATGAGGCTCGAAGGCCTATATATTATTGAGAAACAATGCAAACCCTACACATCCAAAAACCTAACCCTAGGAGGTGAAAAGCCAGAATGTGGGCCCCGTTGGGTAACTTGGTACATCAATTTCCTGGGGTCGTAACTTTGGCATACTACCTCCGTTTGACACGCATGATACATCGTTAGAAATATCTATTCTAGCACTACATCCTCAAATAAAAAATATTGAGTCCAAAATAGATTTATATTTTCCCGACCATTCAATGCCGAAAAAATGTCGTTTAGTGCCTCAAAACGGCTCCGAAAGTTTAGGACCCAAAAACTGTCAAAAATAGTAAATTGTGCTACAATTAAGGAAACTGGAAAATTGAAAGAAATAATGATAGGGGTGCAAATGGAATAGGTGGGTGGCCACCAATATCCTCCTGGATCATTGCCCCTTGAGAAGCCAAAAAGATGTCATATATGTGGATGTTCACGTTTATATATATATATAAACTAGATGTTTTAATATTAAAACAATTTTTTTTTAATTTGAATTTTTATTTTAAGTTTGCAAGGTCGTTTTATGAATTAAATGTCGGTAACATGAAGGATGGGTTGTTGAGATTGACATACAAAAAATGGAAGAGTGTATATTGCAATTCCTCCCATGGACACTTAGCAACTCATTATTGTTCGCTACGTGCAAGTTGCATGCGGCTCATTGAAGCAAGTTCTTAAGAGTTCGTCCTCCTTTCAAGACACCAACACAACTCAATATTAATACGAAGTGTTGATGACCCATCGAGGCCACTTTATTTTCGATCAATCTCTTTAACTGAGTTGTGGAGTTTTGTTGGATGTCACGCAACCCTCCCATTGTGTACAACTTTAAAGTGGTCAAAGCGAGTAGTGACTCAATGATGGTGATTGCACTCAATTGCATTACAATGGTATTAATGGATATGTATTATGAAATGAAATTTTTTTAATGTACATGGAAATCAATAAGTATTAGAAATTATTTTACTAATAAATTATATTAGTGTTTAAGGATGATTTGAAATGGATACGAACCAGGTAATGGTTGTTAAACCCAGTCAGTGAAGCTAATTCGACTTTTAAAGAAATGTTATATAAATATAAACTACAGGGAAATTGTAAAATAAATTGAATGAGGCAAAAGAGAGGAAACCAAATAATTAATAAAATTAAACGAAAGAAAATATGAGAGAGAAATGGGACTTGAAAGGTTAACCTCTAGGTCTTCATGTTACCCCTATCTCTCTTATAATTTCTTGTATTTTGATTCCAAAAGATATTTTTCTTGTTTGTTGGCCAAGAGAGGAGAATGACAAAGATCTCTCCTATAATTTCTTGTATTTTGATTCCAAAAGATATTTTTCTTGTTTGTTGGCCAAGAGAGGAGAATGACAAAGATCCCATAGTTGTATTATAACTAGACATTACTGAAATAGAGTATTGAGCAACCATTGAATGTTGGTTTTCCCATTTGGGTTTTCAAGGAAAAATAATTGTGCTCCGTTATGTGATTGGCTCTAATACCTAATTATAACTCATAAATTATAGGCATGTGGCCTATCCATAAAGGAAACCCCTTTTCAACTCTTATCTTCCATCCTAAAATGGAGGCACCCTTTCTTTGAGATTTGTTAAAGATTTGTTAATGGCAGTAGAGGAGGTAGGCACACAAATGTAGATAAGAAGAAGATTGAAATGAGTTGAAGATTTTGGGACCAAAAGCTTCTCAATGGAGAGGTTTTATCCTACATGGATATGAAGGTAATATTCGATCATTGAAGGTATTTTGATAGTTAATAAAGGCTAGGAAGAATATAAAATACTAGGCAATTGTCAAATAAATTGAATGAGGCCAAAGAGAGGAAAGAAATTAATTAAAATAAAATGAAAATAGGAGAGGAGAATGGAAACTATAAGGTAAACCACTTGTAAGTTCCCATTACTTCTAGCTCTCCTATAACTTATTGTACTTTGATTTGAAAGGGGTTTTTACTTGTTTGTTGGCCAAGAGAGAATAATGACAAAGAGCTCAAAGTTGCATTATAACTAGACATTGTCCAAATATAGAACTAAGCAACCATTGGAATTTGAATGTTTGTTTTCCCATTTGGGTTTCTAGGGTAACATCATTGTGTTCCTTATGTGATTGGTTGTGTTTATAGTATAAATATATGACATGTGTGATATATTGTTCATATTGATTTCTTTGATGGTTGCCTATGTTTCAATGGAAGATATTATGTATGTAATTGTTGTGTGAGATTTTGTTAATGGTGTGGCAATCCATTATATACAATAGTTATGTGTCACTTCAACCTAGGTTCATTCTCTCAAGTAAAGTTGAATCTCGATAGCTCTTTTATTCCCTCCATTAGATGAACTTGAGATTTCTATAATTATAATTGCTAGTACAATTGTTAAAATTGCTCCTTTACACAAATAGAGTAGAGAGTTGACCAGAATAGGTAAAATGTTCTCGTGGGGGAGTTCTGTGGCGATGAGAGGTTTGGATGAACTCTAGTGTTCGCAAAGGGGATGCATTTGAAGCCCAACGCAGGCCGTACCATAACATGTGCGAACTTCTCCCGACACACTCCTTGGAATACTATAATGTAGGCAAGGTAGACTACATCAAAAAACCCTACGATGGAATTTTAGTATTTACTTCTCCCTATGGAAATTACTCAAAGGTTTACAAGGAGGAAATGATCGTAAACCAAACCGCAATGGGTTGAAACCTAGGAACACTCACCTCAAGAATAAAATGGAAGAAAGAAGAATCCCTAATAATTCACTCACTGTGACGGTTGCGAACAACACGCCTCTTCACTCGACAGTCAAACCACTTGCCCCAGAACTTGGAGTAACTCCTCTTTCTCTTTTTCACTCGCAGGAGCTAGTAAACCTAGGGATAAATTTTGATGTGGACTCCATAGTCATACACACAGACTTGGTTGTGGAGACCCTGAGAGTGAATCTACCCTGGGTAGACACCCATACTCACTTTATCCCTCATATCCTTGAGGCTAGTTGGCCCTTTTCATCGGAATTGGAGGATTTCATGATGGAGAGGGTTCCATTGGAAGAATCGATAAAAAACCTGAATAGATCTATAAAGTCATTCTTGAAACCCTCGTATCAAACATGAAACCCACTTGAATCAAACTCAGACAAAGAATATGGAAACATATATGTCTCCAAAAGCATCCATGTCTCCCATGATGGATCCACTCATAGGAGGAGAAAAAACAAGTGTTTAAAAAATACTGAAGACCCCTTAAATATGGTATGTGGGGTCAATGTATCAGTAGCTCAATATATGGAAATGGAAGAAATGATTGTGGTTAGGAGAGTGAGAGGGAAGAACCCAACCCTAGAAGCCCTAAAAAAATGGGCCTTTGCGAATTGGTCTGGATTTTTTGATTATATGCCAGAAAATATGGTTTTATCCCGAGGATGGTTTGTCTTCAAATTCAAAACCAAAGAGGATGTAGATAAAATCTCTCAGACACTTGGAGTTTAAGCTTCACACCTATCATGTTCAAAAGTTGGACATCCATGTTTGACATGGAATGTGAAAGGATGGACGAACTCCAGGTCTGGCTGATATGACCAGGTTTCCCTGGGAATTTTGGAATTGGAACTCTTTCAGGGATCTGGGAAATGCTCAGGGAGTCTTCATAGATGCTGATATGTCCTTTACATGAACCCGCAGGATGACAATAGAAAGGATCTTAGTCTCGATGAATGTCTGAACTGACCTTAGAGAAGAACTATATTTAATATGGGGACAATCCAAACGCCGCAAAAAACTAGACTATGAAGGGGTTCCTTTTCGATGTCATCGATGTCATATATATGGACATATGGCCATAAATTGCAAAAAAAAAATCAGCAAAGACTCAAAGAGATCCAGTAAGAGATCGGTAACAAGGCGAGGTACGGGCCCAAAGGAGGACTCTCCAAAAGTCAGCAGAACAAAAATGGAAACCTAAGATGGGAAACAGGCTCAAGCAGATATTGAATCCCTATAGGCTGAAAGGGAAAGGGGAATTGACATAATTGGAGACCAACCACTGGACGAAATAGGGAACACAGAACCTCACATAGTTGGGGCAAAAACCCAAAAAATAGCCAATTGGAGAAATTTCGCCACTAAAAATTACCCTGTAGAATCGTAACCCAACTGAACAATCCCCTCCCATCTTGGAACCCCCTCACACCACGCCACCATCCCACCCCATTCCTCCAAAATACCCTCCCAAGGAAACCTCTACCCATTCTCTAGAAGCAGTCTCCTCTTCATACTTGGATAATAGACCTATTCGCTTTCACCTTTGAACCAAAGACATTTTGGATCGGTCTGAAACCCACAATATTAGTAACCCTCGGGTTGTGGAAAAACCCTAAATCATATGCTAAAACAAAGGAAAGGGGAATACCTACACACCTTTCCACAACACAACACTGTGCACTAATAGATCTTGTAGACAAAAAAAAAATCCATAGTTGGGGCACTTAGAGAAACAAAAGTCATGGAGGGGGTGTCCCAATGAAGATTATCTCCCTAAACTGTAGGGGTTTAGCAAGTCCCTTTAAAAGAATTGCTTTAAAGGGGCTGATATTTTAATGCTTCACGAAACTTTAGGGCAGGAAAAGGTAGTAAAAAACCTTCTGAAAAACATCTTCACGTACATGGATTTTATAGCCCAGGATGCAAGATGACACTCTGGAGGTATTTCCATTGGCTGGAACACAAGGACCACAAATATCAGGAACTATTGGGGATTTGAGTAAGGTCTTGGCTTGGATATTTTCTTAGCAGACCTAAACAACACTTTCACTATTCTCAACATCTATGGGCCTTATGAGGATCAACCAACTTTCTGGAACTCTCTTTTGCAAAAATCCTTCCTCAAATCTTAGAATGTGATTCTAGGAGGGGATTTAAATTTCACTTTGGGGACACATGAAATATGGGATCCCAAGGACAGAGTAGACCCTTTAGATGAATTTTTTGAACAAAATCTAAGAGAGGGTCATCTCATCGACATCGCTAAGATAAATTTGAAACCCTCTTGGACAAACAAGAGAACAGGGGAAAGCATAATTACATAAAGGCTTGATAGATTCCTAATTACAGAAAAACTAATTAAACTGAACAATAGAATCAAGAAATGTGTCGACTCACGAGGAGGGAATCAGATCACTAGCCAATATTCCTTGAAATGTTGGGCAACGAAAGAAATCCTACCATCTATTTCAAATTCCGTATGTCCTGGCTAAAAGAGGAAGAAATCATTAAACTTATAAATCCAATTGGAGACCCTTCAACCTAGAAGGTAGAGAGTTTGTGGTTGCACACTTTAGTCAAAATCTGTCTCAAATCAAAAGGCAAGTAAAAAATTGGGCCTCAAAGAAGAAGGAGAAATATGAATAGGGAATAAATCAGCTTAAGATATAAATTCTTCAAGCCCAGGATTTAGATGGAGGAGGTTATCTTACCCTAGAATCCAAAGATCTTTTAGGAAGCTTGGAATCAAAGAAAAGGAAATTACTGAAAGATCAAGAGGAAATTTGGCGTCTGAAAAGTAGGGTGATATGTCTAGAAAGCGGAGATGAAAACACTAAGTTCCTTCAGGCCTATACCAAGGGAAGAAAGATCCAAAATACAATTTTAGGGCTAAGAAATGAAGAAAATAAGGAAGTCACCTCTTTCGAAGGATTGGAAAACCTAGGCATCAAACACTTTAAGACCCTTTTCAAAGCAGACAACAGAGCCACCATTGCTGAGATCATATGACTCTGACAATATTTTCCAAGTTACATTAACCGCGGAGATAACTTGGCTCTAATGGAGGAAATAATAGAAGAAGAGTTAAAGGAAAAACTACACAATTTTCATAAGGATAAGAGTCCTGGACCATTGAATTCTTCCTAGCCCTCTATGACATAATTTGACCAAACCTTTTGCAACTAGTTGAAGAAATTAGTAAAAATGGAGTGATGCATCATCCAATTAACATAACCTTCATTACTCTTATCCCTAAATATGATCATCCCAACCTTCTAGATGAATTCAAACCAATTTCGCTTTGTAACATTACCTACAAGGTGATAGCGAAAATTATAGCTCAAAAGCTAAAAAAGGTTTTGGCAAAAGTAATCTCTTTCGAACAGTTTGGATTCCGGGAAGGAAGACATATTCATGAGGCCATCAACATTTCTCAGGAGGGGTTACGCTCCATAAAAACTAGGTATATAAAAGGAGTTGTAATCAAAATCGATCTCTCCAAATCTTTCGATCAAGTCAGCTGGCTATACCTCAAACTGCTCATAGAACACCTTAGTTTTGACTACCCCTTCATTAAATGGGTGATGATTCGTATCACTTCGGTCTCTTACCAGTCCTAATCAATGGATCAACTTCCCCATTTTTTGCAACAGAAAGAGGATTACACCAGGGATTCCCCCTCTCGCTGCTCCTTTTTCTACTTATGGAAGAAGGTATTAGCAGAGCACTACTGAAGCAAAAATACAAGGCTCCTTCACAGGAATTGTCATCTCAAATACCCTCAAAATCACAATGTTTTATTTGTAGATGACATCCTCATTTTCTGTGATGGCACTGTAAGAGATGCATAGAAATTAGCAGAGACACTAGATATTTTTGGAGTAGCAATGGGAATCGTAGTCAATACTCAAAAATCAATTCTTACATCCTTCAATACGTAAGAAAACGAAATCCAAAGGTCTTCCACTCTTTTCCCTTTTGAATTAAAATTGCTAGATGAAGGACTAAAATACCCTAGATTCAAGCTTAAACCTAATCACTACAAACAGGAGGACTAGAACTGGCTGCTAGAAAATTTTGAAAAAAAAGGATAAATGTGTGGTGCCTTGGATGGATTTATAGATCCGAAAGGATGGTACTAATAAAATCAATCGTGGAAGCCATCCTTGTGTATTGGATATCACTAGCATGGGTTCCAAAAAGCATTCTAGACAAAGCCAAGAAAATCTACTTCAAATTTCTTTGGTCTGGAAGATCCAAAAATGCAATCACCCCATAGATTAAATGGGAAATACTTGCTCGACCAGAATCACTAGGAGGATGGTAACTAAAAAGACTACATTTTTTTGCAAAAGCATTAGCATCAAAATCAGGTTGGCGGCTCCTCACTCCCAACAGCCTTTAGATAGAAGTAGTTAAAATCAAATACACATATCCATACTCAATCATAAACCGGATAAGAAGCCCCAACATGGGAAGGCAAGGGATTTCGATCGTTTGGAAATCCATTCTTTCCTTTGTTCCCCTTATAGAGGAAGACCCTGCATGGAAAATTGGGAGCAGAAAAAAAACTATGAATAGGAATGGATCCCTAGCCTGGAAGTCAAAACCATCATATTCTCTCACCAGATTCACTGCACACTCTGTAACTACAAGGTATCATCTACTTAAACCGAAATGTTGATTCAGACATGTCCTCTCTCTAGAAGCAAGGATGGAAAAGCGTCGAATTGTTGGGAATCTCAGAGGATCAAGAAAATGAATGGAATGTGTTCTTATCGGCTCTAAGAACTAAAAACATTAGACTCACAAACACTCCCAACAAAATTATCTAGGCTATTGCAGCAAATAAACTCTATACCCCGAAATTGAGATATAAATGACTGACCTCCGCCACACATCCACGTGAATCCAAATGGTGGTGGAAAAGCATTTGGAAAGTTGAAATTCCTAGCTAAATCAAAGTTGCTAATGTGGTACACGATGGAAAATAAAATTCTAATATGGGAAAGGTTACAAAAATGAAACATTGAGGGACTATGATGGTGTGCACTATGCAAACAAGACAGTGAAACAACATCTCACCTCTTCATATTCAACTCATACCCAAGCATAAATGAGAAGAAGATTAAACTTCCCAGGCGAGTGGAATGGATCATTTGTGGAAGAAGCATGGAACTAGTGGATTTCCTTGGATGATACAACTAATCATCAAGCCCTCCCGATTTTCACTATCAGTGGAATTTGGATTGCTCAAAATAAATCAATATTTCAAGACATCCGCTCAATCCCTGATATCACTGCAAATAATAGCCTAGATATCCTCTCTTATTTTCCACAATAGTAAGACACCCCTGCAATCAGAAACATAACAATGGAACAAATTGACAAAAGCAACCCCTAGGATTTCTTTGATGGAGCTACTCAAAACCAGATTTGCAGAGGTGGAGAAATAATGCATCTATCTGACTCACGTTACTTTCAATTACAAATGGGATTGGTAAATGGAACACATAACTTTTTAGAACTATCTGCACTCAGGACTTTACTTTGTTTTTCCACTGAGAAAAACTGTAAAACCTTAAAGATATTCGGGGACTCTTTGAATGTTGTAAATTGGATAAACAAAGTTCAAATATGCCAAAATGTCTTTCTTCTATTAATTTTAGAGGAGGTTATGCGACATTTGGAAGGTTTTGATGCCTACTCTTTTCAATGTGATTGCAGGGAAAGGAATGTGGAAGCAGACCAACTTTCCGAGAAAGGGCTAAACATCCCACATGGTCAATGGCTGATAACGAAACATCATAATGGAACCTTTTTTATTATTATTATCACATACCATATATAGACGGTATGGAAACTTTAGCATAAACAATTTTTTTCTTGGAGAATATGAAGGGATAACTACATTCAGAATATCTTTTTAGAAATCTTCAATAGTGGTATACACTATTTTTTTACTCTTGTTATGGGTTTGTATATATGGATAACTAGCACTTGACTTCTGTAGTGGTATACACTCTTTTTTGACTCCTGCTATGGGATTGTAGAGATGGATAACCAACAGATAGATTATTTTACTCTTGTTTTGGAACCTTCTTGGTATAAGTCATCTAAGTATAGATGCAAATTTGTAAAAACTAAGCAGATGCAAAGCATCAAAAGGAAAGTTCTGGTGATGAGACCTTCTACATAATGTAATTTTGTTATCTTTTAATAAAATTCCGTTTTTTTACTTGGAAAAATAATATTGAGTATATGATAAACAAGTGAAATTATGTTAAGTATCGTTTATTGTGCGCTAAGTGTCGTAACCAGAGCACTAATTACTAGTTAATCATAATTAAGTGAAAATAGCCTATAGGGGTTGAATTTATTTCTAATTTGGCTTGGAATGGATATGCGATGTTGTTAAAAGGTGTTAGTAAGATTTCCCAGCCTTTGGATCAATTGTTGGAATAGTTATTGAATTTATTTTAATTTATTTGTAATCAAAGAGATGTGTTGTAATTAAATCATGAAAAATGAAATAAATTATTTGTTTGACTAATCTGCTATGCTAAAATTATCTAATTAGCCTTAAAGAGCTAATGATATATCCATAAATCCTTTTGATAACCCCAGAGGACATTGCAATCATTTTCTTATGTTGTTGCTTATTATTATGAAACATTTTTAAATAACATAATATGTATTAAAAATCTTAAGATAAGTATTTAAAAAAAACTTTATTTAAATACATTATACATGATTGCTCATTGTGATCAAAATTATCTTTTAAAAATTGAAGAGAGGGACACATATTTCCTATTTCTCATTGTGATTAAAATTATATTTTAAAAATCGCTACTATCCTTTATCCTTTATATAAATTTATCCTTTTTAGGATTTTCATATTCTTAGGTGTTCGCTACTAATTTTTAGAAAATGTGAGACATGTTTGACGAAGTTTAGATTTTCTCAAGCCATTAGTAAAGGCTATTTGAAGTTGTATTTACACTATATGAATCGAATTCCATTGCCACCGTTGTTTGATATTGTATTTCCAATATGGGAATCGAATTCCATTGTCACCGTTGTTCGATATTAAGAAGAAATAACCTATGATACCACCTTTCATTAAACCAAGTAGATACATTTTATTGTGGTTGGTTGAATGGATTGGGTGATGGATTATTAGTTTTGATGATAGAATATTTTTTATAACTTGGGATATTAATTTTGATGTCAGATCAAAAGAATGATAGAAAAGCAAAATATCAATAAGTTTGATTTTCTTGAAATGCATCTAGCATCATTAGGTGCAAGGTGCATCACTTTAATCGATTCTCTCTCCCAAATTGATGTTTATTTGTAAAGGTACATTTGAGTTAAAAAGTGTTACTCAATCTACACTTAATACAAATGGAATCACCATGCCTCATTAGTTGAAATGAATTAGGTGCATCACTTTAATCGATTAGGTGCATCTAGCATCATTAGGTGCAAGGTGCATCACTTTACTCGATTCTCTCTCCCAAATTGATGTTTATTTGATGTTTACTCCATCTACACTTAATACAAATGGAATCGCCATGCCTCATTAGTTGAAACGAATTTTGGTGGTGATGGTAAGGGTATACTCGTAGATGATGTGGAATATTATGTTCAAGATGTATGAAGGTTGACTAGTTTAATAAAAATATAAACTTGTTTGGAGATAGGATTGGAATATTATGTTGGATATGTTCATTTCAACCAAGATGAAGATGATGTTGTGTGGAATTAGGATTGTTATTTTACACAATGTCTCTAATAAGTTTTGTTCTTTTCTTTTTTCATATTGTACATAATTAATTGTTTTTTTTTCATATTTATATAAATAATTGCTTTTTTTAAAATATGCAATTTTTTTTTACTGAAATGAAGATGAGTTAGGTTGGATTTCTGCATTTTCACCTACTTTCTTAACATATAGATAGATGAATTTGCATCATAATCCTTTATTAAGAATTTATCCATATAATTGAATCCTTGAAGGAATCAACATTCTCTCGATTTTTTATGGGTTTGGAGGATCTTCTCCTATTGTTTGTTCTCCCATATTGCTAGCTTATCTATTTTGATTGTTGAGGATCAAGGTGATCTTCACCCCCAAAAGGGTTGAGAAGGGAAGCATATCATGCCCCTCGTGCTCAACACGTGGTGGATGAAGGTGACAATGGTAATGAGGGAGGGAATGTGAAGGAGTTCCAACCACGACATTAATGTGGGTCCCTTGTGAATTGTTTTCCATGTCCTCATATCATGGTTTCATGAACTAAGGGTCATTGATTCTGAGGAGAGTAGCATACGAGCTAGTTCTTCGTTGCATGATCTCTCCTCCAGCATGCAGGTTTTAACTCTTACCATTCAAGTGATTATACAAGGAATAAGGCATGCTGAAAACATTATGCCATTATCAATTTCACCAAGTTCTCATCTGCAACTTTGGGGGGGCACTTCTTTCAGCTCTGGTTATTTTCCAGTCTTTCTAGTTGAGGATTCTCCATTATGCAACAATGAGCTTCGAGTCATCATGGTGGGAGACTTTGGTCACTAGACAATGGAGGACATGTTTAGAAAGGATATACCTTGGGCATATCCAACATGGCATTGACCAAGCAGAGGTGGCTATCTTGGGGGATATTCAACCCTAAACGGGTGCCATTATGGAGGCTCATCGACACAAACTCTCTTGGACCAAGACATCTGTTAATAGTTTCATATATAAATCATATTATTACTAGGGAATGAAGCTTCTTCTAGGTAGAGCACTCTTGGAATGATATCAAACTTAGTCTAGAATTCTAATGGTTATTTCTGCCATTTAGGAAGATACCAATGCCATTCGCAACAAATTGGATATTCTATCAAATGTAACAAATACTCCCTTGCATATGAAAGCCAAGAATTGTGACAGGTTCACTCCTACTCCTCTCATGGTCCCAACAGATGATAATCATAGGTAGTTATATAAATATTTTGGTTTCTCTTTCTCTGAAGCATTGGAAGACATGTTTTTTTGTGCTTGACAATCTTGTTTGTGATACTTTGAGCTCTATAAACAAAATGGATTTTGAACAAAAAATGTTTTGGTTTCCCTACTACTTTGTGCAAGAATCTCCTACGCAGAAAAATTATGTTCTTGTATGGATACTAAAACTAGTCCCCATCTAACATTTAGCGTACTTTGCTAACTTGGCTTCCCTAGTGTCAGGTTAGACAATATCATTGTTGTATCCTATGTTTTGTTTATTTCAATAATACAAAAGAATGCTTCTAGAGTACAGCAATAAAAGGTTATCTCCACATTATCTAAGGAAATAAATGTTGAATTCCTACTCCATTAAGCATCCTCAAATGTGTACAAATACTTAACTAAAACTCAACATGGTTGGGAATACTCATATGTATATTAAGGCATCAATTGGATGAGCCTACAAAATTTTTAATTCAATTATATCTAAAGTTCCTAACTTGGAAAATCCTATTTTGAGGTTGGGGTCTAAGAGTTTCTCAAAATGTACACAGAGCGACTCAAACATTCTGATTCCAAATATATAGTAGTTAATGAAAACTTAGGAATCAAATGGGATTGAGAATTTGGGAGGAAAATGGTAGTTTTTTCTATATGCATGTTGCGATGCTTTTGAACTCTAAATGTGTGAATCCCATTCAAAAACTATCATCTTAACATGTGTCCTCTTTTTAATTCTATCTATCATATGACACAATTATGACAATTCCTCTTTAGATATGATGCCAAAGGATTACCTACTTAACTGACATTTATTATCCAAAAATGAGGGGTATGAGCAATAAATTTGCTTGAACTCCCAAATTAACTAGTGCATCATTTTATTAATACCATAACCTTTAAGTTTGATGTATGAGAAAAATAAACACTAAATTCTAATATTTTTTGATGTTAAGAGAGCTATGACGAAGTAGATATTTGTCATATATTTCTTTAGATAGTGATGGTATTTCTTGAGAAATAATGGAAGGGGAAATGTTAAGTAATATAGTGAGATCAAGTAGAGTTTATCTTGTAAAAAAACCCTCAAATACATGGATTTTATTTCTTAATAAAGGAGGGATGTGATTTTATGATGATGAGACTAACAATGACCAAGAAGTGCCATTGATGTACAAAATCATATGAAAGAGTGTGAACTCAAACCACTTATTGAGGTGAACCATGCAATAGCGTGGCTAAATTGATGGAGTATGTTAGACCAGTGTACAAATTTGGAGATTGGGAAAATACAGGGTCCTACCCTAACCTCCCTACTTTGGGTAATTACTAGTTATTCAATCAATGTATGAAGCCATATTATTTGAACAAAGACCATTAGATAGTTAGTGGGTAATTACTTATTGTAAAAAAGGTCATCTTGATTAAATAAGGTCACTTGGATGTTGGTACCCATTCATGATGGGACCACAAGTAGTTAGGTTTTTTCCTATTAAAAAGTTATTTGTAGAGATAGAACGCTATGGAATGTTTTGTCAAGTGTTTATTTTAATGGAGCACTACTCATGGAGGTTGTCCTTTCAAATAGGATCGTGAACATTGTTCTCTTTTGTAACTATCAATACAAGGGTATAATATTCATATGTCATTTCATTTTCTCTTGAATTTCCTTTTTTGCACTTATATTTTTATGAATATTGTTCATGTTTAGTTTTTTTTTTTGGTTAAGTATATTGCAAGTGGTATCATAGCTCTTTCATTAACCAAAACACGCCCATATTTTAGAAAAAAAAAGGATTAGGATAGAGACATGCTTTGATGCCTTTAAATAACACAATGATCTATAGTTCAACGACGTAAAAACCAGTGGTTGGGAACACTACACATATAAAATACAGGGGGTGCTTAGTTGGGAACCAGTGTAACTTCTATTGGTACCTCTTTGATTAGTACTACATCAAACATCAATTGTGTACATATTTGTATTCCAAATACCCTTGGGTATATTAGAATCCCTTTAGGGCACCTAAAACCAACCATATATAAACATGGCAACCGTCTTGTTGTTATAGTACACCAAGAACAACACTAAGGGATATCACGCTAGTGATTGGGAACCGGGGAGTATGGCTAAGGGTATGGTTTATCCACCTTAGTAAATGCAAACAAAGAATGGGATGAGTACTACTATTGTAAAACCACACAAATTTCAAATAGATATAGAACCTGACACTCCCTTGTCCTTAGGACCCTAAAAATATTATCCTTTGCAACACTAGCCATGAAATTCCTACATAAAGTGGAGTATCAAGAATTTGTGGATTTCGTCATTGTAGTAATACTTAACTAGGGGTAAAACTCCTACAAAAATTTAAAAAAAGGGTCCTAAGAACACCCTTATAGAGACATATCTCAAAAACATCCTTGTGTAGTATTGTTTGCAGTAGTACCACTCTCCAATAACCTTTTTTGGGCATAGACCAAAAAATTGTTAGTGACCTATATCAAAATACTCCATGTGAGACCCTAATCACATTGATATAGGTTTCCAATATATTTTTTGTGAAACATGGACCCATGCCTAAAACCAAGTCCAAACTCATTGAAGGTAAGATCACATCACTAGAAAACTCAATCAATTATATCAATAGAAAATTGGATTTAATGTCACTCACTGTCAATAATATTTTGGAGCATCTTTCATTGATAGGTGAAATATCTTCATCTCTTGTTCAAATGGTGCAAGTAATGGGAACTCCAAAGAGATGGAATATTTGGTTAAAACCAAAAATACGAAGTTGCAAATATTGATTTAGTGAAGGATAGTGGCAATATGTGCGTCCATTTAATTGTCATGGTATATCAAAACTCATTTACATTTGTGCCCCTTACACCTTTTTCAATTGTCCGTAGAAGCTGGCTATTTAAAAATAAATAAAGGGTTCAACTTTTGATACAATGTCAAATGTTGGATCTACATGTGTATTATCAAATTTAGGGTAAATGTCAATTGAGTTAGATATTAGTATTGAATACTCAAACTTAGTGTGTGTGTGTATATATATATAAACAAAACTTAGTAACTATGCTTTTTATATATATAATTTACAGTGAAAGCACAAAAATTAAAAATTAAAACACAAAGCATAAATAAATAGTAGTAGTCAACCAAGGGTGAAATTTCTAAGCTAAAACTTTACAGGCTTTTACTAGATTGTAAAAATTCAAGAAAAAGATCATCATTAATCTTATTTTTTAAGATGATTACAAATAATGTTTCAATTAAACTAGTCATTATGGTCCCAAAAAAATCATTCAAAAATGAAACTTTTGGAACTTGATACACTTATATCAATTCCATTTTCAAAGTAAGAGACTAAAGAGTTAATATTTTCACATTAAAACATTTGGAACTCAATAGGCTTCTATAAATTCATTCGAACTCAATAGAATTGTCTCAATTGATTTTCAAATAAAGATAGCTAAAGAGCTAAATCCTACAAACTTCTTTGGTTGGTTATCAGTAACTTTCTCATTGCGGATCTAATAGTGAACTTCTTTGGATTCAACCTATGTTCATTTACAAGACATCATAATAAAGTTATAGCTTAATAGTGTAAATAGACCAATGCATTCATTTGTTAACTTAATGTGTTCATATGAAAAACATATTCGTGAATAAATGGATACCTACTTGTAACAATAGATCCAACCACATAGGAGCAAGAGATTTGACCACACAGGAGCAATATAATTGATCACGGATGAGGTGGACTAGGAGAAAGAATAACATAATCGATCATAAAAACTACATCCCGCAACGTATAACCTAACCACATAAACAACCTATAACAAGATCACCCAAATGAAAACAATTGCAAATGAAACTAGTCATTTGCAATGTTTCATATATGTATAGACACATTTTCAATCAAAAAAATGTTTTGAACAAATAAAAATTCATGCGAATAATTGTTTTCCCAATAAACAATCTTTGATAAATCAAAGTAGAATCTAGTCAAGTTGCACTCTATTAAATTTAACTTTTGGTCAAATATTAACATCAATTGTCCATCCAAAAAATTGATATTATTCAATATAGAAATCAAACAAGCTAAGTTTACCCACCATGATTCTCATGGAATACCAATCGAGATTAATGTTTTCATGTACTCCCAATACAATCTAAAGCAATCCCTAAGAATGTGGTATCAATAGTTCAATACTTATGTACACTGATTGAGATTCTGAGAAACATGGTTGATAATTGTGGCTAATCCAAGTAGGTTAGTGATCAATTTATTTATTTAGTTGTGTATGTTGATCATTATGTTGTTAATCATAAACAATAATGATATCATCGAGCAAGTCAAGTTTTATCTGTTCTCTAAGTATGATGATACAAATCTTATTTGGGGCATGGAGATTAAAAGAAATGTTGTAGATGGAAAAACTTTGGATAAATCAAAGGAAGTATGTTGAAACAATTTTGTAAAAAAATTATTATATGCAAAAATGTAAATCGGTCAAGGTTCTTATTATTGTAGGTGCAAAGTTATCTAGAAAACAATGTCAAATAGACAAAGAGAGATAGAGGACATGTCCCATGTTCCCCATGACATTGTTATTGGTAGCTTGATGCATGTTATGCTCTCTACTAAACTAGACATTTCCCATGCAATGGGAGTTTTGAGTAGATATATGTAAAAATCAAGATAAAAACATTGAATATATGTAAAGAGAGTTTCCAAGTTTTTGCATCACACAATACATTATGTAATTTGCTACTAAGGAAGACCTAGACCAGATAGAATAAGAGATGTACAAGTTTTGTTTATGCAAACTATATTGGACATATTGATCGTAGAAAACCTATAAGTGGTTATATGTTTAACCTATTTGGAGGAGTATATAGTTGGATGAGAAAGAGTTGAGTTGTGGTTGCACTTTCAATCAGAAAAATGAAATACATGGAAGCGATCCATGATGCCAGTAAGGGATTTGCATGGTTGCAAACAATGTGTTCATATATTGGGTTTGTACAACAAGTTGTAACACTAATATTCAATATTCATAATGCAATCCTTCTAACCAATAACACTACTTATCAATATAAAACTAAACATATTGATGTCCAATACCACTTATCAATATCGCTTCTTCCTTATAATGTCTCCTCTCCCACTTAGGGACTCCATCTTACCAAGATTTGCAATGTCCTACATTGTAAACTAAGTTACTTTATCACATGATTTCCAAACACTACTAAACATGAAGATCCTACTTTCTATCGTTGGACACGATAGCCACAATAGCACTGTGTTAATCAGAAAACACGCTAGAAAGATTCCGAAAGTCGTATTGTTGTGAAAAGAGTGAAGTTTCTCAATAGCATTTTCACTTGAGTTTTGATTTAATTAGATTTGTAAAGATTTTATATTCCATTTTCAATGGAGTGCAATACTATGGTTGAGTAACAAATACAGTTTGTCCACGTGGCTTGAATTACGCGTTGATTCAATCTTTTTTCGGTGTTTGAAGTTAACTCAACTAGGAAAATTGGTTCAAGGATACAGATTTTGTAGAGAGAACTTTCTATCCAAAAAGTCTCACGCATACAAATATCTTTTTATATAAAATCTTTAGCATCTAAAACTTTTCAGTATTCTTTACCTTTATGTATGCTTCAGCTAAACGTATACGAGAAAATAAGTATATATATATATGGTATAAAATCAATTATGTAGTGAATAAAGTGGGTCCGAAAACCACAAATTTTTGGAAACTCTATACCGTAAACAAAATCCCAACGAATAGAATTTTACTCCATATAAGAATAAACTTGAACATATCTCCTCTATTATTAATGAAAATGTTCAAATAGGGGGAGAGATAGAGATAGAGATAGAGATAGAGATAGAAGAACAAGAACAAATGTGGATCAACTTACGAAAGGGCTGAATTGTTTACATGTTACTGTACATTAGTATATATATATGTTACATAATTGACGGTTCAAGCCAATAGGAGCTAACTGATTTTGGGACTGGCTAACTGAATGCAACTAACATAAGTTCACTGACGAGATTACTACTCCTACCACTCTCTTAATCTCGAGAGTTATTTTCTTAATTACGATACTCTAATAAATAAATTCTGAAATGCAAATGCTTGTTGGTCTATGTCTCAGCAAGGCTTACAAACACTTAACAAAATTTCAAATAACTTTCGGTTTTCAACTCTGTTTCATGATGCTCATGATGCTGCTGCAAATTCTTTGTTCTTTGTTCTTTTTCTTCAATGCTGCAAACTTTTCATACTTTTTGTTCTCCAATGTTTCATCAGATGCTTGCTCAATGTTGTTCATTTCTAACAATGGCTCATTCTTCATCTTCGGGCTTTCAACATAGTGACTATTGGCACTATTTCTGGTCCATCAACTTCTCCCCATGTGTTGTACAGGATAATTCACCTAATAACCTAGGTCTGGGGGGTTACCAACATACTCTAACCTTGCAGACAAATTGACTTTAGAAGTACATAATAGGAAATAGGAAAGTAGCAGGAACTTACTTGTGAAATACGAAGGTTGATCCAAGCTAGCTTCTTCCTCTCTGATCTGCTTCCAAAGTCTCCAGGATAATTCCTCCTTCACCTGTTAACAAAGATTCTTCCAAATACAGTATGATTCATATATAAAAATGCAGATTAGACAAATCATATATTATAATGAAATGTAAACATTTACCAATCTACAACACATCAAACACAATATGGAAGAAGTAATCTGCTTTATTAACAATAATAGAGGAAGTTTAGGTTACAACCCAATGTCTGAACAAGGGACTCCTCTGTCACCAAAGGACTCTGAGTTTCTCTGCTCCAAAGATTCTGTAAACAATCCACCAACATAACTTTGCTCTCCAAGTATCTCTATCTAATCCCCTCCCCAAGGCCTCTATTTATATGGATGAAATGAGGCAATTCTCGAAGGTTAGGGAGGTTGCAGCAGTTAATGAAATTAAGGTAAATGAGTAAACTAATCTCCCATTAACTCGTGTTTTTAAATATTAATTTTGAGGAAACCATGCGCGGGTCTGTAGTAGAGCAACCCGCGTATGATACGCGACTCTATAAAAGTGCAACCCGCGCATACATGTATGCGCGACCTGCTGAACATGATACTCGCGCATGATGCGCGAGATGTCAATAGATATAGTCGCGCATGCTACTCAAAATCCTAAAATGGCAAAGCAATCAGCTGGGCATATAGGCAATGTATTTCATCATCAACCAAGGTATAATGAAACTAGGCAAACCTCAATCCATAAGTGTCCTTTTGTGTGCCGACCTGAGGGAAGTCAGCACTCGGACGGAGAGGTGCCAATCAGGTGTATAACAGATGCCCCCTAATGTGTGAGGTCAGAGGGGAACGATGGCCGAAATACATTATAATATATAACTCAGGAGAAACTCAGAAGTCCAATGGAGCAGAAGGAGTACCTGAAACAAATACATAGTAATGTCATAAACAAAGTCATATCTGAGGATGCTGTGTTCAATTTACTGGAACACTAGCTCCTTTACAATATTTGAGTACATCATATGATACGGGGAAAAACCACGTATTTACAAAGGTGGAGCAAAGCCACAATACAATAATGATGAGTCTTCAAAGATCTGGAAGCTGGATATAGAAAAGGAACACAGTCTTGCGCAACTTAGTTCATGAGTGAGGAACTAAGGTCTTCATACAGGATCCCAAAAAACCAGTACAATCTAAGCCATGTGAATAAGGGTAAGCTGAAGTCGAACATGGAAAAGATTCAATAGTTTGTCAACCAATAGATAATAATTGACAACTGAAGCAAAGGAGTTCACCAATGATGAAAGTGAATCCAGAGGTACCATCGTCAAAGCTCTAGGTCATTGTCATCATGAGGTACTGAAATGGAACCGTACTGTGATAGGGAAGGCAATAGATCCTCCAACGGATCACAAGAGTGACTAGGAACTGGGCAAAAGAAGGTAGACACAAGTAAATGGATAACAGATATAACAGTATAGGATCAGGTGATAGATCAGACACTAGGTATAATCCTTGAACAGTGAGCATGACACAGAGATGACCCACGGCAGCATACAACGGATAGATAGAACAATTAGACTTATCTGTCATGTAGGAGACATGAACAGATTTCCCAGGTATAATGGACAAGAGGAGGAGTCAAAAACTCAAAGTGATAGCTGACCACAAGTGTATACTGAAACATGGATATCGAAAAGCAAAAAGTGCTATGTTCAAGGATGACATGCTGCCATTACTGAGAACAAGAGAAAACTTCTTCCTTACCTTCCCTGTTAGGTTTTAACGAGTCCAGGAAAGCCAACTCGGTTCCCTCTTCATTTTTTAACAAGCTTGAAGAGATGGGAAAATAATGCTTGATACACTGATCCGTGGATTTA